>CM038796.1:20287920-20303336 GCA_021764765.1 Vicia sativa | reverse complement strand
TGCATAAGAGGAAAATGTTTGTAAAAATAAGTATTTTTGAATGAGTAAAAAATTTTTTGTGTTAGTGATGACATAAATATGATAAGATAATTTTTTGGTAATTTTTGGAATTGATTTGATAATTTAAAAATAATTAAAAGTCATTTAAATGATTAATTAGAAATTAAATTAAATATGCATGCAAAAAATAATAATTTTTATATTTAAAATTAAATAAATATTTTTCCTGATGATTATGCAAAAAATAAATATTTTTGGAGTTTTTTAGATGCATGATAAAAAATATTGAAAATAAATTAAATAGTATGAAAAATATTAAAGAAAAATAAGAAAAAGAAAGTTAGTTTTCAAACTTGTAAAAATAATGGTCATGGTCAGGTTCGAACCGGTGTCCCTCTGGTAACACGTCACGCTTCCATGCCTTAACCACTGGGCCAACGCGCACTTGGTGTCATGTAATTGAAACTGAGCCGTTTTAAACAAATTTGATATCTGGGAATTCAAATCACGCGCGAAGAACACCTTCTTCTTCGTTTGAATTTCTGGGAATTTAGCGTCGGCTGAGTTCGACGCTATGGCCCCTGCAACTTTCAAAAATCAAGCACAAGCAATATAAATAAGTTTTGAAGACATGGTTCGATTGGGAACATCGTTCTAAACACGATGGTGGTCTTAGATTTGTCCAATTTTACGTATTTCGTGAGTTCCCAATTCGAGCAGTGAAACCCTAGTCATGGTAATTTCCAATTCAGGCCACTAAAATGCAATTAAATCATCCAGAAAGCTTGCAAACTTTGTTCTAAACACAAAACAAACATCAAAACACGTTAATAATGCATGAATAACAGAATTCGAATTTTGAAAAAGTAAGAACAAACCAAATCGTGTTTTCGTGATTCTTGATGTCTTTTAGTGTTGTAAAGGTCTGGATCGATTTTAAAGACACCAAGGAATGCAATGGAAGGCTTAGAATCAATTGAAACGAGCTAAAACCAAGGCTGCAAGTTGCTTCAAGAACACGGTTTTTTGACTTTAGGTTAGGGTTCTTTGAAGCAATTTTTCTGTTCTTTCTCATGTTGTATGCATTGTATATTTATAGTGGATGGTTTTTGGGCTGATTTGAAGAACAAATAATGATCAATCAATGCAAAAAATATTTGATTTTGTACAAAATCAAATCTTCCTTTTTTGATCAAATTTCAATCAAATTCTTGCCAAATCTATGCAAATTTCGAAATTTTCCAGCTTGTGTGAGTTACTTGGATCTCAAGCATGAGAGAAAAATCAATTTTGCATTTAATTTTGATTTTATACCTTATTTTTTAATTTAATTTGTATTTAAATGAATAAAATCCAAATTAAATAGAAAAATAAAGCTAAAATTCGTGGCATTGGGCTCGGATGTTCCAAATTGTCTAAGGAACAAGTTTGAATGAAGAAAAACTAGGCCCATTTGCAAAATTTTGGATTTTAACAAGTATCTCTCTTTGTGCACTTCTTCAAAAATACCCAACTTGTGCAAGGTGTATTTTGCTCAATTTTCCACATTTTTGAGTGTTCTTAGACTTTTTGGAAAGATCTAAGTGTCCTCTAACCAACCTCTTTGGTTTCATCTCAATTGGAGTTTCCATGGTCAATAAATCTTCAAAACAAAAAGTTGACTTTTTGTTGACTTTGAAAAGGACCTGTAATGTTTTGATCCATACCTTCCAAATGAAGCATTTTTTGAACATTCTTGTGAGACATGAAGTTGTAGAAATTGAATTTCCTTCAAAATGAGAGGTGGTGGAAAAGTTTTGAGAAAGTATGAAGAAGTTATGCAAAGTTCGATGACTTTTCACCCTAATTTGGAAAGTTTGACTTTTGCAAATCTTGAGTTTTCTTGATGAATCATGATCAACCCTTGATAAAATGATGAATGTGACTTCAAAATGAGGATGTTGACCAAAAATCGGGAATTGTTGTATGTTGACCACGTTGAATGGAAGCTTGGACTTGAGGCTTGAAACTTGAGAATCTTTGAAGCATATGTGGAGGCATGATGACCATTGGAGATGTTGGAAGTCCATCGGATCGAGAATTGCCAAACCTAGTTTGGGTTGTTGAGAGGGTTTGTCGATTCCTAGTATGGATGTATGAAATGTATTTGAGGAATATGAGGGAAAATTTTGGGGTATGACACCAAGACTTTTGATTTGAATTAACTTGAAATTGAGCAACTAGAAAAATCGAGATATGCGATAGATTGTTGGATTTTAATTAAGATGATAAAGATGAATTAACATAGAACCTATGTTGAATTAATGCACTTATCACTATAATACTCTTTCCAATGAAGTCAAGTTAAGCTAGCACTTTTGTCAAACAATTGGAGGATGCTTGTTCAATGATCAATGGCAATGGAGTTTTGACAAAGATTTTCTTCCAGCCTTGTATCAATTAACAGAAAGATTGCACACCAATTGAATTACACACGTATTGTAAAAGTAAAAAGATAGAGAGAAAAATACGATACTCGGAGCGATTTGGTAAGGAAGTTCCCCACGTTCGTCCTCGCGTGTGGGTACGTCTCCCTCTCAATTTCCAAATTGGAATTGAGAACTTCTATATCAATATGTTGAAAAATGTTTACAAGGTTGCAATACAAAGACAGAAAAATAAATCCTGCAGATCTTCTTCTTCTTGTATCAACTTTCTCTTGATTTGAGCCGATCAAGAACACACATGCAAAATTCACAGACAATTCATCACTTCCACGACCTATTTGCAAAATCACCTCGATCTCCAAACCCTATGCTATGGCTGAATCTGCTCTATGTAATTGTGACTAACAAACCCATAAGACACCTTCGTTCTTGTTGTACAAACCTTCTGGTTTTTCCTCAAAACCCCTTTCGAATCTTCAACTCAGCTAGATCACCGATCGTACCACTGAACGTTATCTCTTTGATCTCGTGATACAACGAATAATGATGATTATGTGTCAATGTTCTTGAACCAAGATGATTGAGAAGATGATGAAGATGAAGTCTCTTTCAGGTTTCTATGCTCAGAGAATTTGGATGCTCACAAAACTGCTTTTTGTAACAACTGTGCATCATGTATAAAAACTGCCAGAACTATCTTATATATAGAAACAACAAATGTTAGTTGAAAAACAAACTTATGAGCTGACACATAATTCGTATGAGTCGATACGAAATACGTATGAGTCGACCTGAGAAAGTTTGTATCGATACATATTATATAAAGCATTTATTCCAGAGAGAAAACATATGTGTGAGTCGATGCAAATGTTGTATGGGTCGACACAAGCAACTTATGTATTGATACAAAAGGTTTTGTATCAATTCATACTATATTAAGATGACTTCCAGAATATTGAAATGGCTATGAGTCGATGCAAGAAATTATGAATTGATGCATATTGTTTGTTAACATGATTTCCAAAAGACTAAATGCATTATGGGTCGATACATAACGCGTATGTATCAATGCATACTATTTGTCAAAATAAATTCTAGGAAACTAAACACAGTATGCGTCGATGCAAGCAGATATGTATCAATACATACTATTTGTCAAAATGAATTTCAGGAAACTAAAACACAGTATGCGTCAGAACTTCTATTGTGTATTAGGACTTCTATTAGGTTCACAACTTCTGTTAGGTTCATAACATCAGAACTTCTGACATAGATCTATTCCATCAGAACTTCTGTAAAACTCTAAGTATTGGAACTTCTGACATAGATCATTCCATCAGAACTTCTGTAAGACCCACGTATCAGAACTTCTGACATATATTCATGATAACACGATTTTATATAACATATTTGATGTATTTTTCATAAATAATGTTAATGTTTTTATTTAAATATTTCATTTTATTTCTGTATTACGTTGGTATTTTCTATGTTTCAGGTATTTGTATTAAATAAAGATAAATCGAGCAAAGAAGTAAAATCGAGGAAAAATCGGATTAAAAAGCAAAGAAATGATGCAAAAGGTATGATATAGTAAAAGGGAGGTGTTATATAAGGAGAAAGCAATTACACCAAGCAAGCAAGCCCAAAGCAAGCCCAAACACGCGTGGCCCAATAGGACGAGAAAGCAACCACCTGCCACGTGGGCCGAGACGGCCGCCTCAACCTCCCACTTCCCTTGGAGGCGCCCGCCTCCTTAGCAAAGTGGGGTCCACCATGTTCAGCAGTTGAGACGCACGTCTCCTTGATGCCCTATTCTTGAGGCGCCCGTCTCCGATCTTTTAGGCAACATTTTCTCCACGATCACATGGTGCGTACGGAATTTATGGAATGGGAAGTTACCAAGTGCATCTATAAATACAAGTCCCAGTTTCAGAATCAGGGTCGGCATTTTTACCGAACAACCGCTATTTCTTATTTCGCAATTTTATTCCAGTTTTGTACTTTGAATTTATTTTATTTCAGTTTTCACTGATCTAACCTTACGTTAGATCCAGTGCTTTTTATTCCTTGTCGTATTTTATTTTCCCTTTCAATTCAAGAAGTCAAGAACAAGATTATTTCCAGCATTGTTAATTTCAGGTTTTATTTATTTATTTTATTTTATTTTATTTATTGTTGCTCGATATTATTTATTTAATTGTGGAAATGTTTAAATATATTAAACCATATTATTTATGCATGTACGAGTTAATTAATATATACGCTAAATCGTTTTGATATTGGTATGTAAATTAATCGAGCCAAAGGAATCGAAAATAAGCGGCATAATGTTACGTTGTTAAAAATATTCTTTCTGATTTAGATATCTAATTTAATTTATTAAAAGGTTTAGAAACCAACAGAGCGAAAGTTTGAGGTTAATAAAGCTGGATTAAGGTTAGAAACCAACGAGCGGCAGTTTGAGGTTTAGAACGGATAGTGGATACTAGGTATTAATTTTAAAAAGCTATGACGTTTTAAAGAGATTAAACTTTATTTATTTTCAAAAGTGTTTTTAAATTCGGCGGGATAGCGAGAGCATACGTTAGGATTTAATTGCATGATCCGATTCAACGAGCGGTTTGAGATAGGATCTTTAGATGAATATTGTTTCTTTGAAATAGGATTTTTATTCAACTTGAGTAACACGTCGGTGGAAATTGATCTCCTTAGGTTAGGCGAATTACATACTAATATCTATTTATTTATTATATTTTCCTTAACCAAAAACCTTAAAGAATTATTCCTTAGGTATACGTAACTTAGGATAACAATAGTTCGATTTATAGTCTCTGTGGGTTCGATATCTTTTAAAACTACGCGATAGGACTGTGCACTTGCAGTCTGCTGATTAATAAACGATAAAGTCGCGATCAATTCATTCCATCAAAACTTTTGGAAAACTCACGTATTAGAACTACTGACATCATTCCATCAGAGCTTCTATAAAACTATGTATCAGAACTTCTGACAAAAATTCATTCCAACAGAACTTCTGGAAAACTCACGTATCAGAACTTCTGACATCATTCCATCAGAACTTCTGTAAAACTACGTATCAGAACTTCTGGAAAAAATTCATTCCATCAGAAATTCTGGAAAACTCAAGTATCAGAACTTCTGACATCATTCCATCAGAGCTTCTGTAAAACTGCGTAACAGAACTTCTAACAAAAATAGATTCCAACAAAACTTGTGTAACACTTTTCTTCTTCTAACGTGTTGACACAAGAGGCATCAGAACCTATGTAACACTTTTCTTCTTTTGACGTGTTGACAATAGATTCCAACAGAACTTGTGTAACACTTTTCTCCTTCTGACGTGTTGACGCAAGAGGCATCAGAACCTGTGTAACACTTTTCTTCTTCTGAGGTGTTGACACAAGAGGCATCAGAACCTATGTAAAACTTTTCTTCTTCTGACGTGTTGACACAAGGGGTTAATACATAACTAACACATTGACCACTTTTACACATATATGTACATTTATTCAATTAAACAAACAACCATATATATTTGACAATCAAGCATGTATATTTGTACATTTATTCAATTAAACAATAAAGCATATATATTTGCTATCATTCAAAACTATCTAGCATTCTTGCACACATTATGTAAAGGAATGCTCACAAACTCCCCCTTTTTGATGTTGGAAAATTCTTGCAAGATGTATGTATGTTGATTGATTGATAATTGCTCCCCCTGAGTTTGTGCAGGATTTCTAACATGACATCATCAAAAAGCGAAAAAGAACGGCACCGAAGTATTAGTGGACAACAGTAATAAGGACAACAGTAAGGCAAACACAACAATATTTATTTATAGACGACAATCACAAAGATTGACAGGTTTTAGGGTAAGCACAAACTGTCACTCACATAGAGTGTCAGAGATAAGGTAAATGACAAGCAAGCATATATAAACATTTGACAATGAAGTAGAGAAGTAAGATAAAATCAATATCACTTCGTTTTCATTAAGTTTGATTCTAAAAACCCACTTGGTACCTATAATATGATGGTCTCGCGGACGAGGGACAAGTTCCCGAACGTCATTTATTTTAAATTGATTAAGCTCATCTTGCGTGGCCTTTAGCCAAAATACATCAATCAAGGCCTCTTTGGCATTTTTAAGTTCTACTTGTGAAACAAATGCGAAGTGATAGCAGAAATTACTTATCTTAGAACGCGTCATCACTTCTTTTGATATGTCTCCCAGTATGTTGTCAATAGGACGATCTTTTGAGGATATCCAAGATGGTGGAATAGATTTCACGTCTGCTGGCCTTTCTTCCTCATCTTTGTCATGACTAGTATCTTTCTCCTTCTCATAGTCAACTGATTTGGACTGATCAATTTCTAGAACAGTTTCCTTGAGCATGTCTTTTGAAGATACACCTGTGTCATCAAAAGAAATACCTTTTCCGACATTTTTCGAATGAGACTCATTAAAGAAACATGGACAGATTCTTCAATAGTATCAAACATATCAGTGTTGTTTACTCAAATTTCCTCAGACATAATGTTCTGTTCATAATGTACAATAGTGCAACAAGTTTTTGTGAAAGACACTTTAGGAACTTTGTAGCATAATTGCATAATACTTAACACATTATGTCTAAGACTCTCTACGAGATGGACATTAGAAATAGTAGTGGTAGAGGGATCACCTACACTACCTTTGCCGAGTATACCTCCTTTGTTATTGACTCCGTAAGTAACATATCACTTCTTCTTTGCTTTGAATTTAGTGAAGAATGATATGTCATCCGTCATGTGCCTTGAGCATCCACTGTCTAGAAACCATCTTCTATTTACGGATACAAGACACATAATCTGCAATATCAAAAGAAAAAAGCATGTCCCCAACTTTCATTGAGTCCTAGAGAGTAAGTGCTAACATGGTTGCCTTTAGAAACAAGAAATCTCCTAAACTTGCATTTTTCGATGGTGTGACCTTTATGACAACAATAATGACATAAACTATGATGATGAACTTGCTTACTTTTCCTAGTTGAATCCTTTGGAATCTTTTGCACAAAATAATATTTAGCATATGGTGGATTTAATGATTTCTTAAAAATCCTAGGATCAACAACATAAGTAATCTTAGGCTGTAGAGGTTTTTCCAGTTTGACATCAAGAGTTTTAACTTATTTTTGCCAAATATGACAAACTCCACAATTTACAGTCTCAATACAAGGCGCTTGGTGTCGAGCTATTGACGCCCGGATATCTTTCCAAGGCGCGTCGATTGGGTGTGCCTTAACTATAATATTGTTTAAGTTTTTCGGTGTTCCTTGCTCGAGAAAGTTGTTCCCCCTGAAGATTTTCTAAGTAGTATACTCATGTTCCCATTTTGGCATAAACACGATAGGGGTTTTCCCAGTTTGTTTCTAGCTTTCCTTCGGTGGAGATCTTGAGATTCCATTTTAAGACTAGGCTTCTGACGTCGAACTCGCGAAATGACTTTGGCGTCATACCGAATAACTATTCTTTGCTTTAGTGATTCTTCCCTTAGGGAAGCTCCTGTCCTTATCTCTTCGAAGAGGTCGAGCTTCTCCCTTAAGGATTGGTCGTTCATCTCTTTATCGAGCGGTGATTCAGTTCTTCTTGATGGTTCGACGATCTCTATGGGAATGACTGCCTCGGTCCCGTATGCCAACCGAGAGGGGGTCTCCCTGGTAAACGAGTGAGGGTTAGTTCGATAGGCCCAAAGTATATTGTGTAACGCCTCGACCCATTTTTTCTTTGTTTTGTCTAATCTTCGCCTAAGACCGCATAGGATGGCTCTGTTTGCAGCCTCGCCTTGCTCGTTAGTTTGGGGGTGTTCGACGGAAACGAAGCGTTGCATGGTTCCCAGATGAGCAATGAAATCTTGGAAGTTTCTATTTGTGAATTATGTCCCGTTGTCGGTGACTATGGCTTTTGGTTTTCCGAATCAGGCAAGTATGTTCCTCTTGTAGAAACACAAGATATTTTGGGGGTGATTTTGGCCAATGCTTCGGCTTCTATACACTTGGTGAAATAGTTGACGCCTACTATCAAATACTTGTTTTGGTTGGCTTCCACGAAGAACGAGTTGAGGATATCCATCCCCCACCATGAGAAGGGCAAGGGGGATGAAAGAGATTTAAGCTCGTTTGGGGGATCTAAGTGCATATGTGTCATACCCCAAAATTTGCCCTCCATCTTCTCAAGACATTCCATACATCCATGCTCAAAGATTCCTCAAAGGTTGATCAGACAAACTCTCTCCTAGACAATCAACCCAAACTAGGGTTTGGCTATCCTCATACCCAGATGGACTTCCAACATCTCCAATGGTCATCATGCCTCCTCATATGCTTCAAAGAATCTCCATGTCAAGTTTCAAGCCTCACAAGTCAAGTTTCCTCAGACAATTGCTCAGATGGTTGAAAATTAGTTGTATTAGACAAAAAGTCAACTGTGGTCAACATACAGTCAAACTTCATGATTTTTGGTCAACATCCTTATTTTGAAGTTACATTCATCATTTGATCAAGGGTTGATCATGATTCATCAAGAAAACTCAAGATTTGCTCAAAAGTCAAACTTTCCAAATTAGGGTTTCTTGAGGAAAAGTCAACCAAACTTTGACTGGGCATAACTTCTTCATACTTTCTCAGAAATTTTTCCACCACCTCTTGTTTTAAAGAAAATTCAATTCTCTACAACTTCATGTCTCACAAGAATGTTCAAAAAATTCTTCATTTGGAAGGTATGGATCAAAACATTACAGGTCCTTTTCAAAGTCAACAAAAAGTCAACATTTTGTTTTGAAGATATATTGAGCATGGAAACTCCAATTGAGATGAAACCAAAGAGGTTGGTTAGAGTACTCTTATAGATTTCCAAAAAGTCCAAGAACACTCAAAAATATGGAAAATTGAGAAAGATACACTATTCAGAAGTTGGGCAATTTTGGACAATTGCACAAAAGGAGATATTGGTCAAAATGCAAAATTTTCCAAATGGGCCTATAATCTTATGATCCAAACTTGTTCATAATGTTATTTGTGACCCATTGATGCTTGGCCATGGCAATTTTCTATTTTATTAATTTATTTTTGGATTTAAAACCATTTAATTCAAAATTAAATTATATAAAATATGAAAATAAGATATTTTTCCAAAATGAGTGATTTTATATTAAACTTGAGGTCCAAGGAAGCCCGTGATACATGCCAATTTCGTGCTTGCTCTTTCATTAAAGAGAAAATCAAATTTTCTCCAAAATTTGATTTTATTTGAAAATTATTCAATGCACATTCAAAACCAAATCTTTTTTCCTTCTTTTTCCTCTTCTAATTCACTCTATAAATAGCCAGCAAGTTGACAAGCAAAGCACACGAAACCCTAGCTCCAAGCATAGCCCTTATTTTGTCAAAAATTTTCTCAAATTGTCAAAATTCGAGTTTCAATCTCCAGCCACTTTCAAGCTCTCAAAACCATTCCATTGTGTTCAGGAGGTAAGATTGAGTAAGTATACACCATTGCCAATGACCAAAGCAACCTGAATCGTGCCATATACATTCATACATATTCAAAACTTTCTTGATTTTGCATTTTTATTATCTGCTTGTTTCGATTGATTCTAATGCTTTTATTGTGATCATGAGACTATATGACCGATCCGGGCAATCGTTCACACTTGCGTAAAATTACAGTTGCCATGTTTAGGGTTTTCAAGTTGTCCTCTTGAACGGCTTGACAGCCGATTCACCAAAACGACACCACCATTGAATTCGGAAGGGTCGAAATAGGTGGCTAGGTCTTTCTTTGCTTTTAATCTTCAGTATTTTGCGGTTTGAAGTTGGTTTGGCGGAGAAGACTAAGACTAGGAGCTTGGCGTGGTTGACGGCTGACTGCAAGAGCGTGCGTGGCATTTACATTCTTTCTGATTCGTTCCCTCGCGCTACCTGGACCCCACAAGGCTGACTGTGTTTAAAATATATCCATGACACGTGAACGCTTTTATTCAATTAATTTCATATTTTTAAACACCAAGTGTCACATGGCCCAGCGGTTAAGGCTTTGTTTTGAGAAGATGCTCCAAGAGGTCATGGGTTCGAGCCTCATGAAGACCGGTTTTGCTTTTCTTTTTACAAACTTCAATTATTTTCTTATTTTCAATATTTTCATTCATTTTAATTTATTTCAATAATTTTTATCATGCATTAAAAAACTCCAAAAAATATTTTTCTTTTTGCATTATTTCCAGAAAATGTTTATTTAATTTATAAAATTAAAAATATTATTTTTGCATGCATATTTAATTTAATTGTTAATTTATCATTTAAATCACTTTTAATTGATTTTTAATTATTAAATTAACTCCAAAAATCCCAAAAAATTATTTTAGCATATTAATGTTATTTTCAGCATGAAATATTTTTCTCATTTAAAAATTATCATTTTTGCTAACATTTTTCTCTTGTTCAATTTCTTTGAATTTCCCGATTTCTCATCTTTTCACAGGTTATCCCGTTCCGGACGATTTCTTTTTATCGTTTTCTTTTTTCCAATTATGTAATTGCTCATGGGATGTAATAGCTTAATTAGGGCTTTTATTTTCCGCATTTTAAATTATGTATCTGCCCCAAAGCCATGTAATAGCGTAGGATTTATCTTTCCGCACTTTATATTCCCGCATTTTAATTTCCGCACCCTATGAACTGCTAGTAATTAGGCGTGTATGGCAAGACTAAAATCGGACATAGCTCACTCTAATTTTCAAGATAACATGAATCTGAAATCAACACACTCCTTTCACACACGCACCCCTTAGGGTAATTCTCTCGTTGCCTTTGCGAATTCAAATGGTCAAGTCCTCGAGCGTAGAGGTATCCTAGCACCGCTGCCTTCAAAACAAATCATCATAGTCCTTCGATACAAAGATCATAGACACGATGTCGCCTACGAATACATGATCTTGACCCTCGATTGTTGCCTACAAAATGACGATAGTCCTTCGAATGTGCTAGGATACTTCCTACAAGTTGCCTTCTATGACCATCCGATGTCCCTTCGAATGTCCCTACATCCAATAGGGTTACCTACCAACTAATGGTATGGATAACACTATTCTAAAGGAACGTAAAATAACACGAAACGACCAATTACGAGTAGGTAATAAGACTTTTAGTTGCTTGCTCAAATCAAAATACTTTTCACACCTCACACTTTTTCAAAGTTCAAACTCTTTTCAAAGCGAAACATTTCGCACACTTTGTATACATTACTACATGAATCATTACAAAGTCAAAGCAAAATGACTTTTCAAAACATTTTGTCAAACACAGTAAAGCACAATTTTAAAGTGATCTAAGAGCAACTAAGAGCAGTAGATAACTACGGATGGAAAGGGTGCTAATACCTTCCTTTTCATAATTCTCCCTACTCGGAATCTAACGAAAGTCTTTTTCAGCATTTTTACCTTCCCTTAATTGGATAAAAGAAAAGTCGGTGGCGACTCTTGCTATCCGCACATTTGCGATACAAAATCTACAAAGTCGGTTCACGTGTTCGAATCGGCGACTATCTTGGGAAACACCTAAAGAGAGAATGCCTTAGGGATTTCTAGATCACTTTTACTGTTTTTTGTTTGACTTGCTTGCTTTATCTTTAAGGGTTGCTTGGGTATTATATTTGTGGGGATCCTACACCGATCGGGTTTCCTTTTAGGTAAGTAGCAATAAATCGTCGCGACCGTTAGCGTATATCAAAGCGTCAACATGATGGCTACGTTAGTGTGACACTTTGGATGTCTTGATACTCTTCATTTCCAAGTTGAGGATAGTATTTGGCCTCTGCGTGGTGTCATCAAGCACTAACTAAACTTTTAGAACCTTAATTGACCCATCTTGGCCATTAGAAGGTAGTGAGATGGCTTTGGTGGACTAAGGTTGGTTGATACTCGATGCTCGCTCATTAAGATCGACTTTTGGGATATTTTCATCGACCACTTGGTAGTCGTATTGAAATAGGCGCCTCGAGAAAGATCAATGATATGAGATTCCTAGAACAGGTTACTATTATAGGACGGGATGAACCAACTCAAACTTTTGGTAGGGTAATCACCTATACCTCGTGCAAGCCTTAAACCTAGGCTCATTGTGTGAATTCTTTGTGTGTGCTAAACATGACATCATTCATTGCATATCATTTCTAACTATTTCAAGGACCTAGGGATTTATCTTTGCTCTGCTTTGTAGGGATTTTGGCCTAGAAAGACTATCCAATCAACTTCATGGGTATCCCTTCTCATTTCAAAAATTGGTTTCGAGAAATTCCACCATGCTCGGTTCATCAAAGACATGGTTACCTACTTGACTTGGTTATCTCCGGTTTTGAAGAAGATATGATGCATGTCTTATTCAGTTCTTGATCCGAAACACCATTGCTTTACATTCCCAGATTATCGGTTGGTTCCTACCTTGGAAGAGTTCTCTAAGCTACTTGGGATACCCATTCTTGACCAAATGCCATTCAGGTTTAGAAAAGGTTCCTAGAGTACGAAGACATCGCATCCGCTTACATCTTAAGCGCTCGGACATTGAAGCCAATTGGGAAACGAAGTGGAGTTAAGGGTTTACTTGCGAGTTTCGATTAAGAAAGAGAATTCCTCAAAGTTATGAGTTTCCATGCATTTGAAGATATTGTGGCCTTGCTAATCTATGGTTTGGTTCTATTTCCTAACTCGGATCAATTCATAGATGTCAACACCATCAAGTTATTCCTTACCCGTAATCCTGTGCCTACTTTACTTGGAGACATCCTACATTCTCTCCACTCGTGCTATCAAAGACAAGGAACTCTCATGTGTTTATATCCGTTACTTTCGGGTGGTTTATTCGCACCTTCCTCGATCGAAGTGAAGAACGAACAAAGGTTGAAGTGGTCTCGAAGACTAATGTCACTCTCTCGTTTAGATATCCGTTGGAGTCTTTTCTCTCAAAAGGATTTCACATTCATTGAGCGTTGTGGAGAATTCCTAATGTACCACTACTTGGTATAAGGGAGGTATTACACAACCCTTCTAGCTCTACATCGGTTTGGTTTTGCTCGAAGAGATGGTCCCATGATATGCTTCTCGAGATATTGTGTTCGACTACTGACCACGATCTCGAATTCTGACGAAGGTTCGTATGCGCTTGGGGCATGGTAAAGAAGGCGATACGAAGACTTTGGGGCACCAAAACTCCATTCCTTGGGAACCTTACCTCAGAATGGGTGCGATCTCGGCTCAAAACCTCTGATGCCATTCACTTTGTTTTACGGTAATTATGGAACTGTTGCTATAGGTAGCGTACCTATCCGTTCTCCATCGACATGCCCTCCGATTTGAAGACTTGAAGAGATCCGGATTGACTTAAGAAGAAAGGGATACCTTTGAAGCTCGTGTTATGCAAGTGAGAAGAAGGTACTAGAGTTGACAAAGCTACTTCATGAGGCGAAACATCAGCTACCTCATCAAGAGCGCCCATGGGAGACTTAGAGTTCTAAATTTATATGTTTTCTTTTATGGTTTTGAACTATCTCTTGTACTTAAAAAATAGAAAGAGGACTAATAAATTTTTGTTCATCTTGTTTAACAAATTTAAATCTCTAAGGTCCTTGAAAACATTGCATTATTCATAAACATTGCATAGCATAGCATAACATTGCATCAGGTACATTGAAGATTGATTTTCTCATTCTCTAGCTATTTATTTTAGGAGAAATGAAACCGAGCAATTATCCAAGAATCTCGAGCTCGAGAATGCTCGGTTTAATGGATGTTCACTGGCTTGGTCAGGCGAAGATGCGAAGAAGCTCGTCAACGAAGAAGAAGGTGTTGGTGCTTCTCGACATGGTGAGGGCGCTACAAGGTGGTCCTAAGAGGTCGATCGGATAGAAACTCTGAAGGAAGTGTCGAGAATGAGAAGTGTCGAGGTAATGAAGATGACGGCGTGAGCACGAGAAAAGAGGAAGGATCGCTATTATAATAGGTACTACGATAGAATGACAAGTCAAGCGACTTGAAGACCGCTGAATCTTGTGAAAACTGAAGATGTCGGGTGAATTTTGATGATCGAGCCTTGTTCTGGTGTGGTGATTCTCCTAAGTTCAAAGTTCGACTTTTGCCAAGTATGATGGCATGTCTTGTCGAAGCGCATTTGAAGTCCTATGTTCAAAAGATCATTTGATGTGGAAAGTTGTGGATGCCTATTTTCAAGAGTTTGTCAGAAACTCAATTGGAGTGAGTATTATCGGCTAGAGAATGGCCAGTATCCGTACGGAGTAACTTATGAATGCTTTCTACAAGCGATATATAGTCAATCTGAATTGATACCCACTCGCTGACCTCTGAGCAGCATATACATGGGTCGTGATGAGAAGTTTAAAGTATGCTTTCGAGAAATGGAGATTTATGAGCGGTGAGTCACCCTTGTCGATAGAGAATTGGTTGATATGTTTATAGGAACAGCGGCAACGTTCTTGATCATCGATTGGAAACTCTTGACGGATTCAAGTTGATATTAATGAGGAGAAAATATTGGTGGTATCAAAGTGGAAAGATGGATGAAGTCATCTTGAATCTACGAAGAGATCTTTTGGTGGTAAGAAGGAAACTAATGTTGTGTATGGTCGAGCAAGGCCAAGATGGTAGTACTTTCGATACGCAAGAGCGGTTGTAATCTCGATCTGCATCGGCCTGACCTCGGCCGAAGACAATGCGTGAGCAGCGCCACGAAGGCCGATTCTGAAGATCAACGCCATTGTCGCCAAGCCTTGCAACACATATTGAAAGCGGTGATAACCTTGAGGATCCTCCTCGAAATATCGACACTTCCTCTCGGGATACAATCTAATACTAAGTGTGCTTACCGTTCCAATAGCCCGAGACACGACAACGACAGCATTGTTGGGCTACAGAAC
>CM038796.1:20252886-20287820 GCA_021764765.1 Vicia sativa | reverse complement strand
TTTGAAATGACTATTGCTATGACTCTTTATAAGAAAAGAATTTGATGATCACGTATAATGATAAAAGAATTTGAGTGAAGTTGAGTTGATTTTAAGTTGTGGATGACAAATATTGAAACATTAAGCTATCATCTAATGATTCAAGTACTCGAAAATTAGCGAAAACAAGTTCATTAATCATCTCTACATCCAAAATATTTATTATGAAAATGGTGTTTCGAGTGAAAATAAAATATTTAAATTATTAGGCTATCATCCAAAATCTAAAGACTTTAAATTCGATTAAATATTCAGGCTATCATAACAATTTAAGCGAATGTCACTTTATTATTTTAATGCGGATAGAAGGATTTGATTTGTTAGGTATCATCCAACAACCTAAAGACTTCCAATTCAATCATCGTCGGGCTATCATCCAACAATTTAGCGAAGAATACCGCTCAAATATTGTGACATGGATAGAAGTTTCATCTTATTGGATACCATCAACAATCAAAGACTTCAAATTTGTTTAAAATAGGCTACCATCTAATGATTTAAAAAATTTCATCAAGTTTATTATGAAAAACATTTGAAAACAACTACGACGTTGGATAGAGGTTTGAGAAAGAAGACTTGACGTTGGATAAATTTTATAAATTAATTGTGAAAGTGTTTTAGATGGGATTTGGTAACGGACCGAGAAGAAGGAATGATTGGTTATGATTAACCAAGTATGTGGACTTGATTAATCTCGGAGGTTAAGGTGCTCTATCTGACCATGAGACCTTGGTGCATGTAGAATTGGTATATGGACCAATATTATTTTTGGGTTATGATCAATTAAAGCAACAAGGCTTTAATTATTCGTGAGATTGAGTATTTACCCATCCCTCAACCATAAAGACCACTTTAAGAAATTGGCGTATAGGCCAATCAAGAGGAATAAGTCGTTTAGATTAATCGTGCGTGGCGTTACATTGGTGAATAAATACAGAATAAGCGAATAAGAGACAATTATCACACAATACAATCAATTTAAATAATTATTAGAAATGATTTTTTTATTTGATGAAAATCGACTAATAGTTTAATCGATAGATCGTCAAATAAAACTATCATAACTAATTATTATTTAATACATCATACAAAAATTAAATTATTTACATAAAAATAAAATAATTTAAGAGATGAGAGATTTAGAATAGGCACGATATTACATTGATTCTTGGTTGTTGGAAGCAAGAGATTATTGGCTTGATGGAAGAAGGCTAAATCAAGTTGAAGTCTGCATGATCTGTCTGCGGCCGTCGGAAAAGAGTGTATGATGGGCATGCGTGTTACGGAGCATAGATCCGATGAGATAGAAGCGATAATGAGAAAAACTAGTAACACGCTCTGGCGTTGGATCTTTATTTATGGAAATTTGATAGTGGAGACATGGCATGTGACACCCCAAATAATCGATTATTAAATAATATGATTTTTAATTATTAATTTAATTAGGAATATAATATTTAATATTTTGATTATTGAAATCAATTAAATTAAATAAATGGAATTATTGGTGGTGTGAAAAGGTAAAAGTGAGGTGTGAAAGTAAAAGGCTCTACTAAACATTATTATTATTTTATTATGATAGAATAATAAAAGGAATAAAAGAAGGAAAAGAGGAAAATAATCACTTTTAGGAAAAACTCACTTGTACGTGCATTTGAGAAGAGGAAAAGGAAGGAGGAAAACGGATGCGGGAATTAAGAAGAACCATGAGAGTAAAGGGTGATTTGATTAATTATCGTATTATAAGTTTTGAATTCAATAAGTATGGATGCGTAGTATGGAATCTCAATTTAGTAATTCTAAGTTTTGTAGAATTATCCCATTAAAGTGTCAATTGTGTAGAATTAAGTGATTTGTATGGTATAGGTCATTAGGAATGATCAAAGTATGTTATGCATATTAACGATGTTGGTTGAAATGATTATTGCATTGAATTGTATAAATACGATTGGAAGAATAGGAAAAACTATTTGGAAACCTTTTATCAAACTGGTAACAACTTGTGGTAAATGAGAACTAATTCCCATGGGATAACGGGTTCCAGATAAATTATAAGCCAGGCATTTTTGAACTCAGGAATTTGTCCACAGCGAGAACAATTCACGTTATATTTTCAAAAAGCGAAATTACGAGGCAAGTTTCCACTACACCAGAACGAGTTCCATCCATTTCGAGGGCGTAGTTTTGAACCCCTTGAGAACTTCACACATAGGAAAGGATTACTTTGTAACTTTTGAAAAAAATACTAAACTTTGAAAATTCATAACTTTCAAACCGTAAATCCGTTTAGTCACCGTTTTGGACGTTATTTCTTAAATTAAATGCTCTATTTTATGAAATGAAAAGAATTTCATTAACTTAAAATTATTTTGAAAATGTATTTGGAATTGAAATAAGTGATTATTTATTCGATGTGTATTGGTGTATGAGAGGTAGTGTGCACATGACATTGAGATATCCGAATGGTGTGAATGAAAGGCATGTTTATGCTGTTGATTGTGAACATGAATTGTTGAGAATATCATGTTTGAAATTTGGTTCGGATTATGATAGTTGTGTATTTTATAGATGATAAAATGTTGCATCGGTGTTATGCGTGCATATGCATTTTTGGTGAGTTAATTCCATTGTGAGGAATTTGACTTGTATTGCAAAATTAACCGATACCCGGTGATGATGGGTGGTTAATGCTGGATTAGTATCCGGTGTTTATGGTCGATCATGATTCTCGTATCGGTTGATGATGGATCGGTGTTGGGTGACTGGTCACGTGTTGGTACCATGCATTGTATACGCATTTGTGTTTGCATGGAATTGTAACATGTTAGGATGTCTTCAGTGTTACAATTCTTTTTGTTGATTATCGATTGTGCATAATGACTTGTATGATTGGGCTCGTGTTGAATCGAATTTATGCTAAAATGAGTGAAATAATATGCTTGTGATATATTGTTGATTGAGAAGCTTATAATGTATTTTAATTATGAAAATCTCACCTTACTTTAACAATTTAGGATTAAGCACCAATATAGGGGTTGGTGAGGATGGCTCTAGAGCTTGTCATTTTAAGTCCGCGTTTCTAGTATGCTACGATAGGTTGTAACAACTGGGAACGTTTAGTTGAGAACTTGTTTAGTAATCAAATGTTATTTAGAATTACTTTAGGAATAATTGAGACTTGGTTTATTCCGTTTTGATTCAACGGTATTATTTCCGTTGTGTAAGACACGGTCTTAACAATTGATTATTTTGATAGTGATCCTCGGTGTAGCATGCTCTTGGAGTTAATTGATTTATTTATTTCATAATTGTGACATCCCTTGTTTTACGTGTTAACTCGATTTAATTAATGAAATCGCGGGGTATTTTAGAAGGGTGTTACTGCATGTATCATGCTTGCATATACAAAAAATAAAATAAAAATAATAGATCAAATAGAGGTGGTGACAAGTGTCACCACCGATTAAGATTAAGATAAAATAAAATTAACAAACTAAACTAAAATTAAAAAACTAATTATTTAAAAAAACAAAAAAAAATCTCTCTCTTATCGAAGCTCTAAGCTTCTCTTCGTTTCTCTATTTCTCCCTTTCTCGCGTAGGTCTCAAAGACCACACGCCGATGCATGCTTTGTAGTTCTATGGTCTCTCATCTTCTCCAGAGAAGAGCTTGTCGCCGTTGGTTCTCTCTTCTTTCTCGAAAACTCGTATTGGTCGATTTGGTTTTGATTCCGAACCTCATTGTTTTGTCTGGCTCACGATTTGGTTTCGATTTCGCAGGGGGCTCGTTTCGCTAGGATTTGAAAGAGGGGTTTCAAACCCTAAGCGTTGGATTCGAACTCTTCTGTCAACTTTGGGTGAGATTGTTCTAAGCTTTTTCCTATTCTTCTTTCTCTGTTATCAGAAACTACAATTTCTGAAAACAATTACTCTGAAGGGTTCATGTTTTAGGAAAGTGATGAAAGAAAAGCTTAGGGTTTTGATGTTATATTTGGGCAGTTGTTCTTGGTTTTCCGGTTAATGGTTTGGAACTTGGTTTGAATTGTGGTTCTTGGCTTTTGTTGGTCTTTGTTTCTTGTTGTAATTTCATTTGGAACTAAGGTTGGCTTATGGTTTGAACATTGTTGGTTTTGCTATTCTAGTTTTGGTTTTCTTTAGAAATGGATGCTCATTGGTCTTTTCATTGGTATCTCATGGAACAATTAATTTTGTTTTTCTCGCTATCCTCTTTAATAAAGGGCTTGCTGTTGGTTTTGTTCTTCTTGGTCCAATCGAGTCTTTTACGTTGGAACTAGTCTTCGCGTTCTCGTCTTTGTCACGCCTGCTGCCTTCTCGCTATGTTTTCTGCTACTTTTGTACCGCTTTTCAATTGGCTTTATTGTCTTGGCATTTTTGGCTTTCTTTTGTCCTGCATAACTATATTACTGCTTTTCATTGTGATAATTTGTTTTGGGTGAACTTACTTGCTCCTTGGAAAATATGATGTTATTTTCGATTTTCCTTTCACACCTCCTTTTGTGAACCAAACCAGTTTGTGATTTGCAATAGGAGGTTGGGTCGATGAAAGAACTTTAAAGTTACGAGGCTTAGTCGCCGAACATAATCAAAACCCAACTCGATTCCTTAACACAAACCCTAATGATGAGTTTGAAATAGAATGTCGTTTAATTTCTTGATTATAATTGCTAACCATATTTTTCTTTCTTGTTTTATGTAACATTGGGCAACATGGGTAGCAGAGGACTGGGTGGACTTACTTTGAAAATGATGCTTGAATGTGAACTGGATCGTGTTATCGGCATAGGCCGCTACTATCGTAGGCTGATGCGTGTATTTCAATTTTGTAATCAAATGAAGCTTCAAATGAAATTGTTGTCTAATGAGTCAACCTTTATTTATTGCAAAGTGATTTGTAATTGGATGCTCATGTGTAATCCTTTAATGCCGAATTTCATCTATTGATATTTAGTGTTGTCTTGGTAGGTCTCGTGACACCTGCATAAGAAAATCACGACTTGGACCTTTGGAGGCTTGGACATGAGGTATATCACCTTGTAATTGATACTTTGGCGGATTTTTAATGATGTCATCATTAGGTATTTATGGATTGAATTTGGGCATGACATTATTGCTTTCAAATGCATTAAATGTGATTCTTGAGCTTCCATTTCGATTCGAGCCTTGCTTGCATTGGTTCCGAGCAATTGTCGTAATACATGAAACTGTTAGTGTTGCCTCTGCATTATATTTACATACTGCATGTCTCGAATACTAACTGACATTTATATGATGCAATATTAATTGAGCTTGAAACCTTCCTATACTCTGCCTGCTATAGCCACAAATGCTTCAATGATTTTGTACAAACCTCGCCCTTCCATTTTGACATCAATTCTTGATCACATGAAAAATCCCTAAAATTGTTTATGATTGTTTTTGCGCTAGCAAGTGGCTAGCAAGCGGCGGTGTCCGGTATCTTCGCAAAATTGAAGATGACAATTGATGAAGATGGCTGATTCCTCAAATAGATGGCTAGCTAATGTATCAATATGTACATGTTTGATGCAAATTGGTTTGAAAATGGAGATCTTGGCATGATGTTGTTTGACATGTTTTACATGATTGCAGCAAGTTGGTTTTGGAGTATTACTTGATAATGCACAAGTTTTAGTTGAATCCATAATTCTATACTTATGGTGTGATGCTCTGCTGCAGGTTTGGAACCTGAGGAAATTGCAAAACTTCTGGGCAAATTATTCAAGCAGTACATGTCCCATTACTTGGTCACGACGAAAACTCAAGAATCAGTAAAGTCAAGATAGAGCATGAAGGTCGTGATGAAGAGGCTTGCATAGTAGCATGAAGATAGGCCTTAAGACTATTTAAAACTCTTTTATTGAGAAAATTATGGATTTAAGTCCAAAAGCTTTCACTTTGTAAGAAAATTTAATATAGTAGCTTGACTTTTTGTAACAAAATCTTAATGGAAATGGAACAGCTTACTCGTATATTGGTGTGTTGTATTGCTTTCCCATCTTTCTTTGATTTTTTTATGGTAGACCAAGGGTAACTAGAATTCAATTATTATGCGTACGTATTCAGTGCAGTAGGTCAATTTGCAATTCTCTTTGCTAACCAAGTCAAATTTAAACACCTCCACATCTCGAACCTCTCAAGCAAAATCAAATCAAATGCAACCATCACTCTTGAATTTTCATGATAATTTGATCTTAAGAACGAATTTTCTCCATATCAAATCATTTTGTTCTTATCGAATTCTAAATCTCGACTAACCCAACCTCTAACCATCTGATGTTGAATTCAAAGTCAAAATTCCAAAACTTGTACCAGGCAAAGAAAATGTCCAATGAACACAAACAATAAGTACCAAGATTGAGGACCAACTCACACAAAGTTTATGATAGGGGCTTAATCACAAACAAAACTTCTTTCCATGTAGTTAAACTTTCACGTTGAGGAACTTTCAATTTGACATTTAAAACCACGCTCGATCTTGACGTAGCAATTAAAATGCATGTTTGTAATTGGACCAAGATCAACAATGATGCGTGATATGACCAAATGAAAATAAAAATAGAGGTGGGGCAAATTTTGGGTGCGATATGCCTATTCAATCATCTTAAACCGATAAGTGAGAAAGAGTGACAACTTTCGAACATTCAAGTGGAAGAGGATTGAATACTAAAAGAACCAAAAATTTGCCTACGGGGAACCAATGCCATAAGAGAGAACAATAAGATATCTTGACTACAAGTCAAGGAAGAAACACGAGGAGAAAAACTTGTTGCGACATCGACGCCTTAAGAACAACGATACCAAATGAGAAATATCAAGATCTCAACAACAACGGGATAGCGAGTAACCAAAATGAGTAATAACGAAGTTTTAATGAAAATGCTATGAGAAGAAAACCAAACTTCTCAAGCGACAAAGAAAAACAATAGATTAAGCCATCTCGGGATGTCTTAACTTGAAAATGCTATGAGAAGAAAACCGAACTTCTCAAGCGACAAAGAAATAAGATAAATTAAGGATTCGATACGATTGAGAACTTGTCGAAAATTCAGAGAGTTAAGGAATACCATGAGACCTTAACGAAGATAAAATTGAGAATTTGTCGAAAATTCCGCAGAGTTAAGGAATACCCGCACCTTAACGAAGATGAAGTTGAAACCGTCTGAAGATCCCAAAGAGTTAAAGAATACCGCAAACTTTAACGAAGATATGATCGAGAATTTGTCAAAAATCGAGAGTTAAGGAATACCCGGACCTTAACGAAGATATATGGCTAGAACAATATCAGAATTGTTGTGCACGAAGGTGCGAGGAGCCATGGCATGCTGAATGTCTTGACCATGTAACTTCCGAGTTACCAGCAGAACAAATTCAGTAGCACACCCGAGAGTACAATTCTCTGGGGATAAACAAAACAATATCCAGCACACTGGTGTGATATAGATGTTTATAAAGTCGGTAAATCTTTGTTTCCGATGTTTCTGCTGATGAGAGATCTTACTGAACATGTACAGACATGTTGAACAACTTATGAGTTGACAAAATCTTCAATTTGTATGCAGATAGCTTTACCGGAGATAGAAGAATTAAGTTCAACACCTGTGACTGAATAACTTCTATGGTAATGAGCTTCAATTTGCTGGCATCGTACCAACAATGCGTTGTAGCAAACAGATATGTGTATCAACTTCTGAGTTGGAGAAATATCCTGTGATTGAATAAACATCCTACCCGGTGGATATTTATTTGTTGAGTATTTGAAAAATTACTGGGGAAATAAACACACCAGAAGTTCAATGTAGTTTTCTGAGAACAGCTCAGAGAAGTAAATTGCAGAAGTCACTGCCAATAGAATTTGCTGAGAAGATTCTTGTCTGAAAGAAATCTTGAAAATATCAAGAATAATGTTGTAGTAATCCTTTTAGAACCGAGGTAATATAGCTATAAGGAACCTCACTTCGAATCCTATTTGCCGTATTTTAAACTATTTTCAATGACTTAACACAAAAACAAGAATAGAAAATAATAGTTAAATTTAAATATTTCATTGATAGGAACTACAACATCACCAAAGAAACTACAACAACACAAACAAATAAAACTACTCAACAAATTCAAACTTCTCAGTCCACTTAGCTATAACATCACCCCTAACCATCCCTAACTTATTGAAAAGTTCAGAAAGAACTCTTCCATAAGGTATGAGGAAATAATTTTCCTCACGAGAAGTCTATATCATTTTCTTCAAGAAGTTGAAAATGGTAAGAGGAAGATTAACTCTCATGTTGCAGGTGAGGAATAACAAGAGATGTTTGTCATATCAAGTAAGCGTTTCCATGTCTTTCTCTCTTAGGCGGAGATTTGACAATAGAAATTGAAACCAAAATTTTGCAATAGGGCATAGAGAAGTATGACTAGAGAGAGATATATCTTTGACATAAAGTCAATGAAGGAGGTTTGCATATATATTGTTGAATTCATAATGTTCAACACAACTACCAAAGTCTTCACAATTGATTGTCAAAGCAATTAGTGATGGAGTAATGAAAAAATGATCTCCATTGACATATGACTGAATGATTTATTTATCACCAGTTGGCACAATGGACGATTCATCCAAAACTCTTTAACAATATTAGTGTATATGGGCCATGTAGAATGTTAAAGTAACCACAAAACTTTTGTTTGGTAACAACTTCCTTAACGCTTTTTCTAAACTTTCAAATCATTGAAGTTAACATACTTTTCTTTAATAACAAACAATAGATTTATATTCATTTTTGATAAGTTCGTAACAAGGAAACAGAGAGTTGGTAATGAGAAGTTGAAAATAGGAAAATAATTTGAATCAATGAGTTGGTAATTAGACTTTTAAATAGCTGAAAAGCCTCTTTGATAATCTAAAAGAGACGTTACGAATTTAAAATAAGATGATCATTGCTATTCTAGTGATAACCTAAAAGATACGTTTCAAGTGCATGAGCGCCTAATGTTTTTCTAAATTCCCTGTTAATTGTATTTTTTAATTGTAAAGTAATACTCTAACCCGTCGATTTTCTTAAAAAACAGAGGTAAGCTCTAGTGTTAAAATATAGCGTTAAAATTTGAACCTCTATTTAATTGTATTTTTATTTTTAAGTTATCTTGTCATAACACGCCGGTTTTCCTAAAAACGACGTCAAATTTAGCGTAAAATGGTACATTTAACAAATCCTTAATCAAATCCTCGTCGTCCATTTCATGACTATCAACGTAAAGACATTACCATTAGTGATGCATGAAACATTAAAACCTCCACTATAAAAGCATTATGAATATCAAGACTGTGCCTCTCAAGCATTGTAACGTCATGAAGAGTTTTAGGTTTGCAAGAGTGTTTTCCATGAAGAGTTCTCTGATGGATCAAAGAGAAAATTATTCGGGGTTTAAGGTTTGTGTTCTTAAATATTTATTTGAGCACAAGATTATTTATTTATCTCTTTTTGTTTCTAACCTTTTTGTTCATATAAATAAGCGGGCAAAAATGATTAAAGATCTCCTACACATAATTTGATCTACCCTTTCATTATATGATTGAAGATCTAAAATAGGTCTTCATGTAACGATCGGATCTCTTTACTGACATTCTATCTATCCTAAAATTATATGATTTGAAGATATGAGATCTAGATCTACCCTAAAATTATATGATTTGAAGCTACGAAATCTAGATCTTGTGTAAAAAATGAAATATTCGTAAACAATGTAACTATTATAATTATAAAAATGATCACCCTCGCTTTATTTTAAACCGAGATAAAACGCTAGTTTTGTACATAATAAAAATGCAATCGTTGGGATTGAACTCATACGCTATTAAATACCACTCAAGTGTTCAAAATATCGAGGTGATAAGTCCATACTTTTATGACGGCCTTATTTACCTCGCTTCGAATGCGGAGGAAAAAACATTTCGCGTCCGACATTAGATGCGTTATTTGTAATAGTGTTCCACGATAATGAGTGATCACTATGGCGATTATGACTAGTGGAAGTGTTGCATTACGAGTTCCATCCACCTTCTCATGATCTCAAAACCCTAGAATATATCTATCTTCCATTCGTTTTGACCGATAGTGATGATTAGAATGAATTTCCAAAATATCATATACCAATGAGATCTATGGCGAACGATGGGCGATTTGGATGTCAAGAGCTATTGTATTTTTGCGATTGGATCAAAAGTCATATTTTTCACTCGAGTGTTATTGTTATTGTAATTTTGACTTTGGATCATAAGAAATATGAGTGTGAAAATCGTAGAAATCAAACGTTAATTCTCACGCGTCATTGTTCCGCTAGGGAACTAGATATGTTTAGGGAAATTGTGAAATATAGTCTTGATGCGGTGGACTGAATCTCCAATACGACGACGCAAGAGTAAACCTACAAAATTAACACTCTAACATGCACTTAAAACTTTTATTTCTACGACCGAAAGAGTATTGATTTTATCCAAACTCCTAACAATAGTAAGTTAGTAATATGCTTATTTATTTATTTAAAACATTCCCCAATCGATGAAACCAAAGAAATAACAAAATCAACCTTTATAAAACAAACCAACCCACAGTTTTATCCTACCTCTAATCCCATGAGCCCAGCTAAGGCAAATCAACCTTTATAAACAAATCTACAAATAATTTCCACACAAAGATTCCTTTCACTTGTTACTAATACCCACCACAACACAATCACTCATCACTCATCTCATCTCTCTTATTATAATGCACTTGTTCTCACATCTCTCAATTTTCTAGATCTACTTAACACTCAAACCCACAATCATGGATGTTTTTGATGGAAACAAATCCCTCAACACAATTCTCCTCCTCATCACAACCATAATCGTTGCAAAGCTCATTTCATCATTCATCATCCCCAAATCAAAGAAACGCCTCCCCCCAATTCTCCCAGGATGGCCCATCATCGGCGGCCTCCTCCGTTTCCTCAAAGGTCCAATCTTTATGCTCCGTGAAGAATACCCTAAACTCGGAGGTGTCTTCACCTTGAAAATCTTTCATAAAAATATCACCTTTTTGATTGGCCCTGAGGTTTCTGCGCATTTCTTCAAAGCTCCGGAAACTGATCTTAGTCAGCAAGAGGTTTATCAGTTTAATGTGCCTACTTTTGGCCCTGGGGTTGTTTTTGATGTTGATTATTCTGTTAGGCAGGAGCAGTTTAGGTTTTTTACGGAAGCGCTTAGGGTTAATAAGCTTAAGAGTTATGTTAATCAGATGGTTTCTGAAGCTGAGGTAATGTTTTTTTTCATAACCCTTTGTCTAATTATGCGTAATTCTTGTTTTTTTGTTTGTGCAGATTATCTGTTTGATGATTTGCTTGTTTGTTTTTGCATTCAATGATTTATTCTGTTTGGTTGTAACTTGTTACTGGCAACACTTGTGCTGAACTGTATATACTGCAGGTTGCTTCTGAGTGCTATTTTGATTGAAGAATTATGATTTTATGATATTAAGTGAGGACAGTTATTTATATTTGATGTGTCTTTATGGATTTGGGTGACAAAATTTGATTTCAGTTGAGTGAGTTTAACACAATGTGGTTTATGTTTTGAGTAAGTTAGTGTGTTTTCTATGGTGAGAAAAGTTGATTTGAATAAATTATTATTATTATTGATTCTGGTTATAAGTTGAATCTAAAGTGGGTTTTGTTTGATACATTCTTGTAAAATGAGCTGTACAAATAATTTGAATCAAAAGCTCCATTTATAACTTAAATTAAAATCAATTCAGAAGCAAAGTCAATTCTACTAATAAAATCTATTTTAGTTCATCCAAAGTGCTACAAACATACTTGACAATAAATGTAAATGTAAATGACATTTGGAGTTATAATCAATGATTTGGCTTTATGACCTAAGGTGAGGTCAGTTATATCTGCGGTACTCTATTTGTTTGTTATTTTCAAAATTTAGAGTCTCTTTGGTAAGACCAAAAAGAGTTTTTAGTTTTTAACTTTTAGTTTTCAGTTCATATTAATGAAAAGGTCAGTTTGGTAACTCTATTTTAGCTTTTAGCTTTTTTTCAAAAGCTATTTGAAGTAGTTTTGAGCTTATGACTTTTCTTCCATTTATACCCTCATTATTTCAACAAAATATATTATTACCTTATTAATTAAAATGACATTTTATGTCATTTTGTATCTATCAGCTAATGAAACAGCTAATTTACAAACACTCGTATTAGCTTATCAGCTATTAGTCACCAACTATGTGCTAGTACTAGCTACCAACTATCAGCTATCAGCTACCAACTATGAGTTACCGATTAGTTTTTAGCAAACAGAGCCTTAAAGTAGTAGTAGTATTTCCTATAGTATTACAGAAAAGACCAATAATTACATAAAAAGTAAGATGGTAGATAGTGGTGATAGCCCTAAAAGACAATTGCAATGGAATGGGAGTAATAATTTTTAGTAGGTGGTGGTGATACATTTATCAAAACCTCAGCAGTCATGTTTCTAATCACTGGTTGTTAGCTCCACACTTTTCAAGGAGCCAAACTCCCAACTTAACTGAAAATTTAATTTTTCACCATCACTTGAATTCAATGTCATATATTGTGTTAAGCTGTGTAAGCTTTTTAATTCTATTTGGACTTGACTTAATTGTTTGTTTCTTTATATAGATTATAATATATTCCTCTGTTGTAACTTTCTTTGGCTGAGTTGTGTCGTTTCTAAAAAAATGGCCAAATTTGCAGGACTATTTCTCAAAGTGGGGATCAAGTGGTGAAGTTGATTTGAAGTATGAACTTGAGCATCTGATCATCTTGACAGCCAGTAGATGTCTGTTGGGGCGTGAAGTTCGTGACAAGCTCTTTGACGATGTCTCTGCACTGTTCCATGACCTCGACAACGGAATGCTTCCAATCAGTGTTCTCTTCCCATACCTACCAATCCCAGCTCACAGACGCCGTGACAATGCACGCAAGAAGCTTGCTGAAATCTTTGCAACCATTATATCTTCACGAAAAGGTTCCGACAAATCAGAGGACGACATGCTGCAGTGCTTCATTGACTCAAAATACAAAGACGGTCGCCCTACAACAGAATCCGAAGTCACCGGTCTCCTCATTGCTGCTCTTTTCGCGGGGCAGCACACCAGCTCAATCACCTCAACTTGGACCGGAGCATACCTCCTGTGTAACAAACAGTACCTTTCTGGTGTGGAGGAGGAGCAGAAGAAGTTGATGGCAAAACACGGCGATAGAGTTGATCACGATGTTTTGGCCGAGATGGACGTGTTGTATAGGTGCATTAAAGAAGCCTTGAGACTCCACCCTCCATTGATTATGCTGCTCAAGCTCACACAGTGATTTTAGCGTCACTACCAGAGAAGGAAAGAGTATGACATTCCCAAGGGTCATATAGTTGCTACATCCCTGCATTTGCAAACAGGTTACCTCACATTTTCACTGAACCTGATAAGTATGATCCTGATAGGTATGCTGTAGGGAGGAAGAAGACAAGGCTGCAGGGCATTCTCTTACATTTCATTTGGAGGTGGTAGACATGGATGCCTTGGAGAGCCTTTTGCATATCTGCAGATAAAAGCAATTTGGACTCATCTTCTTAGAAACTTTGAACTGGAACTTCTGTCACCTTTCCTGAGATTGATTGGAATGCCATGGTTGTCGGAGTGAAAGGAAAAGTTATGGTCCGATACAAGCGAAGGGAGCTTTCTGTTAATCAATAGGACCATGTTTTGTTTCACTGCATTGCTTGAATTTCATTTTTAAGTTTTTCTTGTTAGTATTTTTGGTTCAGCTTTAGTACCCATGTTGACTGTGTATTTGACATTGGATATCAAGAATCTTGATTTTGACTTCATTGTTGCAAGTGGTTTTAACTTTTTTGTTTAGTGAATAAGATGATTGGAATGGATACATGGGATAAAGTGAAATGATTAGAGTAAATTATTTAGCTTACTTTTAAAAGCTTATTATTCAGTATAGATGATTCATTACATATATTTCTGAAGTAACTAAAACACTAGATGAACAGATGATTCATTACATATATTTCTGAAGTAACTAAAACATTAGATGAACAGTGCGGCAGAAGTTGAAGATGATGAAAATTAGAACAATTATAACAACTATGGTAGAACTACTTCTCCATGGATCACGAAGTAAACCCGACCTATAGTGCCCATAGCTCTCTTCCACACACTATTGTAGTGTTCATTAAGATCTTCAATAAGTTGATAATAACACGATGAATTTGTCACAACATGTTTGCATAGACTGTTAGCAAGAGTTGTCAATTCTTCGTTGCTTTCAAGTTCATGAACAATGACTTCTTTATCTACCAGCAACTCTGCATCATCTTTGGAGCGAATAAGAGAGTTAATCAAAGAAACATAGTTGCAAATGTAAGGCTCATCAGGATAGTGACATTGCTCGAAGCGATTAGGTTCCTAAGAATGCATTCCGTCATACGATCTACTTTTAACTGTGGTAATAACAATCTAGCTTTGAAAAACCTGCAACATGGTAAACAACCTAAGCAAAGAAACCAACTCAAAAATGGTTTTTTCTCAAACTTTATGTCAAGTAAGCTTCTATTATGAACTTTCTCGAAGCATATACCAGCTTCATTCAACTTTGTTGCAATCCTTAACATCAAACACTCTTTTTGAGAATCAATATACTGATTACTCATTTTCTTAGGGAGATAAGAACATCTAATCAAATCAATAAAATGAAGTGATTTCTCCCATATCTTCGCCTCAAACTTTCGCTCATCAGATTCCTTGTGACAAGGGTAACAAGATGCAAAATACTCATGTGCAAGCTTGAGAAACCAGTTGTTCTTTTTGACACTGCTTGGGACAACAGCGTCGTATAGTTTTTCCAACACATAAATTGGAAGCTGATTCTCAAGAAGCAACAAATCACGTTGAATACTTTTACTTACGCAGTTGAGTTACTACATAATCATCTTTGTGTTCCCATTTCTTATTCTCTCTTAGAAAAAGCTCCATGATGAACACAGCATCCAACAGTATCATGTCAACAATTGTTCATTGCTGATATCATTGAATTTCTTCTGATAACAGCGTAAATTTTGTTCTTCTTGTACAAGGAACGATCTATAGTTCACTAAATCACTTTTTCGTTTCTACGATTCGAAAGAAATGAAAATATCTATGCTTGTATTCTTGCATTTCTCGAGTTTTTGTTGTTATGATGGATAGGACCGATTGATATAAGTAGAGGTGTATATGCTTCTTCTTTCACCTTCAAAAGAATAGTAGGAACATTGTAGATACAACATTGAGGCCAAAGTGAAGGTTCCATCTTTTCTGTCATGTTAATGATTTGTTGGATATCATATTTATCAGAAGATCCCATGAGATCAATTGACAGACTAAGACCTGTTTGAAAAAACAACTTAATTAAATATTTATAGTATACATGCTTATCATATAAGTGCTTATGTCTATGCTATTTCTATAGTAAAATATAAGCAAAACCATAGTAGGAAACAATGAATTAAGCAAGAAAGTATATAGTGACTCAAAAAACAATGGCTTAAACAACAATAAGTGAATGAACCTGAAAAAATGTTTCCTTCAACAACTTCTGAGTTTCCAAGCTTCTTGCACTAAAGTTGAAAGCATTTGGCATTGGTCCTTAAACCTAAGGGATATGCTTTATAGAGATAGAAGTAATTAAGTGAGACTTGAGACACTCTGAATGTCTATTCCTACTATAGTTTTTTCCTATAGGAATTATTATGGTCAAAGAAGTATAGTTTGAAAATTTCTAGTTTAATTGCATGGTAGCATAGGTGATGACCAAACTAGTGCGATCTGTCTTTGGTAATAATAATGGTTTGAAGAGATGAGAAAGTCTTACATGTTTACATCAGAATTTATGTTGGTTGGTGAGCTGAATTTACAGGTTAATTGAGTTATCATCAACAGATTTGCAAGCTACTTTCTCAATTTACTTTTTTTATTAAATACAGTTGTACTCGAAAAAAAATTTTCTTCAAATCATTATTATATAATAAGATTTTTTTTATATATATATATATATATATATATATATATATATATATATATATAAATCTACCGAACCTCTATAAATCTTTGGTGTTATCTCTCTACCCTTAACTCCTTTATTTTATGCTTTCATTCTACCGCATATTCAAACGTTTTTGTTAAAATGTTTTTAAACTCTGATTTATAAGATAATTTTGTTTCAAATTATAATTTTTCAAACCTCTACAATTCACTCTCTCGTGTATGAAGTCACATATTCAACAAAGTGCTCTAGAGATGTGTCACACCTAATATATAAGCCTAAGAACATACATGTGTTTGAAAAATAAGTGAGACGTCTCAATGATTGGAAATGCAATTAACGTGCTTGTCCTCATTACTTCGCAATTGTCTCATGGTATTTAATGCATTTAGATGTTGGCTGCGACTTCAAAATACTTCTCGACTAGTAAAACATACGAAAGCCTTGAGGAAATTGTTTGGACCGACCAAAGCCCAATATGAGTATGGTCCAAACATCAAACTTAATAATGCAAAGCCCGAATAAAATATATATCATATATAAATGACACACGCGATACTTGAGATACATTTTTTCTTCATAATTTCACTTCACTCATATTGACTCAGAACTAACTTAAGCGTTGGAACAAACCTTGTAGGTCCACCTGTTGTTGTGCCATGTTGTGTCGTAGATCATCACACCGCATCAAGAGTCCATCATCACTAATTAATCATAATTATGGTTCCAATCGAAACAATGGATAACCATTTGTGGTGTGGATCAAGTAAGAGTCCAAGAATTACAGTGCACTAAACTCTCCATCGCCTCGTGGATCCATCTTTGGATGAATATTTGGGCTTATTTTCTAAATTGACATACGGTCGGTCCAAATAATAGCTAATGTTCCCTTTTCACTAAATATTATTTTACATCTTTTATTTCTCTCGCTACTCTTCACTTGATCTAAACACAACGATCCCAAAACATGCACAACAAAATCGTTCTCGACAAGGAAGAGAAAATGGTTTGGGAACAACTATTATGTTATGTGTAGTCCAAGAGGCCCATAAAAGAGACCCAATAACGTATGCTATTGGGAACTAATCATAAGAAAGGAAGACCATCATTCTTCTAAACATAAAATTCTAACCTTTCATCACACAATGTCTAAATTAATTGAACAACCCTCATTTAGCACATTGCATTTAACATTTAATGACTTCTAAATTGTAGCTATCATTGTTATATAAAGAGAAGTATCCCATTTCACGTATAATTTTAAATTTGTCTCTATTAATCACCATTTTCATTCTCTCATCGATTTGCGTTTGAGTGCTAATCTTACAAACATATTTCCGTTTTTACCGAGAAACTAAAAGCACCACATTGAAAATCCAATCATATTGATTCATCTCGAATTTCTAGTTCTCTCGCGGTACAATTGTTATGAAAATAATGTAAAAATTATTAATTAAATACTATAACTGACAAATAATAATCATAATTAATATTATTTATTTAAAAAATTGTTCTTAATATTTTTTATTTTAAATATGAAAAAAGCTTGGTCATGAAAAATAATGTGTTTGATTCTAAAATTGGAACATATAAATCAATATCTTCCTTCAAATTTTCATATATTTAAAATTGGTGTAGTATTTTATTAAAAATAATCAACCCATTTCGTGATATATAATAGATAAAAAAAAAATTTTACCCACCCTCGGTGAAAAACCAAAAATACTCTCAAATTTTGTAAGTTAACTCAATTTCTCAAATAAGGTGAATTAGTAAATGAACTTACGAAATAATCTAAGATTTTCAAAAATAAGGTGAGTTTGTAAGTTACTTATGAATTCACCTTATTTTAAAATAGTATGAATTCACCTTATTTTTGTAAGTGCACTTATGAAAAAATAAGGTGAATTGTTAGTACATACGAATTCACCTTATTTGAGAATTGTAAGTTAATTTATAAATTCAAATATCCCAAATTTATTAGGATTTTAAAATACAATTTATATTTCACTATTTAATTAAAATATTACTTTTTAAATATATTGTTCAATTTCGATCATAAATTTACTTTAATAATTTTTAATTATAAATTTAAGTTATTTTTATTAATAATAATTCAATTTAATTATATTATTATAAATATATTATACAATTAATGCATATATAGTAATCAAGGTAAAAATCAATTGTATCACTTCATAATATAAATTGATATCAATAGGTTTTTATTATATGACATTTTGATATTAATATGGATTGCATATTAATAGATTTTATTATTATAGGCAAATATAAGTTTGACTTTCATGCATATATTTTCTTTTTTTTAGTACGTGAAGTATATATGTATGGAACTTTGAAATAAAATATAATTTTATATGTATATTATATATATATATAATATATATATAGATTAATCTCAAACTTTATAGTTTACTATGATATATTTTTAATCAACGATTGATTTAAAAATATTAATCAAGTGACGTTTAAAAGTGTAACTCATGGTGTAACTCATCAAGTGTAATTTGATCCTCCTTTTATATATATATATATATATATATATATATATATATATATATATATATATATATATATATATATATATATATATATATATATATATATATATATATATATATATATATATATATATATATATATATATATATATATATATATATATATATATATATGGGGGATATTCTTACTCAAGAGTAAGTTATAAGTTATTGTGATTTACTCCACATTTTCACCATTAATTATTTTCAATCCATTGGCTAGGAATAATGAGTAATTAAATGTGGAGAAAAAACTATTACCAAAGGTTACACTATGAGTTACACTCGTCAAAAAAAACGTTATTGAATATATTTTAAAATCGGTGTTGATTAACCATCATATAGATCATACCTATAGTTTGAGATTAATCTATAAAGATTGACTTTCATATAATGTTAATTTTGATGTAGTTCAATCATTTTAGATTAATCTCAAAATTTATAGGTATGATCTATATGATGATATGTTTCAATCCAACGGTAGATTTTAAAAATATTAATCCAAAGTGCGTGTTTGAGCGAGTAAACTCATAGTGTAACTCTTCTGTAATTTGATATCTCTCTATATATATTATATATAAATTTTTAACTTACTCCACAATCTTTACCTTTAAATTGGATTTAATCAAATGGTTAATATTTATTACAATTTTTAATTATTAAATTAAATCTAATTTAAAGACAAAAATGTAAGTAAATTAAAAACTTACTCTTGAGGAAGTTAATCCATACTCTATATATAAATAAATATCTTTTAAAATAAAATTTAGAATATTAAGATTAATTGTAAGTGCATTTAGAAACACCTTCTAATAAAGTGAATTGTAAGTTAACTAATTCGTGTATTTACAAATTCACATAACAAGATAAATTGTAAGTTAACTTAAGAAAGGTTTGATTTACACAGATATAAGAAAAATCCACTAGATGAGTGAAGAAATTTGAATTTTTTTACTGTAGTAGCACCTTTTAGAAGTTATTATCCACTATACATATATTTCCACTATTATCCAATATACCATCCGTTCAAATAATTTTTTTGAAACAAAGCTGCCCATTGAATGGGAGGGTGTGTAAAATTTGAATGGTGCCGCCATTGAATGGGAGGTAGTGTCTAAAAGTTTTTTTTTTTTTTACGTTTTAGTTTTAATAATTATATTATAATTAATAATGAATAAGTAATTTATATTATAATTAATAATGAATATGTTTATTTTAATAATTATATTATAATTTATTTTAATAAATTATTTATATTATAAATAAATAATAGTTATATTATAATTAAATAATAGTTATATTATAATTAATTTATTTAAGTAAATATATTGTAAATTATTATAATAATTTATTGATGTTATAATTAAATAATAATTCTATTATAATTATTTTAATAATTTATTTAATTTAGTAAATATTTTAGTAAAATAATAAAAATGTACTAAAATAATAATATATAAATTCATTAAATGAAACCAATATTTGGAATAAATAAAATAAAACATTACATGAAAATTATTTATTTCTAGCGGGGTTTTAAATTTATTAGTGAGTTCCACAAAAGAGCTTGTACATTGGTCCGTCGAACCATACGATGAGGTTCTTGTGCAAATTGCTCTCTATGGTTGTGGTTGAGATGAAGGTCAAAACGTCATTAATTAATATCATTTCTTCATTGGTACATGGCATCTCGATTACTTCCATAATTTAATGTTGTTCCCTCGAAATTCCAATTTCTTATGTTACCGGCTGACATTTGGCTATATATTGGGGGTTGGTAACATTCGGGTGTGGTAAAATATTAGGGTTGGGAAAAAGGCATTTGTTCTTGGGGTGTTTGGTAGGTGGGGTCTTGTGGGATTTGTAGATTTATTGAAGTAGGTGGTGGGTTATGTGATGTTGACGGGAAAAAATTTGAAAATTGTTGTTGGGTTCCCCATTGGGATAGATTAGGTGAGTGTGTATATTGATGAGGCCGTTGATTTGGGGTAAAAGGTGATTGTGTTGGGAAGAAAGGTAGTTGGGTGTTATGGAATTGTTGTTTTGGTCATGAATGGGTACGGCGTAAGTGCTTGTTGATTATCGGTGTGTTGGATTGGTCGGTGTGTGGACGTTTGAAGATGTCGGTTGGTTTTGAGGGTCAAATAAAATTTATGGTGATGATACAAATAGAAACAAATCTATACCAATTCATGTAATCCGTCTGGTTGGCATGATATTTCCTTGTAAGACATTATCTTGGCGGTTATCCCATTGACGGCTCTTCCTTCAAATGATTTGAATAAGGAGTATGAGACCATTGGTCGTTCCATAATTTCGTGATACTCGTCCATGCGGGAGCATCGGTATGCCTTGAAGAATTCAAATTGAGTTTCACCTCTCGTATGATGTATTTCCACATCGAAACGGATAAGGAATGTTTTGAACTCCACACCAGCATGATTGGATCCAATACGGAACTCTTGTTGCGGAAAACAAATATTCCATCGACTATTTTGGGCATTTCACCCATGCATACGAGGTTTTGCATATTGCAAGCTCTGCCAGATTGATGGTACATGGTTATATGGTAAATACAAGGATGCGCTACTAATGGCGGTAGACAAGATGGAAATAGTAATATTTTCCACTTTGCCATTGTGGAAGGTGAAGTGAGATGGTTGGGGTTCTTTCTAAAGAACTTGAGACTTCATGTAGCTCCCACCTGATCTGTGTTTGATTTCGACACACGCATCTATCGAAAACGCACAACAATCCACGATAATTGGCATAATCCTCCATCTATCCATGTTTATTGTATCAGGCATATCGCGAAAATTTTGTTAAGGAAATCAAGGACCGAAGCCTCCGGAGAACAATGATCAACATGGGTAAGTCTATTTTATACATTTTTTATGTAACGTTATTAGTACACTAAAATATTAACACATTTTTATTAAACCATATAGGGTACGCGTTAAACCAACTAACGTTTAGGTATTATCGTCAAAAGATTGGCATGGCTAACCCCGATGCTTTGGCGTGGATAAACAAAATTCCAGTGGAAAAATGGACTAGGGCATTTGATGAGGGTCGTCGTTGGGGGCACATGACAACGAACCTTGTCGAGTCACTTAATTCTGTATTCAAAGACACTCGTAATCTTCCCATCACAGCAATGGTTCAAGCAACGTACTATAGAATGGGAACACTCATTGCCGAAAGGGGTGCAAAGTGGAGTGCGATGAATTCGCCACCATTTACCGAAACGTGAAGGTCATGAAACAGAAACATCAAAATCTCCACGCAGGAGCGGACTATAATAGTGGGTGAAGGAAACCATGACCACGGTGAGGGAAGCCTATGGACGTTACAAGGTCAACTTGAAGCGATCATGGTGGGCGGAAAGTTTCAAGCATACCGCCTCCCTTGTTCACATGTTATCTGCATGTTCGTGGTGCGTCGACGCATATCTTCTATTGGTCGACGTTTACAAGGTGCCTAACCTATTTGGGGTTTACAAGTTTTCCGATTCTACCATTAGATGCGTGATGGCGACTTATGAGGAGACCGATTTGCCATAACCCAATCATGAGCGCAATAAGAAAGTTGTCCAGAAGCATCATTACAACAGAGATGGACAACTTTAATAAATTGGAGAAAATGTGCATTGTGTCGTCTCCACAACCGAACGCGATGCCCCAATGTAGGAACTAGTCACATTAATTTTTTTTCATGCCTCAAAGTTGTATTACAAAATGACATCAAGAAATTAGGTGTTTCATCCACTAGTACTTTTGCATTTAATTTAAATAACACTTCCATAAGACAACAACTAAATTAGACACTGAACAAACTTTAAAACATTATTTTTAATTATTATAATTAAAATATTTGTATATATATATATATATATATATATATATATATATTAAATTTTAAATAATATATATTAATTAAAATATCTATATATATTACCATTAAACAATATATATTTTAATTATTTTAATTAAAATATTTGTAAAATATCTATCTATCTATCTATCTATCTATATATATATATATATATATATATATATATATATATATATATATATATATATATATATATATATATATATATATATATATATATTATATAATATTGAATTTAAATAAAGTTTAATTTTCTAAAACTTTAAAGCACACTTAAAATTGAAATGGGAGGGTGTTTATATATTTATACATACCATTGATGAAGGTGTTCTCAAAATTATATATTTTTTTGAACGGATGATATATTAGGTAATATGATGGAAAGATATGGTATATTGGTATATAGCTTCTAAAAGTATGCTAATACAGTGAAAAATTCAAGAAATTTCCAATAAATAAATGTAAAAACAAAAACATAAAAGACAATTATTTCATGTCAAATCATCTTTTCTTTTAAGAAATTATTTCCCAATTAGTAACCATGTCGTCTTTTCCAACTAAAAGTTTGCGACTTGCTACTTTCTACACCTTTTCTAAAGCAAAATAAAATGTTCAATGATACTTACTTGTTTTGTTGCTTTGTAATATGAAATTGTTTCGTGTGTTTATCAAAAACTTAAAAGAATTTTTTTATGTCATCTTCTACATTCTTGATAAAAATCCAAAATATTTTTGAAACGAATTTCTTCATCCATATAGTGAGTTTAACTTACACTGATCTTTAGGTGAATTAATAAATTAATTTGAATTCACCTAATATCTCAAATTTATTAGAATTTAATTTTAAATATATATATATATATATATATATATATATATATATATATATAATATTTTGTTTTATTTCATTTGATTTCTATTACATATATACGATTTCACAAACTAAAAAATAAAAAAATAAATGCATTAAAAATCTAACTTATATTTGACCAATAATAATAAAAATCTATTAATACAATCAATATCAATATCAAATTTGGTCTATAATAAAAACCTATTAATATTATTGATATCAATTTCTATATGAAGAGATACAATTTATTTTTGTCTTGATTTACTTGATATGCATTAATTAAATAATATAATTAAATTAAATTATTATTAATAAAAATATAATTTAATTATAATTAAATATTATTAAAGTAAATTTATGATATGAATTTAAAGAATGAATGTAACAATTAATTTTTAAATTTATAATTAAAAATTATTAAGTTAACCAATTCATCTTAATTTTTAAAATGTGGATTATTTATTAGGATTAACTTGATCACTTTATTTGGGAAATTAAGTTAACTTACTGAGAGTTTGAGGTATTTTTGGTATTTTACCAGGATGAAGAAGAACCCCACTAGGTGGAAAATAAATTCTTTTTGCACGATTGCAGCAAGTGCCACTAACGTAATTTTTAGATTTATTTGTGACACTTGCGTTCATATCGCCAATTTTGCAAATGCACTTGCTTTGGCTGTATAGACTACGCCTATCGCCATTGGTCGTTCGGTACTGAAAATTCCCATATTTTGCTTTATCCGCTCCTGAAGAGGAGGAGATGAATGAGATTTTGATGATCTTGAAGTCATCTTGTCCGATAAGGCCAGAGTATCGTGGTTCCATTTCAGGTTACATGTAACCCCCTTCTAATTACCGTTTTATAAATAATAATCGGGTATTTAATTATAATCAAGAAGGCGTCACAATTTAAAACGTAAAAGTTTGACCAAAGCAGTCATGCTAACGAAGAATACTCATCAATTAAATCATACTAAATTATGTTTAATAGCGGAAATGAAACATAATTAAATCCGAATCACCACCAGGTCATTCAGGGATAATAAATCAACATAATTCAAAATTATTAAAATATCCATAAGGATTCCAACAATCGTTTTCCCCGATGTTACATCTACGAGCCACGACAACGACACGCGGATAAAGACTCGAATAAGGTTATCGCTCAAGCGTCACTTGATCGAAATGTTAAAGTAAGGTTTCAATTAATTCAATATAATATATACGTTGATCCAATAGATTAATTGAATATAAGTTCATCAACCAACGCAAGATCATAAACAATACGTAAACAATTCACACTGATCATGTATAAATATCAAACAATGGCAATTGTAACACGAAACCATCTAACATATTACAATCCCATACGCAATGCGACTCTATGCATGTGGTACCAATCGTGAACCGCAGTTCACACTCGTTTACTCGTGGACGATTATGATAATCATGATTCGCCCACATTGGGTCAAAATCTAGCCTCACTACCTCTACCGGGTCGATTCGTCTTGCAAGCTCACTTCCGCACAATGGTTGATTATGAATGTATATGCATGCAATCATAAAAGCATGCCACATTATTCCACGATCATAATAAATCAACATAATCACGATGTCATTTCACAATACATCACAATCAAATCACTGGACATCAAAATATAGCATGGTATGCATTAGTTCTCATCCAATTGCCATTCGCATTGATTACCATCCGTATTCATCCACATTTTCAAAATGGGGACTTTAAAAAAATAATTTTCAATAAAATAATATTTTTTTCCAGGAGGTAGAACTTTAAAATTAAGAAATAACGGCGGCACTTTCGAATCGGAGTTACGGTTTAGAAAATATGCATTTTGAAAAATTTAGATTTGAAAATTAGTGCGCCGGTTCCTCACGGGAAACCGGTTCACCGATCTTGAGCCGCTCACCGCGAAAAATGTAGCAGAACCCGGTTCTCACACGGGGAACGGTTCCTGTGTTTTCAAATAAGTCCCTGGATTTTTGTATGGGGGAACCTCCGGGGAACGACCACCTAAAAATTCCTTGAAATTTTATCGGAACCGGTTTTCCCCACGGGGAACGGTTTCCAATTTAATAACGACAAAATTTATCATTTTGACAGCGTCAGCACCATTTCCAACCTTTTCCAATACATTTCACATTTCCACACCATTTTGACATCAACTAACATAATTTATCCATTCCTAATTATCATCGACACACTAGTGATCCATTTTCCATCCAGCATTTGATTAGGTTCTACCATTCAAATTCCGCTAATCATCATTTGGTTCCCCAAGCCCATAAGACATATTAACCGGATAAAATCACCCTTACCTCGCGATGATTCTCCGGCTCTCTGGTATTTTTCCTCTCTTCTCTTTTCTCCAATACCGGTTTTCCAAAACGCTTCTCTTTCCTTCTTTTCCTTTCCTTTTAATATTCCAATTAAATAATTAATTACTACTTAGTAATTAGTAGAGTGTTTTACTATCACCGGTTACTCTGCACACAAACCTTTCCTCATTAAATAATCAATTAATCCAGTTGATTATTAAGACTTTAATCAATTAAATAATTAATTCCGCTATTTAATATCAATTAAATCGGGTGTCCACGTACCGTATTATGGCGCATGGATTTTACCGTCGTGCCATCTGCGAGGCTCAGGGGCCCACCTGACCGAACTTTGGAGATCCCGAGGAGGAAGCGGCGACGAGGATCGCGGGGACGTCTTTCAAATGTCGCCGTATCAGGCTTGCCAGGATGACATCGGCAATGCTTTCACTTCATCCGATGTTAAAGGTGACTTTTGGAGGCGGCTGGTGTCTGGTCTAAGGGAGCGTGGAGGGAGCGCCTGCGAGAACAGCGGGCAGGTACGCCACCAGCGAGGCGACTTCTGAGGGCCCCGGCAGGGCAATGTGCCGATAAGACCCAACTCAATTTTGTTTTAAGCCCAAATATTTTAAAAAAAAGAATTTGTATTGTACGCCACAAATATTAACTGTTTCTTTTTCTCCGTGCGTAGCAGCAGGTAATCTCCATGCCTCCGTCTACATGCGTAGCCACCACGCCGTCACCCGCGCCGCCGGCCCGCCGCCTTTTGCCACGCTGCCGCGCGCCGCCTACGGCCCACCGATCTCGCTTCTTCCTCTCTCGCTCGCCGCCTTTCTTCTCTCAGTGTGTATCTCGAAACTTCACGTTGGGACAAACATAATTTTAGGTTGATTTTAGGCTACATAATTGATTTTAGGTTGATCTTTTTTATCTTTCATCTCTTTTTATCTTTATTTTAGGGTTTGAACTGATTGTTTTCTTTCATCTTTTTTAAGTTTAATGAATATTTATATATTATATACAATGAATTCCCAGTACATTTAAATTTTTGCCAGAGGCTTTAAAACTTTAGTCATGCCCATCGTACGCATTAGTTTATTTGATTGTATTTGACTTTGTTTTTATTTATTATTGTGGATGTGTATTATGATATTATTATTATGAAATTTATTTTTGATAACATTTTGGGAGCACAATTCAGTTAAAAATTGCGGTTTTAATTTGAATAACACACGAAATTCTAAATTTATGCTTATAGTTAGATTTTCCTTCTAACGTACGCACGCCCCGGAAGTTTATTTTCGATAGTAAACCGTAAATAAATTTTCGGTTTCACTAAAAATTTCAAAAATAATGCATGCCAATTTTTGCGGTTTTATGAAGGGTATTTGATTTTTTTATAGGGTTAAAGAAATTTGACCAAAATTTTATGTTGGTTGTCATATTTGCTCTTATTCGGTCTTAAGATTGACATATGCATGATTAAACTCACATGAACAATTAACTATAAACAACTAACAAGCTAGAAACTAATAACAACATCACTACATCACTAACATAATAAAACAATAACATTATATCATTACACAATTCATGGTCCAATACTCATTTTATGAGATTACATTGACACTACTATATATTTTATTTATTACTTTGAACATACATGCATATTAACCAAGCCACACACACATAATACAAACATATATAATATTTCACATTTCAAGTTCCTAGAGAGAACTCTGGCAAGACGAACAAAGTTGAATGCAGTATAAACAAGAAAAGCAATCCCAACCAAAGTAGAACTAGCTCTCAACATCTCTAAAGTAAACCAACCACAATGCAGCCATGGTACGGTTCCAAATATTCTGATAATGCTTATTCAGATCATTTATAATCTCATTATAGCAATTCGAATTCACCACAACATGTTTACAAAGACCATTCACTAGCATAGCCACTTCCTTATCACTTCCCATTTCATGCACAATCACTTCTTTCTCAACCAAAAATCAACATCAACTTGTGGTATGTCAGAGAATCCACAAGTGAAACATAGTTGCATATATAAGGTTGTTCTTGATACTGACATTGTTCCAAAGCAATGAGGTTCCTTAAAACACATTCTGTTGTATGATCAACCTTCAACTGCGGAATCGAAGACGCGCTTTGAAATGATTCAAACATGAAAAGAAGGTAAACAACCTAAGCAAGAAAATTACTCAGAAAATTTTTCTTTTCAAATGTTATCGAGTAATCTTCTCCCAACAACTTTCTCAAAACTCACACCAGATTCTGTTAACTTTGTGACTGTTCTTGGAAAATTATGAGACCAACACTTTCCTAGATCAACGGGAAGGTTAGAAAACGCTTTCAGATCTGGTGAAGCCTTAGGTCAGAACTGAAATTTTTCTTTAGGGTTACTATTATTGTTTTGATAGATTTATCAGAATGTTTTTCTTACCAACATCACCAAGTAAACCACTTACATAATAATATTTCTTGCTTTGATTCTTATCCAAAACAAGCTTAGTTTCAAGTGAAGAAGATTTCTGAGTATCATAGAATGCAAAATACTCAAGTGCAAGATCAAGAAAATTTTCGTGTTCGGGTTTTTATCGTCTTCGAAACAACGGTATCATAAAGATTCATCACAAAAAAGGTATCTGATTTTCCAACAAAATCAAGTCCCTTGTGATGCTTTTGCTTAACCAAGCTTGTGTTAGAATATAATCATCAGTGTGTTTTCCATCTAAATGACTTGGATTGCACGTAATCATGTTCATGTTTAGATGTATCTGATTTCCATGAACTGTTTCTCAACAAAAGTTCCATGATGAACACTGCATCAAGCAAAATGGTTTCCACAAACTCCTCTTTATTGATATTCGGAAATTTCTCGGAGTAACACTTTCGTATGTCTTGCTCTTTGTTTTCGAGATGGAGTTTGTAGTTCTTCATGGATTGTTGGTGATCTGAAGATAAGCGTTCCCAGAAGAAATGGAAGTATCTTTTCTTGTGGTTTTGCATTGGTTGAAGCTCTTTTTTTCCAAGGTGAATGGGACCGATTGAGATTAGTTGAGGAGTGTAAGCTTCTGGTTTAACTTTTCTAAGATTGTGAGGAACATTGTAGATGCTACACTCAGCTAAACTTAACTCTTCTAGGTCTTTAATGTTGAAGATGTGTTTCACCATTTCATGTTCAGGTTCTGATAAAGCAGCACAAGTAGAAACATGTGCCATGGTGTTTTAACCTGTGAATTGTGAATGATAGTTTGAGTTGACCAAATAGATTAATTTCATAAATTATTGTATTTAAAAGTTACTTAAAAACTTATTTTATAGTAATATTGTGTCGGGGTCTAGTAATGGATTGGTGAGTGTGCATTTTGGGTGGACGGAGTCGGTCAATCATCTTTTTGTTTTGTGTGAGATTGTTTATACTATTTAGAATAAAATTTGTATGTGGATAGGAAGGCTAGGGTCTCTTGCCACACTCGATTCTAAGAGTTTTTGAGTTGTTTCACGATTTTTCTCATGGAATACAATTGTTTTTACGCTTATTTTCGATCTAATAATATGTAATTTTAACAAAATTATTAATCTTAACGTCTAATCTGATTCTTGGTCCGACCACTAACCAAATATTATTTCTATCTAGAAATTAAATTCAATATTCTACTATTTATATTTTTAACAAAATCTCTAACAAAATCTCATTTATTAGTGTAGTCCAGACTATTTGGTTTTGTTAAAGATTTTTAATTTATGTGAAATTTATTTTTATTTTATTTTATTTTAAAATAAGGAAAATTATTTTTTGAAAAAGTAAAAAGGAATTTGAGCTGTTTTGGGTTTTATATGTTTTTATTGTGTTTGTGGTGTATTTTGAATATTGAATTTTATTTTAATTTTAAATTTTTTAAAATAAAATTATATGTGTTTTTAAAAGAAACAGTTAAATATAAATTGCAAAATTTTGTTTTTATTTCTATAAAAAATTGACATATTTTAGTCTTTACAAAATTATTATGTTGATAGATTTAGTTCCTACTGTTAAACCAATATATATTTTTAAATAATCATTTTGTAAACATGTTTCAAGTGTTATAAAAAATTCTTCAAAAAAAAATTAAAATTTTATTTATAACTCGAAATTTTCATTGTTTTTATCAATATTTTTTGAAATTTAAAAATATATATTTAATTCTTTTTATTTTAAACAAATCTAAAATTTGATAAATAAATATTTTATAATATTCTAAACACTAATGAAAAAAATTATTCAACAGTTTAGTATTTAAAAAATAATTAAATAATTTTTAAAATTTTAAAACGTAAATTAGAATTATATGAATAAATTTTTTGTAAAATTAAAATATATATATTTTTTATAAGAACTAAAAATAAAATTTAATATATTTATAAAGATTAAAAATATATTTAATCTGAAAATAAATCACAAATACATATGGAGATATAAATGCAAAATCTGCTAAAGCATAAAGCTCCAAACCATTTACTTTTGAGGAAACGAAATTATATATAAAACTACAAATAAAATGCAAAATCTGCAGATAAAATCAAGCTTTTGGATAGTTCTCTTTAGAGCAAAAGAAATTACATATAAAATATAAAATCTGTCGTTAAAAAGTAGTAAATAAAATAACAATAAGCGTCCCAAAGCTATTTTAAAAATAACAAAAATTTAATTACAAAACATATAAAAATGAATTGAAAATAAGATATAAGAAAAGTTCAGAACCTGTTAGTTGGTGGAGAGAAATGAGTAAGCTTCTCTTGAAAAATAATTGTCACCAGCAGCAGGTGTATACCATGTTTACTATGACTGCTATTTGGTTGGTGTGCATTACATGTAGATATGCGATGTGATTTTATATTGCTAAAAGACTCAATGAATGTTGACTGATGTGAAGTCTTCATGCCACTTTAATCATGAAGTGATACTTTTAAACCAAATATACTTTGAAAATTATTAAATTTGTTGGGAACTATAACAATACTCTAAAATAGAGAATTGTAAATAGTATTGTACTAAATGTTTTTAAAAAAAATTAAAAAATAGCTTCATTTTGGCCCTTAAATTATAAATAAAATCTATATTAATTATTTAACTCTTTAAAAAATATGATTGATTCTTTAAAAATCATCTTTTGAACAATCATCAATAAATATAATAAAATAAAATATATTATTAAAATTTTATCTTTAATGAACCACAAGCATTATAATGTATCAATTGAAGTAATTTTTAGCTTCCCGAGAGAGAGCGCCTCTTGAAATATACTTAAAGCTTTATCGACATACAATGAACACTTTTCCAAATTTGTATTCTTTAATGGGAAGAACATCTTTTGGCCAAAATATCCAACCTTTTAACTAATATATCTAAAACTTCAATTCCACGAAGATGCTTTCATGTTGATAACATTCACATCGTCCCTAGCTACCAAAGCTTTTGTCCAATACACTTTAGAAATCCCTCCCTATATCTACAACTGTTAACTTTCTTGAGTTTCCACTTTTAATCAAAGTGTTTGTCATAACTATAATCATCAAACATATGCACAAAGATCAAATTAAAGGACATCCGAGGATGTTTGAAACCTCTAAACAACAATTGCATTCTCATGTTGATTTTCTAGCAAACATCACCAACACCAATTACCTTAGATACATTGTTATTACTCATCTTCAACACTCCAAAAACACCAAAACTATAAGATGTGAAGAAATAATTCCTTAGTGTAGCATGCAATGTAGCACCATTGTCAACTATCCACATGCTCGTATGATACGATATTAATGTACTCATGACCACGAGAATAATAAGATCATTAAGAAGAAGTGGTAACATGATCAACATCATGATCTCTTCTGCTTAGACTTACCTTTCTTTCCTTTGTTGTCCCTTTCCACTAATAACAATACTTTTGTATGTGTCTTGTTTTGTGACAATAATAACACTTCAGGTTTTTGTGTTGTGGCTTGGAATTACTTCTTCTATTCTCCCTACCATCTTTCATTTTCTTTTTCTGACTTCTCCCCTTATTTTGGATGACAAGTACCTCACTGAGATGAAGAACCGTCGCGATTGTGTTTTAAAGAATCTAGACCGCAGCATATAACATCTATCGCGTAGCTTTAAAGATTATCAAATCCCAAGGGAATAAATGTCGATCTATCGCTATCTTAGGCTACTACGTAAATCTAAGGCTGATAATGTAATTGATTTGGGGTTTAGGGAACCTAACTGATTTTAGTCTAGTTCATATTCAATGAGGAATATCGGTATGTAATGGTCGAACTTCGGGGATTTAGCAACTCATTGAATCAATCAGATTATTAAAACAGTCTTAAGTAGAAAATATTTGTTTGAAAATCCTCTTCTCACACTCTCGTGTTTATTGATTCAAATCCTATAATTAAACCTAAGTGAGCGCTCTCGCTGTATCATTTAGAGTTTAAAAATAATTTTTGGAAACAAATAAGACCTAATTAACTTAAAAGCACTCTCGTTGTATTTTAAGTTAATGCACAATTACTACTGTCCAAATATTATCTCAAACTCTCGTTTTTGTTGATCCTAACTTCTATATGTATTTTACTCTCGCAATAAAATAGTTGATATTTAAACTAGTAATTGAAACCATAAAATTATTCTTTAAAAGGATCGATCAAATGGCGCTAAACAAGGCCGACTATATGACCTTACATACCGATAAATAAATTTAGCCTAGCATATTATATTATTCAATAATAGCGCAAAGAAATAAATAACATCGATAGTTTAAATAACCTAAGAATTTCAGACAATTTTGGCAATAATAAATCAAAACAATTAAATTAAACCAAAATAAAATTGCGTAATATTTGGCTAACTTCGTGTGTCTCCATGTGTTGAGATCACTTTATTGCTCGAAAACTAATACGAGAAAGAAAATAAAAGCACGATTCTAACGTAAGGTTAGAATCGAAAGTTCGCAGCAATCTCCGATGTGGAAATTGCTACAAGAAAATAAAAGCAAAAAAAACTAAATGGACCGAACCAAATCGGTAAATAAAATTTAAGGAAATAATACTGAGAAAATTCGCACGTAACAGCCAAGAGAAAAATAAGCGATTGAAAATGAGGTACGACAACCCTATTTATAGACTGAAGGTGCGCGAACATTGAGAGATCTTCCCTCAGATTTGCCTCCGTAGCGATCGCCACGGATCACAGAAGGACGCGACGTCGTCACGCGTTGCTTGGAGGAAGCTTGCCTGCCTTTTGCGACTGCTAGGCTTGGGGCAAGGGTGTAACCATTACACCCTGGGACTCCTGCGTGTTGGGATGGGCCTTGTGCCTTCTTATTTCTTTATTTTCCAAAGAGCCTTTTACTTGTAACACACCCTTTATTTTGTCATACACCACATATTTGCATAATTTCTCCTTTTTGTGGATTTTAAATATTTGCTTGACTTTTTCGACTTTCTTCGACATGCCTTGTAAACATTAAATTCTCGAAAACATAGAAAATACGCATAATAATACGAATAAAGAGTAATTTAATTAATTAAAATGCGGATAAAATTCATGTAAATTTATCCAAATATACGATACATTTTCGGGTTATCAAACCCATACACCTTAACCTTTTTGTCCTCAAGCAAATAATAGAAAATCGTTTAGCGCAAAATCTTCGACACAATCGCATGACACACTCAAATAGCATTTGGTTGAGTGTTACATTAGAAAGATGGAACTAGGCTCTACACTAACGATACATAAAATGACACGAAACCATAGAACATGATCAAACCTCCACCGCAAAACCAGTATACATGCTATCATAGCTCAACCTAATTCTTTTCGTCTCGAAACCAACCACTTTCATTCTAGTGCAATCACATTGCTTCCTTATCTCTCGCACGCACATAGAGTAGCCGCTAGTGATTCGGTCATTTATGCACCGGTTCGCACACATTTTGGTAAACCTTTTCTTTCCTGCATTTTAAGTCTCGAGGATCGAACCATAGTCCACCTACCAAGTTCAACACCGATACCAATCGAACAAAGCTTACAATTGGTTGTTATATTAATTTTTGTAGGTTCCGTAAACTGTTGATTAAATGAGCTGATGGTCACCTAACTTAATAAGCGTATTCCTATTATATCGTTATGCTTAAAAAATTAGATTAGGACAATCACTTATATTCATCTGCCCTACGTAGTTTGTGGATAAGGTGGTACGATCGCTAGTATAAACTACTCAGTGGTTGATCTAAAACTTAAAACTTAAGGTTCTCGACATAATAGGTACTCAAACCGAAATTCGCATAATCCGGAAGATTTAGGTGTCGTAGAAAGATTATTTTGTCAAATCTTTTAAAATTTAACATAGCCTAATTGTGATATACCTTTTCTTGTAGGAAAACCTAATAAAATTTTTTTATGGTTTGGAAAGTCGAAGTGTCGTAACTACAATGTGATGGGCTCACATTGTCTTTTTTATTGAAATGGAGCCCTAAGGATATCATTCTTCCTAAAGCTATATCCTTAACTTCCAAACTGCTTCCCCTACATTAACTATGGCTTTAAGGCAAGGAGTTTCTCAATGCGAAAGAAATCATTCACTAGAAACGAAATAAAGGCTCAAGGAACTTTTATCTTCATAACGCTCCATTCACTGCTTCATCGAGTTTCCTGAGCTATACCCCGCTTGTTCCCCGTGGTCTTTCCCCGAGGATCCAAGTTGTGACATAGATCTCCTGCCTCAACACGGAATCTATCCCGATCTCTTCATCCAAAACCATCTCGGCCGAGGATTTTGTGCATGATCACTATATACTTTTGAATGTATCGAGCTAATGCGAGTAAATTTTGTTATGGTTCAAGAAAAGCATGAAAGCATTTAATATTCACAAAATGATTTAATGAAATCAATCGACAAGAAAATTTTTTTATTGAAATGGAAAGGAGATAACATAAAAAGGAAAGTGGAAATAACGTAAATTAAAAAGCTGAGTTACTAGGAAATTAAACAAAGGTTTCCTCCCACACTTAAACCGAGTATCTTCCCCATACGACAAAGAAAGTGAGAAAAGAAAACTAATTG
>CM038796.1:19919976-20252786 GCA_021764765.1 Vicia sativa | reverse complement strand
TGCTCAAACCTCTCTGACCAATCCTATGGTGGTTTTGTTGAAACCTCTGCTGAAAATGATTAAGGCAGATCGGAAGATTCCCCGCTGAGTTATGAGTGGCAAAATATGCCGGAGTGGTGTCGAGCTCCGGGATGAAGAAGTCTTTCGTTCTGGTGATACTCATGGCGACCGACATGAAATATTCCTCACTGGGATTTTCTTCTCCGACCAGGACGAGGGAGCCTCTTCCTCGAGGTCTCCTTCTTCTTATACTTTGTTGTCCGTCCTCGATCGCAATCTCGGACGATCATTCGTGGGATGCAATCGTCGGCCATAGCACCGGCTTTTATGGAGCCTACAATACTTACTTTTATGAGTTCCCTACTTTGCTGGTGTATGCCGAGGGAAGCGTACCCTTACCTTCTTGAACTCTGTGTTCACGCAATTAGTCAGGATCCGCTCGCTTGATATGGTGAAGGGGTGTAGTCGCTGAAACGATCGACCGATCCCTTATGGTCTCTAGAGTCACGGGGCCTCTCATCCCGCCTTTTCTCTCCTCCTCGATGGGATGTTGAGGTATCGCCGCCTTTCGATCCCATTGCATTCTCTCTGTATCAGGTGTCTCAGGTGTAATTGGAAGCTTCTTTTTATTCGTACTAGATATATGTTTGAAGCTTCGTGAGGAAAGCATCTAGTGTCGAGGGTCTTCGATCCCACGGGCTCAAATCGCTAAGAGGGCTTAATCTATTTCAAGAAGGTATTTCTTCATATCATTCGTTGTTGAAACTTGATGACCTATTTGTTGAACTTTTCAACGAGGCTCGTAGGACTCCTCCTTGTCTTGGATGATGGTTTCTAAGGAGGCTTCCACCTGGGTGGCATCGGACGTAGTAAAGTGTCGGAGAATGCCTCCCCAAATGCTTCCGTGAGGTGACCCACTCATCTAAGATGCTCTTATACTAGGTCATCGCCTTACATATTGGTTGGTAAAGACGATCATCCGATGATACCGTGACGCCTCGCATCGAGCAACGCGCCTATGTTGGCGTTCTGCCTAGGTCCGTCTGGCGTAGGCCATATGCTCGCGAGCTTGGGGTTTCTCCAACCCGACAAGAATGGGAATGTCCATGATCGTCCGACATAGGGTTCCATGGCGCTCGTCTTCATCGCTTCGTCCTGGAGAAAGAGAGAGAGAATGGTTGTCCTTCTTGCTCTGGGGGAGAGAGGTCTCTCTACTTCCTTGATCTTGGTGTTCGGGAACGATCGCGGGGCGATGTGGCCTGTTCCTTGTTTTCTTGTATGACGGAGATCCTTGATTCTTCCAAGGAGGAGTGTGTCCCCTTTTTTTTCCGGAAAAGATCGGTCGACATGATGCTGGGATGGATATAGTCCAGGTTTTCTTGGTGAGGGATGTTGAAGCGGTAAAGCGACAAGAAAAGAGTTTGGTATTTATTTTATCTGATATACCGTTAGTTATATCGCATCGTGTCCACAAAGATTGGTTATTGATTCCTCATTCGACAATTCTATCGTTAATGAGTATGAGATTAAATGAGTTGAAAATAAAAGACAAAATGTAAATGAACAAAAGTATAAAGGATAGATGCCTTGTCCTAATTAATGCACATTATCCGTCACGCACTTAAATCTATTATCCATGTCATACTCACTAGGATACTCGTCTGTGTCATCACATACCTCATCACAACCTAAACTATTTCTAACCCAAATTGAGAATTCTACAACATCACCGATATTCATCTCGGGCATACCGACAACATAGAAGTCAACCACGCCACTCAGAACACTATTCAGCTCCGAAACAACCAACATGAGGCATTAAGATCGACACGCTAAGTAAATGTCATCTCTAAACCTATTTCTAGCATTCAGAAACTAACACATAATCATCCTAGGTAAGAATCTAAGCAATCTATGGCTAGCAAAGCTCAAATACCTAATATAGAGTAAAAACCTAAGACAATTACCAACAAAGATTCATAAATCAAACTTTATACAACGCCAAGGGCGACAAATTTGCATGTGTTCAAGGTAAATATACATACATAACCAATAAATAGAGAAATACAAAGAGAAGAGAAAAGATAAACCACTCATTTACACTGGTTTGTCAGAGCCTATCAAAGAACAATTTACCTCCAATCATCCATAAGCAAGACCCTAGTGTTTTTTTCAAGCCATCTATCAAAAATATGAAGGTTTGATGAATCGGGGACCAAAATACCCAACCATAACCTAAAAAATGTTTTCGCCTAAATATGAGTTTCTGCCCAGCCCGCACCGCCTGGAGCTCAAAAACCATCTCTGGATGCTCAAAACAGCATTTTTAGTTCATGTTTACATTTCAGGAGCACCTCTACACCGTCAGCAAGTTCGGCTAGGTCGAAAACTAGAAATTTCAAAGACTGCTTGGCCATAACTCGAGAAATCAGAATCAAATTGCGCCTGGTTTCGTTGAAAGCTTATTCAATTTTCTATCTAACCATGAAAAAATATCAATCAAATTGATGATTTTTTATTCATTTATTTGAGCCTTATTCATTGATGAATTGCGCAAATCGCTTGCTTAGCCTGGCCTTTATTACTCAATACTCCAATTATAAATGAATACCGTGAATACAAAGGAGAACTGACTTGTTTGTTTTTTGCTTGATCGCAAATGTTGCGGATAGCAAGAGTCACCACCGACTTTTCTTTTATCCAATTAAGGGAAGGCGAAAAGAATGAAAAAGACCTTCGTTAGATTCCGTAAAGTGATTTGGTTATGAAAAGGGAAGGTATTAGCACCCTTTCCATTTGTAGTTATCTACGGGCTCTTAATTGCTTTAGCTCACTTTAAATTGATTTTTTTTTGTGTGTTTGAAAAGATTTTTTGAAAAGGCATTTTCGCTTGACTTCGTAATGATTCATCACCGAATGTATAATGAAGTGTTTGGAAATGCTTGTTTTGAAAAGTTTTTGAGAAAAGTGTGAGGTGTAAAAAGAATGTTTTAATTGAGCAAGCAAAAGAGACTTATTACCCACACTGTAACGGTCGTTTCTGTTATTTTGCTTTCCTTTAGAATAACGTTATCCATACAATTAGTTGGTAGGTAACCCTATTCGTTGGATGTAAAGGGACATTTGAAGGGACATCGATGGTCATGGGGAAGGCAACTCAGGTGAGTATCCTAGCATATTCGTAGGGACGATCATCACTTTGAGGCACAACCGAGGGACTAGATCATGTATTCGTTAGGCAACATGAGGGACTATGATCTTTAAGTCAAGGGACCGTGATGATATTTCGTGAGGCAAACATGCTAAGATACCCCCATCGCCGAGGGACTTGACCATTTATAAGGCAACGAGAGAGAATAATCTGGGGTGTATGTGTGAGAAAGTGTATCGCTTTTCAGATATTTTATCTTGTGATTAGTGATCTATGTTGATTTTATCTTGTCATACACGCCAATTACTAGCGCTAATAGGGTGAAGTAAATTGCTAAAATATAAAGGTCCCACGCTATTACGTGCTTTCAGCGTATATAACAGATGAGGTGCGAAAGTAGCGGAAAGTAAAACCTATTACATGATAAAATCTTGCAACCTATACATCCTTTCTAGAATTTAAAGTGCATGAAAAAATAAATAGCAAGAAAGAAAAAGCTAGTCCTAATATTTTTGGTATTTTTTGAGAATTAAAGTTTATGTGAAAAACAACCTAGTTCTAGTTGATTTTAATTAATTAATTAAAAAAATAATTATTAGTGAATGCTAACCTAAATTAATTAAGTAAATTAGATAAAGAAAATATTAGTGAAAGTTATCTAATTAATCCTAAATTAATTAACCTAATTACTAATTTAATTAATTAATTATTAAAAAAAAGAAAATAAGCAAAATATGAAAGAAAAAAAAGCACAAAACAAAGCAAAAGAGAACTTTTGGCAGAAGCTATCCTAGAAGTTGGATCTTCTTGAGGTTCTCATTGTTGAGGCACCCGTGGCTGGAGCCGGGATTCGAGCAATGAGGCGCCCAAAAGCTGGAGCTTCTGGGGGTTCTGGTGCTGGAAAAGGTCCAAAAGTTGGAGCTTTCGGAGACTCTGATTCGGGGCGCCCGTGGTTGGAGCTTCGGGGACTTCTTCAACATCAAGAAGCTGGAGCTTCGAGTATTCTCATACCTGGAGAGGCCTAGTTAGCACTCAAGCAGGAGGCCCAGTGTCGGAGCTCCCGGTGGCCGAATGCCCAAGTTGGCACTTTTGGCGCTGGAAAGTGTTGCACCCCAAAATTTGCCCTCCTATCTCGATTTTATCTGGCTTAGGCTTCACATTCATCCTATCTCATTCTGTCCATCATCAGACTGTATACGATTTCAAACTCGTATCATTTTGTGTTGGGAGTTACCTGCTGCACATATGTGCATTGATGTCTTTGGTTCTGGGTTCTTAGGGTTTGGACTGGCTTAAGGTAATCATGTTACAAGATTTAGAGGGTGTTCACTTGTTTTAACCAACCCGGGATTTGGGAATGGCAAAGGCAGTTTGGATGTTTAGGGTTTCTCTTTAGATTACAAGTTCGAAGCTATCCTATTGTATATTCGATGCTTTGTTGAGTTGGAAGGAGGATTTAATAGTTGAACGTGTACAGAAGGTCGTTATTCCCAGATGTCTAAATTTTCACTCTTGTGATTCGCCTCTTATCTTTTAGAACCGACCAAGAGTGTACATGAAGTTATGTTTAGCAACCATATCTTTACCTGCACGAGATTTTTGATTTGGTTTGAATTTGGAAGTAAATATGCATTTTAGTCGATACTTCACCATATCGAATATAAACCATTCATTTTAGTTACGGTAAGTGTGGTTTCCAAATAATAGCTACAAGTATTATGACGAAATTGCATTAGAACTCGTTTTGTTTATGATATCCTAAGCTCGTGCATGGACATGGTGCAAGTTTTTGAGCCATTGATTTTCAAAGAAAACTTTGCAAAGTTTCAAACCTTTTGTCACATAACTTCTAACCATTTCACCTTCTTTTCAACTCTACGGAATTTCACAATGCCACTTTCGAATTCACAAAGTTTTGTATTGTGAACAAAATTCATGTTGTTATTCAATAATTTGTTTCTTTACAAAATCTTTGGAATTCATAAGTTATAATTCAAATATTTGTGATGATTACAAATTCCCAAACTTATCCTAATCCTATTTTAACATACAAGTAAAATTGCAAATGTCATGTCTAAATCCTATTTGCTATCGGGAATTTTGTGGTTCTTTGGTTTCGCTTTCTTGCTCTAACTTCAAACCTTGCCTCTTGTCCGAAACTTTCTTTCACCATGCTCCAAAGCTCATGTCAACACCAACGCTCATGAAACAACAAAGAAAGAATTCAATTAGCAATAATGGACAAGATTGAAAACAAAGACTCAAAGCAACATATTTGTATCTCATCATTAGGGGAAATAATTGGGATCGTTCATGTTAAATTTGTTTCTCATTCATGTTCAAAACCACCCTTTTGCAAATCACAACTCATGTTGGTTCACAAAGGTGTGGTTCGTAAACATCATCACCACTAAGGTTGCCGTGAAGTACAAGTCGCTGTCCCGTAATCGAAAATATATCAATAATGACCCAAGTCGTAATTAGCTACACCCATCAAATCAAATGCTAAAGCCCAAAACACGAAAAACATCAAGGTCTGGCACATGTTTTCTAAACTAATTCTCAAAACATAACACTCTAAGCCCGCTTCGCTTGTTTTCAAAAGCCTTTATCCCAAGGATCACACCGGAAACCCTAGAATAGATGTGATAAAGAGAAGATGCACAAGAATCAAGGAGGCAGCTTTGGATTTTAAAAACCCTAACAAAGAATATTCAAACAAAAACCGTAAAGCATATTCAAGCAAACCCGTAACACATCGCATTCAAGAAAACCCGTAAATATACAAGCAAACCTAGAAATACAAAACAATACATATATAATCATCATTTCCATTAAACCCCTTCGAAAAGCCAAATAGCCACGAGAAAGAAGAGAGCTGAAAGGTATTTACCGCTTAGCAGAGAAGGGAGGAGGTCATGACCCTTTGTGTCGCCATCCTTCTCCTTTCCTCACTGTTTTTATATTTTCTGCATCGTTATCATCGCTATCATCATGTTTAGGAAGTTAGGGTTTCCCTTTCCCCTTTTCGTTCCAACCTGTAACACAACAATCAAAGGTTGTTTCAGAAATCAAAGATAACCAACAGCGTAAGCAAGTGAGAGAGAGACGAAATCGCAGTGAGATCGCGAGCCGCCATGAGCGACGGTGAGTTCGAGAGTGAGAGAGACGAAGTCACGGTGAGAATCGCGTGAGAGGAAGCACAGTTCCTGGGTTCGAGAGCAGCGGTGAGGGTTCGTCATGATCGAGAGCGGCGTTAAGGATTCAGTGAGTTCGTGAGGAAGAGAGGATGCGCTTGCACGAGATCGCAAGGAGGGGTCGGAGGATGAGACCGTGAGAGATTTGTGAGGGTGAGTTTATGTTTACAAAAATCTTTTTTTTGTTTTTAAAAACAACTTAGTTTAGTTTTAATGTTAAGATATAATTAAGATTAACGCTTAGTTATTTGGGTAAATAATAAAAAACATTAGCTCAAGCACTTTTTATATATATATTTTATGGCTAACGCTTTATTTAATTAATAAATAGATTAATCTAGTTTAAATAGGTTTTAGCTTTAGGATGTGTTGAGTTAGTCTAGGTGGTGACACTTGTCACCGTGGCCTGCTTCGCGATCGGTGTATACGTATGGTATCAACCGCACCTCCGTGATCAAACCATCGATCTGATGAGGTCCAGATCCGACGATCCAGAATGGTGGACCACACCCTGCATCCATGGAGCATCTCATACAAGATCCAGCAGCATTTTTGGGCTTGGGCTTAGATTGCTACTCACACCTCCACTTAAAGCTCCAATCGTGCCCATTTTCAACTTTTCTCTTTAAAATTAATATTATGCAAGTTTTTTTATTATATAATGATGTATTAAATAATATTTTGGCATATGGTAGTTTTTATTTGTTGAATTACCAATTAAATTGTTAATTGATTTTTCATCAAGTAAAAGAATATCTATACTAATAATTATTTAAATTCCGATTTTGTATTGTGTGTTAATTTATTTTCTTTATTATTCGCTATTACATTATCCGCTTGCATGTTTATTTCACGATCGTACACTTACTCTCAAATTAATATAAAATCAACAACGCCCGCTTCTCTCTTATCTTTGGTTACCTACACCAAATTCTCTATAACCTCATATTGGGATGGCCATCCTCACGAGGTTAATTAAAGTGCCTTGATTAATCATAACCCGAAAAATAATTGGTCCATATACCAATCACCACTGTAGGTCTCATGGTTGGGGATAGGAGCACCATCCTCACGAGGTTAATCGTGTCCATATACTTGGTTAATCATAACCCGAAATGTCATCTCTACGTCCAACGCCGCAATTTTCAAATATATGGTACTTAATTAAACTGCAGAGGTTCGCCCAACAATTTAATTAAAAACGTAGTATTTGGGCCATTAGAGGGAAACCCAATGACTCGAATACTTTATTCCATACACTCGAACATTTAAAACACTTTCAAATTAAATTAATTAATTGAATTTGTTTTCAAAAATCAATTTTTCTTCAAAACAAAAAACATAGTGATATGGTATTTAATTAAATTGTTAGAGGTTCGCCTCGACGATTTAATTAAAATGTAAAGTATTTGGGCCATTGAGGGTAACCTAACGACTTAAATACTTTATTCCATAACACTTAATAAAAGTGAACTTTGTTTCACCTCACTCTTTTCATAATAAAGATTTTGATGAGAGAAGATCGGTTGATCACCAACTTATATCGAATCGTTAGAGGATATCCGACGCTTTTGGTACTTGTCATCTACCACTAAAATCAATTCAACCCATTCAAACTTTTTTCGCTCATGCGATTATCAAAAATCAAAACATTTTTTCTAAAATCATACAAACAATCCAAGACATTTTCAACCGTAACTACGAGTTTTGACTTTCCCATCACGACGAGGAATGAGGCACGCGGTTTCGAAACCGTGTCAAACTCAAAATAATAACAAACAAATCCCGTTTTCCTCTTTCTAAATTCAGAATTAGAAATTAGCGACACACACAAACACATTTCGAACTAAATGGGTCCCATCGAGTACGATGGACGAAGAGGTGCTACCTTCCTCTCATGTAAACCGACCCCGAATCCATCCTTTTTGGTCTTGTAGACCGCCTTATCCGATTTTTGTGGGTTTTATCTATATTTCCTGCTCTTTTAGAACAAATAAAATTAGGTGGCGATTTCATTGTTTTTGAAAATTCATTTTAAATGTTTTTTTTGAAGAAGAAGAACACTTGGTTCACTTGTTGAAATTATTCGAAAGGTTGAGGAAGTTCAGGCTGAGGTTGAACCCGAGTAAGTGCACCTTTGGGGTGAAATCAGGGAAACTTTTAGGCTTTATTGTAAGCGAGAAAGGGATTGAGGTTGACCCTGCTAAGATAAAAGCGATACAAGAGATGCCAGAGCCAAAGACAGAAAAAGAAGTGCGAGGTTTCGGGAAGACCGAATTACATCGCTAGGTTCATTTCTCATCTCACGCCCACCGCGAGCCCATTTTCAAGTCATAAGAAAGAATCACAACTGTGTGGAACGATGATTGTCGACGGCATTCGATAAAAGATAAAGAGGTACCTACAAGAGCCTCCAATTCTCTCACCCCCGAAGTGGTAGACCGCTGATTATGTACTGACCGTGTGGAGAACTCCATGGGTCAGGTGTCGGGTCAACATGATGAGACAGCGTAAAAGAGCACGCCATATACTATTTGAGCAAGAAGTTCATGAATGCTAATCGAGGTATTCGTTATTGGAAAGACTTGTTGGCACTCGCATGTAAGCAGAAAACGACTGTGACAAGACATGCCGACTCACACTACTTTCTGATCTCTAAAATGGACCCGATAAAGTATATCTTTGAGTAGCCACTCACAGAAGGATAGCCCGTTGGCAAATGATCCTCGACAATATGATATCCAATACACTACCGGAAGGCTATCAAAGGTAGTGTGGTGGCGCATCATCTCGCCAAGAACCATTAGATGATGACTATCACCGATGAAGTTTGAGTTCCCCGATGAAGACATTATGTATATCGAGATTGTAACATTCCGTGGCTCAGAGGGACCCGAGCCTCGGCTCATAGGACAATGGCATTCGATGGAGCCTCAAATGCACTAGGAAATGGTGTTGGCGCCATTATCACTTCTCCGGACCGGCCATATTCCATTCACCGCCGTAACTCGTTTCGATTGCACCAATGTATTTAGTACGAAGCTTGTATTTTGGAATTGAAGCAACCATTGATCTGAGAATCAAGATCTTAGCAGATATGGATTCCGCTTTGGTAATTAGTCAAATCAATGGAGATTGGGAGACCCGCCATCCGAATTTGATTCCATACCGAGATCATGTCTTGAAGTTGATCCCTTATTTCGACGAGATCACTTTTGATCACATCCCGGGAAGAGAATAATTTATGCACGCTTTGGCTACTCGTCATCCATGTTTAAGGTCGATGGCGAATGATGCCCATCTATCACTATAACGAGGTCGATGAGCCCTGCTCGCTATATGAAGTAAGGTGAAGGATGAAAACCTTGGTTCTATGACATCAAAAGGTATCTCGAGACTAAAGAATACCCCGATGATGCTTCCATCGCTTGATAAGAAGGCTCTCGCAAGTACCTGGCTAAATTCTTCCTCAACGGGGTGTGTTGTACAAAAGGAACTATGACTGCTTTTGCTCGATGCGGATATACGAAGCAAATAAGATTATAGAAGAAATTCATGAAGGCTCATTCGGACGATTCTAGTGGACACACCATGGCCAAGAAGATCTCGAGCAAAGCTATTATTGGTCCACCATGGAGAATGACCGCTACAACCATGCTGTAATATGCTACAAATGTCAAATTATACCGATAAGATGCATGTGCCACCTTCTTCATTAAATGTTTTGACTCTCCATGGCCTTCGTAATGTGGGGCATTGATATGATGGAGAAATTAAGCCCACCGCTCTAATGGACATCGATTCATCCTCGTTGCCATTGACTACTTTACCAAATGGGTCGAGGCAAGATCTTATGCTCGTGTCACTAGACAAGTGGTCACACGCTCATCAGCATAATATCATTTGTCGCTAGGGTTCCCAGAAGATCATTATCGATAACTACCAATCTCAACAACAAAATGATGAAAGAATTGGCGATGGCTTCAAGATAAAACATCATAACTCTTCTCCATATCGTCCAAAATGAATGGTGCCGTGGAAGCAAACAAAAATATCAAGAAGATTGTACGTAAGATGGTTGTCATTTACAAGGATTGGCACGAGATGTTACCATTTGCCTTGCACGCTATCGCTTCAATACGCACGTCAACAGTGCAACTCCTTTCTCCTTGGTATACGGTATGGAAGCAGCCCACCGTAGAAGTTGAAATCCCTTCCCAAGGATTTTAAAGATGTGTAACTCGATGAAGCCGAATGGATTCAAAACAGACTTAACCAATTCAATCTCATCGACGAGAAGAGATTGACAATTATTTGTCATGGACACTATACCGTAAGCATGAAAAGGGCTTTCGACAAGAAAGTGTGTCCTCGAATTTCCAAGTCGGTGACCTCAGGTCAAAGAATTTTGCCTCCTAATAGTACCGACGGGGCAAGTGGGCTCCAAATTATGAAGGACCGATGTTGTGAAGAAAGTTTTCTCTGAGGAGCTATGTTGCTCGCAACTATGGATGGAGAAGATTTCCTCACCCGATCAATGCAGATGTAGTCAAAAATATCGATAAAAAAGAGACCTTAGGTCGACCGCCTAAGCAAAATAGGGCATCCGACGAACCAAGAAGTTCGGCAAAAGTTAGATAGATATAAAAGATTGACACCCAATGAAGTCGAAAACCCTAGGGCAAAAAGGGTATCCCGGTGGATTGAAAACCCGAAAGGGCGGTCCAGGCAAAAATTAGGGATTCAAGACGAACGACTACAATCTGCACGACACATGTTTTGGTCGGCTATTTACAATAACTTGGTAATCCAGAGAGATGGAGGGTCAGTCTAATTGGAGCATTTTCTGTTGACGGATCGATATTGAGGAACGTTGAAGTTGTGAAGGGCATGGCGGATTCAGGATTCGACAAAATCCATGATTTTATTGTCACCTTTTCTTTTAACTTTGATGTATAAGCAATTGCCTCTTTCGTGATTTGCTTGATGTAAATGCTCATTTACTGCTAATCAATCAATAAAATTATTTTCATCCAAACTGTTTTCTATTATCTTGTCTCTCGTCTTATTTTCATGTTTTTTTAACTGCTTTTGTTTGCAAAACGACGTCCGATATTTTTAATAAACTTGATATAAAACATCTGCCCACTGCGCGGCATAATTTCAAGTTACTTTAATTTCGCACACCACATTAACGATGAAACAATGATCTCAGAGCGTAATTATTTGTTATGTCTCCTGCTTTACATTTTCAATTATGCGAAGGGCACCGTGCATGGGCTTCACCAACCGACAAGGTTCCTTTCTCTCAACAAGAGTTATCTATGGCATATGTGCCCTCAAATGTTATCACTCTTCGTCGTCATGAAGATCGAAGAGCTTAGCTTACCAAAGAAGATCACTTTCAAAAGCTCACTTGTGCAGAAGATTTGTCACTCCTCTTATGCAAGAGCTCGTATTCCAGTTATTGAAATCGAAACTCAATGCAACATGATCGCCATCCCATGAATGTCAATCTCCAAGAGTTACTTCCCCTGATGAGATCATTGCAAGGATACTTCTATTCTACAATCCCCATCGTATCATCTCTTTTGAAGACCATGATGATTCAATTCATGGAGGGTGATTCCTCGGCATACCACAATTGCCTTTAGTCCGATGAATCATTAAACATGCATCATTGACATACATAGCATCCTCAAAAATGCGTAGTATTTCCATCGATATGGAGCATTACGCTTAAAATAATAATCTCAAACATGCATCTAAGCATAAGCGATTAAAATGTTTCTAGTACCTTTTGCCTCCCAAGAGAAGTTTATCCATAAAAATCCCCAAGTGGTATTCCTAATGTGGTTCCTCAAGATATCTCTTGTTGTTGCTATATGCATTTTTGACCTCGGTCGGTCTCCCACACCGCTCAATTCAATCCATTTACAAAGCGCCTTGCTTTTGCAAATTTTATTTTGATATTTCACCCGTGTTTGCCTCTCTGCCGTTAGAGTGAGTAAAGAGTTTGTTCTAACCTTTCTTGCTTCTCAATTGTTTGAGTATCCATGCTTGGTGTGTGGTAATTCATATAATTGCCACTCTTGAAAAATTACACCGCCTTCGGCCCGAGGATATTGTATTTCTTGCATATTCGCAAACTTTCAAAGTCCAACGTAGTTGGCAATCCTTGCTAGAGTCCCCTTTGTTTGGCCTCTTCCCCGTGAATTGCCTTCGATCGACGATTTTACCACTCCATATCTTCTCCCCTGAGTCCGCTCCAATGGTCTCCTTCTGTGTGTCTAATATCTACCCCGACATATACTCCCGTCTGTCTCATTTTGATCCGCGATGCAACTTATGAAGTATGCGCTCCAAAGATCTATGAGTTCTTACCTTTCTGATCTGCAAGCAACTTATTGAAGTATGCTCGCTCCAAAGGTCCGGTTCTTTTTTTGATCTGATGCAACTTATTGAAGTACGCGCTCCAAAGATCCGTCTGTTCTCATCTTGATCGCTATGCAACTTATCAAGTACGCTGCTCCAAAGATCTATGAGTTCTTACCTTTCCGATCCAAGCAACTTATCAAGTATGCTCGTTCCAAAGGTCCGTCTGGTTTCGTTTTGATCTGGATGCAACTTATTGAAGTATGCGTTGCTCCAAAGATCTGTCTGTTCTCATCTTGATCTGCGATGCAACTTATCAAGTACGCTGCTCCAAAGATCTATGAGTTCTTACCTTCGATCTCGCAAGCAACTTATCAAGTATGCTCGCTCCAAAGGTCCGTTTGTTTCGCTTGATCTCTGATGCAACTTATTGAAGTATGCGCTGCCCAAAGATCCGTCTGTCTCATTTTGATCTGATGCAACTTATTGGTATGCGCTCCAAAGATCTATGAGTTCTACCTTCTCGATCCGCTAAGCAACTTATGAAGTATGCTGCTCCAAAGGTCCGTCTGGTTTGTTTCGATCCGCGAAGCAACTTATCAAGTATGCCTGCTCCAAAGATCCGTCTGGTTTCGCTGATCTGCGGCAACTTATTCAAGTATGCTCGCTCCAAAGATCTATCGCCTTTCATTTTACTCGCAAAGTCGCTATTTAAGCGATTCGCTTCGATGTAATCAAATCTTTACAAAAAAATCACAAAAATAGAAAATAAAATTATCAAATTGAAAATCCGAAAACCATAAACATTTATACTTGTTCGTCGAAAATTTTTGTTCTTTTAGTATTTAATCTTTTCACCTGAAAGTTCAAAAGGCTAGCGCCAATTTCACTTTCAGGTTTAAGACGATTAAATAGGGGCAACTGTTGCACCCCAAAATTTGCCCTCCTATCTCGATTTTATCTCGCTTAGGCTTCACATTCATCTGCATACATGTCCATTAGATCATTGGCATTAACATTCATTCATCACATCCGATCATTACTGTATCCGAGGCGGTCGATTTCAAACTCAGATCATTTTGTGTTTGAGTTAAACTGTGTGCATTGATGTCTTTGGTTCTGGGTTCTTAGGGTTTGACGCTTAAGGTAATCATGTTACAAGATTTAGAGGGTGTTCACTTGTTTTAACCAACCCGGGATTTGGGAATGGCAAAGGCAGTTTGGATGTTTAGGGTTTCTCTTTAGATTACAAGTTCAAGCTATCCTATTGTATATTCGATGCTTTGTTGAGTTGGAAGGAGGATTTAATAGTTGAACGCATGAAGGTCGTTATTCTATGTCTAAATTTTCACCTTGGTGATTCACAAGGCCTCTTATCTTTAGAACGCGACTCAAGAGTGTATGAAGTTATGTTTAGCAACCATATCTTTACTTGTGCACTAGATTTTGATTTGGTTTGAATTTGGAAGTAAATATGCATTTTAGTCGATACTTCACCATATCGAATATAAACCATTCATTTTAGTTACGGTAAGTGGTTTCCAAATAATAGCTACAAGTATTATGACGAAATTGCATTAGAACTCGCTTTTGTTTATGATATCCTAAGCTCGTGCATGGACATGGTGCAAGTTTTTGAGCCATTGATTTTCAAAGAAAACTTTGCAAAGTTTCAAACCTTTGTCACATAACTTCTAACCATTTCACCTTCTTTTCAACTCTACGGAATTTCACAATGCCACTTTCGAATTCACAAAGTTTTGTATTGTGAACAAAATTCATGTTGTTATTCAATAATTTGTTTCTTTACAAAATCTTTGAATTCATAAGTTATAATTCAAATATTTGTGATGATTACAAATTCCCAAACTTCTATCCTAATCCTATTTTAACATACAAGTAAAATTGCAAATGTCATGTCTAAATCCTATTTGCTATTGGGAATTTTGTGGTTCTTGGTTTCCTTGCTTTTTGCTCTAACTTCAAACCTTGCCTCTTGTCCGAAACTTTCTTTCACCATGCTCCAAAGCTCATGTCAACACCAACGCTCATGAAACAACAAAGAAAGAATTCAATTAGCAATAATGGACAAAGATTGAAAAACAAAGACTCAAAGCAACATATTTGTATCTCATCATTGGGGAAATAATTGACTGCTCATGTTAAATTTGTTTCATTCATGTTAAAACCACCCTTTGCAAATCACAACTCATGTTGGTTCACAAAGGTGGTTCAAACATCATCACCACTAAGGTCATTGCAAGTACAAGTTGCATTCCGTAATCGAAAATATATCAATAAAACCCAACAGCTCGTAATTAGCCAGCCCATCAAATCAAATGCTAAAGCCCAAAACACGTAAAACATCAGGGGCACATGTTTTCTAAACTAACAGTTCAAAAACATAACACTCTAAGCCCAGTTTTCTTCGGTTTGTTTTCAAAAGCCTTTATCCCAAGGACTGTCAGCTGGAAACCCTAGAATAGGACAGTATAAAGAGAAGATGCACAAGAATTAGGAGGCGCTGATTTTCGAAAACCCTAACAAAGAATATTCAAACAAAAACCGTAGACATTCAAGCAAACCCAGAACACATCAGACATTCAAGAAAACCCAGAAATATCATACAAGCAAACCTAGAACAGTCAAAACAATACATATATAATCATCATTTCCCATTAAAACCCTCTCAAAGCCGAAATAGCCACGAGAAAGAAGAGCTGGAAGGTATACCGGCTTTAGCGTAGAAGGGAGGAGGTCATGACCTTTGTGTCGCCATCCTCTCCTCACTGCTTTTATATTTTTCTCGATCGCTATCATCGCTATCATCATGTTTAGGAAGTTAGGGTTTCCCTTTCCCTTTCGTCCAACCCGAACACAACAATCAAAGGTTGTTTCGTAAATCAAAGATAACCACGCCAGAAGCAAGTGAGAGAGAGACGAAATCGCAGTGAGATCGCGAGCCGGAGAGCGACGGTGAGTCTGAGTGAGAGAGACGAAGTCACGGTGAGAATCGCAGGAGAGGAAGCATACGGCCTCCGGGTTCGAGCAAAGAGGTTCCATGATCGAGAGCGGCTAAGGATTCAAAGAGTTCGTGAGGAAGAGAGGATGAGCTTTGTATGAGATCGCAAGAGAGGGTCGAGAGGATGAGACCGTGAGAGATTTGTGAGGGTGAGTTTATGTTTACAAAATCTTTTGTTTTTAAAAACAACTTAGTTTAGTTTTAATGTTAAGATATAATTAAGATTAACGCTTAGTTATTTGGTAAATAATAAAAACATTAGCTCAAGCATTTTTTATATATATATTTTATGGCTAACGCTTTATTTAATTAATAAATAGATTAATCTAGTTTAAATAGGTTTTAGCTTTAGGATGTGTTGAGTTAGTCTAGGTGGTGACACTTGTCACCACCGTGTGGCCTGCTCATGATCCTGTATACACACGTATGGTATCAAATCTGCACCTCCTCTGATCAAACCATCGATCCGATGAGGTCCGATCCGACGATCCGTAATGGTGGACCACACCGCATCCATGGAGCATCTCATACAAGATCCAAAGAAGATTTTTGGGCTTAGATCATACTCACACCCTCCATTTAAAGCTCCAATCGCCCATTTCTCAACTTTTTCTTTAAAATTAATATTATGCAAGTTTTTTTTTATTATATAATGATGTATTAAATAATATTTTGGCATATGGTAGTTTTTATTTGTTGAATTACCAATTAAATTGTTAATTGATTTTTCATCAAGTAAAAGAATATCTATACTAATAATTATTTAAATTCGATTTTGTATTGGTGTTAATTTATTTTCTTTTATTATCCGCTATTACATTATCCGCTTGCATGTTTATTTCACGATCGACACTTACTCTCAAATTAATATAAAATCAACAACGCCCCGCTTCTTTTCTTATCTTTGGTTACCACACCAAATTCTAAGGGTCTCATGGTCGGATAGCATGGCCATCCTCACGAGGTTAATTAGGCCCTCGTGCCTTGATTAATCATAACCAAAAATAATTGGTCCATATACCAATCACCATGCACCAGGTCTCATGGTCGGGATGGAGCACCTATCCTCACGAGGTTAATCAAGTCCATATACTTGGTTAATCATAACCCGAAATGTCATCTCTCACGTCCAACGCCGCAATTTTCAAAAATAGTGTTATGGTACTTAATTAAATTGTTAGAGGTTCGCCCAACAATTTAATTAAAACGAAAGTATTTGGGCCATTAGAGGGAAACCCAATGACTTAATACTTTATTCCATACACTTAACATTTAAAACACTTTCAAATTAAATTAATTAATTGAATTTGTTTTCAAAATCAATTTTTCTTCAAAACAAAAAACATAGTGATATGGTATTTAATTAAATTGTTAGAGGTTCGCCGACGATTTAATTAAATGTAAAGTATTTGGGCCATTAGAGGGTAACCCAATGACTTAAATACTTTATTCCATAACACTTAATAAAAGTGAACTTTGTTTCACCTCACTCTTTCATAATAAAGATTTTGATGAGAGAAGATCGTTGACCTCAATCACCAATCTCGAGTATCGAATCGTTAGAGGATATCCCACGTTTTGGTACTTGTCATCTACCACTTAAAATCAATTCAACCCATTCAAATCCTTTTTTCATATGCGATTATCAAAAATCAAAACATTTTCTTCTAAAATCAATACAAACAATCCAAGACATTTTCAACCGAACTACGGAGTTTTGACTTTCCCATTGCACGAGGGAATACGTAGGCACGCGGTTTCAAACCGTGTCAAACTCAAAATAATAACAAACAAACTGCTTTTCTCTCTTTAAATTCAGAATCAGAAATTAGCGATACACACACAAACACATTTCGAACTAAATGGGTCCCATCGAGTACGATGGACGTAAGAGGTGCTATACCTTCTCATGAACCGACTTAATCCATCCTTTTTGGTCTTGTAGACCGCCTTATCCGATTTTTGTGGGTTTTATCTATATTTCCCGCTCTTTTAGAACAAATAAAATTAGGTGGCGATTTCATTGTTTTGAAAATTCATTTTAAATGTTTTTTGAAAATCGAGTTGCTTCCCTTACTTCACCGGGGAGTAATTTTAAAATCTTTTTGACTAAGCGAGTCAACCCTAGTTTAGTTCTTCGCATGTTTGTGTGTTTGTTTATCGCTTTCTTCTTTATGCTTATCTATTGTTTATTTGCTTATTTTCCCTTTACTTTGTATATTATTTTGTTGATATATTATTGTGATGGGAATTCATGGGCATTGTTACATAGATAAGCCCACTACCTGTGCTTCTAGGTCACCTTTTAGGAATAGAGGTCACAGCCAGGTCCACTTGACTCCATTGTCTTGTTGGCCCGCGAAGGCCCGGCTTAGAGTTGGTTGTTTTAAGGAGGTCGTTGTCTGCAAGAAGAAGACATCAATCTTGGACAAATGACCTATAACTCTAAGTTTGTTCTTGTTGTCCTAACCGAGACCAAAACGCCAAATGTTGGATTTAGAGCATCCTCGTTAAGAGCTGCTTGGGGTATACTTTACAAATACTATCGCCACGTAGGCCTCTCGCACGATGATAGTGTTTGTAAAAGGATCCGAGACCCCAAGAAACATTTAGCCAAAAACATAAGATTAGCCTTACCGGGAATTGTTGGTAGACGTCGAAACCATGACCTACCGATCCTATGAACCGCCTATTTAATTTGCAACATGCATTGCATACATTTGCACAAAACCATTTAGCATATAACTTTTATTTTCGTGGAACCTTATAGATTTTGTTGGTGAAGCGTAAAGGAAGAATGAATCCAACCGTGAAGATCGCTCCATGTCTCAAATTCAAAGAACTGGGGAAAGCGATAACTCAAAGTGAGAGAATTCCACCCCAGAGAGCTTATTTTGGGAAGAGGTTTGGGAACATCCTAGATCTTTTGACTACCAATGTGGACATGGAAGCTTTGATTGCTCTAGCAAAGTACTATGATCCTCCTCTTCGATGCTTCACATTCCAAGACTTTCACTGTTCCTACAATTGAAGAGTTCGAGAGAATCCTTAATTGGCCTTTGAAGGACGACACCCTTCCTCAACATAGGGAAGACCTCGATAAGGCTAAGGTATCGCTTTGTTTCTTCCTCGTAAGGAGGTGGCACCTGATTACGTATAAAGGTATTCTCGAGGCAAACTTGGAAGATAAGTTGTTAAGAGTGTTCAAGACGATTGGCGACTTTCAGCTCCATTCTTGCTTTGCTCATCTTTGGGGTGGTTTTGTTTCCAACTAATGAAATTGGTTACTTGAGCCCGCCTCGCTATTGGCATATTCATGTCAAAGAACCCCTCGCCTCGATCTATCGATGTTCTTTACCATCTCCATGAGAGAAATCAAGAAGCGAGGGTGGTTCTGTGTTGTTCTCCACCTGTATTTATGGTTGACTTCTCATATCCCCTGTGGTGGACCGTGGAGAAGATCCCCGAAACTTATCTTGGTCTCAAAATTGGCTTCACTAATACCGATGGTGTGATGTGGCATTCTCCAGTTGGGGATTCGATGTTATCACCACCGTGGTGGATATTCTAATGTTCCTTTGATTGGGTCCATGGGTTGCATCAATTATAACCCAAGACTTGCAACAAGACAATTGGGGTATCCGATGGAAAACGAACCAAGGCTCGAGCACTTGGAAAGCTTCATTGTGCACGAACTTGGTAAAAGGACCGCAACGAAGTATTGAAGATCCAAGAGCTTGGGGTCAAATCCATAGGAAAGCCGAGAGTTAATCAAGAGGGGCGGAATTGATGGAAGGTCTTATCGCCAAGGGTGATAGAGAGTCCAAGAAATCAAGTCGCTTTACTGTGGAGGTACTTTTGATCATCCCGAACTCAGAATCACCATGTGCCAATAGAGGAGAATATGAGGCTTCGTGAAATTATCGAAGATGGAGGAAGAAAGATTGAGCTACAAAGCTCTAATTTCGCATTTTCTCGTAGCGTAAAATTTAGAAGCCAACCTCAAGGAGGTAAAAGAAGAATTAGAGGGAAGGATACAGTAATGAAAAGGATGAAGAGCCCCGATGAGATGTTCGAAACTTGAGGAGTGCAAGTGGGGTGGGACCTCCGTCGACAATCAAGGTCGCCAAGAACAGGGGCCAGCTTATCTAGATGAAGAAAAGGCCGTTGAAGAAAAGAGAGCATTGAAAGCACGCCTCAAGCAAAGATTTCAAAGAAGCTTCTAGCACGAACCAATAAAATGCTAGAGAATGAGATAACCAAAAGAAGAAGTCTCAGATCGCTCGAGAATTGGAAGCAATTGAATTAGTAAAAATTCAAGAGTGAATATTGAGGGAAGAAAGATAGCAATAGGGATGCTTACGAAGGCCTTAGAGAGCAATGCCAAGGTTGGATTGATGAGATCCAAAAGTCAATCGTCTGTTAGATGAAAAGGATGAACTAGTGTCCTTTCTATAACCCAAGAATGGGCATTTCTATTGGAAGTACAAGAAATGGTTGACATGTGTAACCGCTTGATTATTGACGCACTTGAGACTCAGTCGCCCTAGAAGACCTCGGCAACCCGATACCTCCCGCTGTGAGTGATTTCCTCTTCTCCGTCAAGAGGTGAATGGTGTTCAAGGCGGAAACTAGAGATCGTCAGATGCGATTTCTAGTTTTTAGCCACTTATCTTATTTGAATATTTGAATCTAATTATTGATGTAATGATTTAAATTCCAAGATGAATCTTATTGCTCTATTTGAGCTTGAACACCTTTGTAGTCACAACTAACAATTTGAGTTTCTATGAGATTTCGTTGAATTGCGCTTAACCGCTTTTTCTCTAATGTTTATTGTTAACTAACGAGTCTTCAAAGAGTCCCTAAAATAAAATGTACAAAACATATCATGGGCATACATCCATACTCCCATAACATATCATACATAATAGTATTCAGATCACCATCTTATCATCCGCTGGTTTTCTTCTCCACGATTTGAGACTACTGTGTTTCATCGCTCATCGCACCCGACAAGAAGTAACTGAAGAAACCGATGGAGAAGATGGAAGCGACATGGCCCCTAGGGACAAGAATGGATACTGTATGGCAATTGATGGAGATAATTCAACATGGCTCGCAACAAGAGGAGTTGAGAGCCTGCCAGAGGCCCACCAGAAGTTACCAAGAAGTCGCTCAAGGAATGTTTGTCCAAATTAGCTTGAAGTCAACGCCGTCTTATCGATCTTGCCGGCGAGAACCAGGTCGCAAACGGATCATGCTGCGGTGGTTCCTCCTCCGCCTACCCCCACACGTCGCCAGCGGCCAGAACCTGTGTTGGTGCCTCAACCAGGCAGAAGGACTATTCAGATTCCGATTCCTCAGCATGATGAGGATAACTTTGAAGATTGGTTTTCCAATGTTGAGGAGCCGACCGAAGCTGATAGGAAGTTGAAGATGCTCGAGGAGCGCATGCAAGCCTTTGAGAATCAGGATGTTTTGGGTTTCGACATGTCCAACTTGGGATTGGTTCAAGGAGTGAGGATTCCTCCAAAATTTAAAATCCCGTAGCCAAGCACAAGGGCAACTCTTGTCCTAAAACCCACTGAGGTATTACTATAGGAGGATGTCTCCATACAAGGATGAGAAGCTCTTGATGCATTTTTTCCAAGATAGTTTGACCGATGGGCCATTGATTGGTATATGGGCCTTGATAGCTCCTGTGCGAACTCGAGAGAGTTGATTGTAGCTTTTGTTCAACACTATGGCTTTAACATTCGATATGGCGCCTACTAGGACCCAATTGCACAACTTAGCTCAAGAAAACCGAATCCTTCAAGGAGTACGCGCAAAGGTGGCGCGAGGTAGTCTAAAGTTCAACCCCTATGGTGGAACGAGAGATGGTGGAAATGTTCACCAAGACACTAGATGGGCCGCATTATGCCTCTTGGCACCGACCAAGACTTTCACGACATGGTGATGTTTGGTGAAAGAGTTGAGATGGGGATCAAGCTAGGAAAGATCCAAGATGTTGGTACTGACAAGAATCAAGTTGGTGGCGCCAAGAAGGCTTTTGGTGGTTACCAGAAGAAGAAAGAAGGTGAGTCAAGTGCACCGTATGAGCGAAGAGGAAAGAGAAGCGCCAGAATTCAATCAAGTCATTGCCAGAACTATTCCCGCTGTTCCAAAACAAGAGGTTGCTCCGAGACAATACCAGCCTGACCCATGAAGAAGTTTGACCCTTTGCCAATGTCTTATGCAGAGGTATTCGCCCATTTGCAAAGTCTGAATATGATTGAATTACGCCATCTAAAGATTGACCCTGACAACCCGCCAAGTACTTCAATGCGAATGCCACTGCTCTATCATTCTAATGCTCCGGCATTCCATTGAGAATCTATGCTTTCAAGTACAAGGTTCAATTTACTAGACACCGAGGCAATCAACTTTGACCTCCTCCCACTCCCAATGTCATTCAAAGACCCTTACCTCCTCATGGTGGAATGTCATAATGCAATTTATAAGATGGAAGTCTGAACTCGATAATGGATGTTAGTGGTTCGACCACCCATTGTGGTGGATAAAGAAGCAATTATTGTTGAAGGGAGATTTCGGTTGGATGATGGTTGTAAACAATGTCTAATCCAAGTTGAAGGTTGTGATAATTTGAGAGACGAGATTCAGCCGCTTGATTATCAAGGACTCTTCGCTTATCCGTAAAGAACTCGATATGCGAATGTTGAAGATGAGGTGACGTGGTCACTATCCCGCCACTTCTAGAAGGATTCTGCTACAATCCCCCGTGCCGACTAAGAAACCTCCGTGATTATCACTTGCCGGGTCCAAGACCCTACACTAGCGAAAAGGCCATCCCGTGGAATTATGGGTCCGAGTGCTACCGTGACGGCAAGAAATTGAATGTGGAGACCAAGGAGGAAAGTCCGATGAAAGAAGATTGAAGATTTGAGCCCAAGCATGACATTGCGGAAGAAAGTCGGACACCCGGTGACGAATCTTCTCTCCACCCAATCTAGTTGAAAACTCAAGCTTTGGCCAAGGCCAAAGCAAAAGGGAAAGGAGTCATGATTGGGGTGAGTCAACACCAAAGATTTCGTAACCTGCTCTAAGCCCGAGATGACCAAAGATGTTGAAGAACTAATATATAAGGAAGAGCGATTACAAGATAATCGACCAGCTACGCCCGCCAAGATTTCTATCTTAGCTTTGTTGAGGGATTCCAGCCTCACCGCAATGCTCTTATGCAATGTTAGGGACGCCCTTCGCTCCCCAAGAGATCTCTTAACCAATTTGAGGCATTGTGAACAACATTTCGGCAAGTAATGGTCTCGGTTTTACGACTTTGATTTACCTCCCGAGGGAAGGAAGCATAACAAGCGCTACACGCTTCGTGGAGATAGCGAGAACTACTTTATCCCGCAGTCGGTCGACACGGATCATCCTCAACGTTCTTCCAAAGTCTACTCTCAAGTTGGATTATGAAGGGGTTGTGCTAAGACCCTGATTTGATAGTTAAGGCGTTGATGGGTCAAGAGATCAAGTTTAGGTGGACCTGCCTATCAAGGTGGGCCCGCAGTTTTGATGCAACTTTTCGTCATGGATATTAATCCTCCCATCGTTGTTTGCTTGGACGCCCCGATTCATGGGGCTGGTGCCAGACATCCACCTTGCACCAAAAGTTGAAGTTCTTAATTAATGGAAAGGTGGTCACCATTTATGGTGAAGAAGATTATGTCGTCACCATCCGAGCAACTTTCGATATGTTGAGTTCAGGAGAGATCCACGAAACTCCATGCCAGCTTTTGAGGCAAGATCACCGATAAGATCCCTTTGCAAAAGGTGAAGTCTCCATGGCATCCTACAAGTGCTCAGCTATTGTCAAGTCAGGACATCCCGAAGGGTGGGAAAAGTGCTGAACTTCCTACCCATCTGATAAGAGGGGTTTGGGTTTTCTCCTTGATCAAGATCTCGCCTCACCCCCTGAGCAAAGGGTGTCTCCTCCCGTCAAGTTTGTCAAAGGTGGAATCCAGATTGAAGATGTTGATGCCATTGATGGTGAAGCGGATGGTGACTATGATGTGGACAAGTGGATCTACCCAACTGCTCCGTGACGTGAGCTTTCAAATTAGCTCGTTGAAGATGTTGCTGTGGTTACCCGTTTTGAAGAGTAATTTTCTGCTTTTATGTCATTCCATAATTCCTACGTTATGCCCAAGACGTAGTGATCATGCTGTAGGCCACCATGTTTTTAACTTTCAAGTTTATCATTAATGAAGGACGCCCTTTTGCATTCAAATTTTTCTCTTTGTTTTTCTTCACTTATTTCTTTTAAAGGTGACAATATCAATTTTACTTTCTTTTATACAAACCTTTGTCTTTTCTTTTTATTAAAAAAACTTAATCAAAAATAAATAATAAAAATAAAATTACCAACAACGCAGATGCGGTCCTTCGACGGACCCGATTTTGTCGACGATGATTCCGCGGCTCATCATGATTTCGACGAACCGATTTATCAAGTCAAGAGAAGCCAAGAGGACCGTGAATTACCTCAAGAATTAGCCGTGATGTCGAGGCAAGAAGAAAAGGTCATCCACCGCACCAAGAAGCTCGAAGTGATCAATCTAGGAACCGAGGATGCTCGAAAGGAGGTCAAGATCAGGGCAAGATTGAAGATGGAGTTAAGCAAAAGCTTGTCGAAATGCTACACGAGTACGTGGACATCTTTGCTTGGTCTTATGAAGATATGCCCGGTTAGATACCATCGCATGCATGAATTGCCCTCAAAGAAGGCTGCCCACGGTAGCAAAGCTTCGTAACACATCCAGAAATGTCAAGAAAATCAAAGAAGAAGTTCGAAATGATGGAAGCAGGTTTCCTAAAGGTTGTTTCTTATCCCCATGGGTTGCCAACATCGCACCAGATCAAGAAAGACGGCAAGGTAAGGATGTGTGTTGATTATAGGGATCCGAATGAGCTAGCCCTAAGGATGACTTCCTCTCCCGCACATCATTTTGGTCGATAACATCGCTCAAGCTAAAGTATTCTCCTTCATGGATGGTTTCTCCGCTACAACCGATTAAGATGGCGCCCAATGATATGGAGAAAACTACTTTCATTACGCTGGGGACCTTCGCTACAAAGTGATGCCTTCGTTTGAAGAACGCAGGGCAACATATCGCTTATGGTCACTCTTTCACGATATGATGCATAAAGAGATCAAGTCTACGTGGATGATATGATTGCCAAGTCCCAAAGAAGAAGAACACTTGGTTCACTTGTTGAAATTATTCAAAGGTCGAGGAAGTTCAGCCGAGGTTGAACCCGAGTAAGTGCACCTTGGGGTGAAATCGGGAAACTTTTAGGCTTTATTGTGCGAGAGGGATCGAGGTTGACCTCGCTAAGATAAAAGCGATACAAGAGATGCCGAGCCAAAGATGTAAAAAGAAGTGCGAGGTTTCTTGGGAAGACCGAATTACATCGCTAGGTTCATTTCTCATCTCACGCCCACCGTGAGCCCATTTTCAAGTCATAAGAAAGAATCCCACAACCAGTGGAACGATGATTGTCGACGGCATTCGACAAAGATAAAGAGGTACCTACAAGAGCCTCCAATTCTCACCCCTGGAAGGTAGACCGCTGATTATGTACTGACCGTGTTGGAGAACTCCATGGGCGGTGCTCGGTCAACATGATGAGACAAAGTAAAAGAGCACGCCATATACTATTTGAGCAAGAAGTTCACAATGCGAATCGAGGTATTCGTTATTGGAAAAGACTTGTTGTGCACTCGCATGGGCAAAGAAACGACTTTACAAGACATGCCGACTCACACTACTTTCTTGATCTCTAAAATGGACCCGATAAAGTATATCTTTGAGAAGCCACTCACAGAAGGATAGCCCTGGCAAATGATCCCGATAATATGATATCCAATACACTACCAAGGCTATCAAAGGTAGTGTGGTGGCACTATCTCGCCAAGAACCATTAGATGATGACTATCACCGATGAAGTTTGAGTTCCCGATGAAGACATTATGTATATCGAGATTGTAACATTCCGTGGCCTCAGAGGGACCCGAGCCTGCTCATGGGACAATGGCATTCGATGGAGCCTCAAATGCACTAGGAAATGGTGTTGGCGCCATTATCACTTCTCCGACCGTTTCATATTCCATTCACGCCGTAATCTGCTTCGATTGCACCAATAATGTGGCCGAGTACGCTTGTATTTTTGAATCAAGCACCATTGATCCGAGAATCAAGATCTTAGCAAGATACGGATTCCGCTTTGGTAATTAGTCAAATCAATGGAGATTGGGAGACCCGCCATCCGAATTTGATTCCATACCGAGATCATGTCTTGAAGTTGATCCCTTATTTCGACGAGATCACTTTTGATCACATCCCAAGGAAGAGAATAATTTGCACGCTTGGCTACTCGTCATCCATGTTTAAGGTCGATGGGCGAATGATGCCCCATCTATCACTATAATGAGGTTGGATGAGCCTGCTCGCTATGAAGTAGAAGGTAGTAGATGAAAACCTTGGTTCTATGACATCAAAAGGTATCTCGAGACGAAAGAATACCCGATGATGCTTCCATCGTTGATAAGAAGGCTCGCAAGTACTCGCTAAATTCTTCCTCAATGGGGTGTGTTGTACAAAAGGAACTATGACTGCTTTTGCTCAGATGCGGATAGACACGAAGCAAATAAGATTATAGAAGAAATTCATGAAGGCTCATTCGGACGCATTCTAGTGGACACACCATGGCCAAGAAGATCTTGAGAGAGTGCTATTATTGGTCCACCATGGAGAATGATCGCTACAACCATGCCGTAACATGCTACAAATGTCAAATTTATTGATAAGATGCATGTGCCACCTTCTTCATTAAATGTTTTGACTTCTCCATGGCCTTCGCAATGTGGGGCATTGATATGATTGGAGAAATTAAGCCCACCGCCTCTAATGGACATCGATTCATCCTGTTGCCATTGACTACTTTACCAAATGGGTTGAGGCAAGATCTTATGCTCGTGTCACTAGACAAGTGGTCACACGCTTCATCAAGCATAATATCATTTGTCGCTATGGGTTCCCGAGAAGATCATTACGATAACGGCTCGAATCTCAACAACAAAATGATGAAAGAATTGCGACGCTTTCAAGATAAAACATCATAACTCTTCTCCATATCGTCAAAAATGAATGGTGCTGTGGAAGCGGCAAACAAAAATATCAAGAAGATTGTACAAGATGGTTGTCATTTACAAGGATTGGCACGAGATGTTACCATTTGCCTTGCACGGCTATCGCACTTCAATACGCACGCCAAGTGCAACTCCTTTCTCCTTGGTATACTGTATGGAAGCAGCCCTACCAGAAGTTGAAATCCTTCCTTAAGGATTTTAACAGATGTGCAACTCGATGAAGTCGAATGGATTCAAAAGATTTAACCAATTGAATCTCATCGACGAAGAGATTGACAGCTATTTGTCATGGACACTATACAAGCGTATGAAAAGGGCTTTCGACAAGAAAGTGTGTCCTCGGAATTTCCAAGTCGGTGACCTTGTCTGAAAAGAATTTTGCCTCCTAATAGTACCGACGGGGCAAGTGGGCTCCAAATTATGAAGGACCGTATGTTGTGAAGAAAGTTTTCTGGAGGAGCTATGTTGCTCGAACTATGGATGGAGAAGATTTCACCCGATCAATGCGATGTAGTCAAAAATACTTGATAAAAGAGACCCGTTAGGTTGACCGCCTAAGCAAAATAGGGCATCCCGACGAACCAAGAAGTTCGGCAAAAGTTAGATAGATATAAAAGATTGTACACCGCAAGTCGAAAACCCGAAAGGGCGGGCAAAAGGGTATCCTTGGATTGAAAACCCGAAGGCGGTCCAGTAAAAATTAGGGATTCAAGACGAACGACTACAACTGCACGACACATGTTTTGGTTCTTATTTACAATAACTTGGTAATCCAGAGAGATGGAGGGTCAGTCTAATTGGAGCATTTTCTGTTGACGGATCGATATTGAGGAACGTTGAAGTTGTGAAGGGCATGGCGGATTCAGGATTCGACAAAATCCATGATTTTATTGTCACCTTTTCTTTTAACTTTGATGTATAAGCAATTGCCTCTTTTCAGGATTTGCTTCTTGATGTAAATGCTCATTTACGGGCTAATCAATCAATAAAATTATTTTCATCCAAACTGTGTTTTTCTATTATCTTGTCTCTGTCTTATTTTCATGTTTTTAACTGCTTTGTTTGCAAAACGACGTCCGATATTTTTAATAAACTTCATATAAAACACCATGCCTAACGCGCGTGGCATAATTTCGGTTACTCAATTTCGCACACCACATTAACGATTGAAACAGTTGATCTCTAGCGTAATTATTTGTTATGTCTCCTGCTTTACATTTTCAATTATGCGAAGGGCACCATGTGCATGGGCTTCATCAACCGACAAGGTTCCTCTTCCAACAAGAGTTATCTATGGCATATGTGCCCTCAAATGTTATCACTCTTTCGTCGTCGCGAAGATCGCAAAGAAGGCTTACGCCAAGAAGATCACTTTCAAAAGCTCACTTGTGCCGAAGATGTTGTCGACCTCTTATGCAAGAGCTCGTATTCCGTAGTTATTGAAATCGAAACTCAATGCAACATGATTGCCATCCCGATGAATGTCAATCTCAAGAGTTACTCCCGTGATGTAGATCATTGCAAGGATACTTATTCTACAATCCCCATCGTGGTCCGTACTATCATCTCTTTGATGAAGACCAGATGATTGTATTCAATTCATGGAGGGTCGATGTTCCTCTGCACACACAATTGCCTTTAGTCCTGGATGAATCATTAAAACATGCATCATTGCATTACATAGCATCCTCAAAATGCGTAGTATTTCCATTGATATGGAGCATTACGCTAAAAATAATAATCTCAAACATGCATCTAAGCATAAGCGATTAAAATGTTTCTAGTACCTTTAGCCTCAAGAGAAGTTTATCCATAAAATCCCCAAGTGGTATTCCCAATGTGGTTCCTCAAGATATCTTCTTGTTGTTGCTATATGCATTTTGACCTGTGTCGGTCTCCTACACCGCTCAATTCAATCCATTTACAAAGCGCCTTGCTTTTTGCAAATTCTTATTTTGATATTTCACCCGTGTTTGCCTCTCGTTAGAGTGTGAGTAAGAGTCGGTGTCTAACCTTTCTTGCTTCTCAATTGTTTGAGTATCCATGCTTGGTGTGTGGTAATTCATAATTGCCACTCTTGAAAATTACACCCCGCCTTCCGAGGATATTGTATTTCTTGCATATTCGCAAACTTTCAAAGTCCAACGAGTTTGGCAATCCTTGCTAGAGTCCCCTTTGTTTGGCCTCTTTCCCGTGAATTCGCTTCGATCGACGATTTTACCACTCCATATATCTTCTCCCAGGAGTCCGCCTCCACGGTCTCCTTCTTGTGTGTCTAATATCTTTACCGACATATACCGTCTCGTTCTCATTTTGATCCGTGATGCAACTTATTGAAGTATGCTGCCAAAGATCTATGAGTTCTTACCTTCGATCTGAAGCAACTTATTGAAGTATGCTCGTTCCAAAGGTCCGTCTGTTTCTTTTTTGATCTGATGCAACTTATTGAAGTATGCGCTCCAAAGATCCTCTGCTCATCTTGATCTCGATGCAACTTATTGAAGTACGCTGCCCAAAGATCTATGAGTTCTTACCTTTCGATCTGCAAGCAACTTATTGAAGTATGCTGCTCCAAAGGTCTCGTCTGTTTCGTTGATCTGCGATGCAACTTATTGAAGTATGTTGCTCCAAAGATCTGCTCTTCTCATCTTGATCTGCGATGCAACTTATTGAAGTATGCGCTCCAAAGATCTATGAGTTCTTACCTTTCTCGATCTAAGCAACTTATTGAAGTATGCTCGCTCCAAAGGTCTGCTTTGGTTTTTGATCATGATGCAACTTATTGAAGTACGCTGCCCAAAGATCTGTCTGTTTCATTTTGATCTGCGATGCAACTTATTGAAGTATGCGCTCCAAAGATCTATGAGTTCTTACCTTTCGATCTGCGAAGCAACTTATTGAAGTATGCTGCTCCAAAGGTCGTCGGTTTTGTTTCGATCTGCGAAGCAACTTATTGAAGTATGCTCGCTCCAAAGATCCGTCTGTTTCGTTTCGACCGCGAAGCAACTTATTCAAGTATGCTCGCTCCAAAGATCTATCGCCTTTCATTTCTAGTCTGCAGTCGCTTATTTAAGCGCATTCGCTTCTCGATGTAATCAAATCTTTTACAAAAAAATCACAAAAATAGAAAATAAAATTATCAAAATTGAAAACCGAAAACCATAAACATTTATACTTGTTCTTCTGAGCGTAAATTTTGTTCTTTAGTATTTAATCTTCTTCTACCTTGAAAGTTCAAAGGCTAGCGCCATTTCACTTTCGTGTTTAAGACGATTAAATAGGGCAATGTTGCACCCCAAAATTTGCCCTCCTATCTCGATTTTATCCGCTTAGGCTTCACATTCATCGCATACATGTCCATTAGATCATTGGCATTAAACAATCATTCATTCATCACATCTGATCATTACGGTATCCGAGGCGGTCGATTTCAAACTCAGATCATTTTGTGTTTGGGAGCTACCCGTCGTTGCACATATGTGCATTGATGTCTTTGGTTCTGGGTTCTTAGGGTTTGGACTGGCTTAAGGTAATCATGTTACAAGATTTAGAGGGTGTTCACTTGTTTTAACCAACCCGGGATTTGGGAATGGCAAAGGCGCTGATGTTTAGGTTTTCTTTAGATTACAAGTTCAAGCTATCCTATTGTATATTCGATGCTTTGTTGAGTTGGAAGGAGGATTTAATAGTTGAACGGTGTATCGTTATTCCTGATGTCTAAATTTTCACTCTTGGTGATTCACAAGGCCTCTTATCTTTTAGAACGCGACTCAAGAGTGTACATGAAGTTATGTTTAGCAACCATATCTTTACTTGTGTACCTAGATTTTGATTTGGTTTGAATTTGGAAGTAAATATGCATTTTAGTCGATACTTCACCATATCGAATATAAACCATTCATTTTAGTTACTGTAAGTGTGGTTTCCAAATAATAGCTACAAGTATTATGACGAAATTGCATTAGAACTCGCTTTTGTTTATGATATCCTAAGCTCGTGCATGGACATGGTGCAAGTTTTGAGCCATTGATTTTCAAAGAAAACTTTGCAAAGTTTCAAACCTTTTGTCACATAACTTCTAACCATTTCACCTTCTTTTCAACTCTACTAATTTCACAATGCCACTTTCGAATTCACAAAGTTTTGTATTGTGAACAAAATTCATGTTGTTATTCAATAATTTGTTTCTTTACAAAATCTTTGGAATTCATAAGTTATAATTCAAATATTTGTGATGATTACAAATTCCCAAACTTCTATCCTAATCCTATTTTAACATACAAGTAAAAATTGCAAATGTCATGTCTAAATCCTATTTGCTATTGGGAATTTTGTGGTTCTTTGGTTTCCTTGCTTTCTTGCTCTAACTTCAAACCTTGCCTTCTTGTCCGAAACTTTCTTTCACCATGCTCCAAAGCTCATGTCAACACCAACGTTCATGAAACAACAAAGAAAGAATTCAATTAGCAATAATGGACAGCATTGAAAAACAAAGACTCAAAGCAACATATTTGTATCTCATCATTAGGGGGAAATAATTGGGATCAGTTCATGTTAAATTTGTTTCTCATTCATGTTCAAAACCACCCTTTTGCAAATCACAACTCATGTTGGTTCACAAAAGGGGGTGTGGTTCAGAAACATCATCACCACTAAGGCTGCTGCAAGTACAAGTTGCTGTCCTGTAATCAGAAAATATATCAATAACAGCCCAACAGTTCAGAATTAGCTACAGCCCATCAAATCAAATGCTAAAGCCCAAAACACAGAAAACATCAAGGCTGGCACATGTTTTCTAAACTAACAGTTCAAAAACATAACACTCTAAGCCCAGTTTTCTTCGGTTTGTTTTCAAAAGCCTTTATCCCAAGGACTGTCAGCTGGAAACCCTAGAATAGGACAGTATAAAGAGAAGATGCACAGTAACCAAGGAGGCAGCTTTGATTTTCGAAAAAACCCTAACAGCAATATTCAAACAAAACCGAAGCAGACATTCAAGCAAACCCAGAACACATCAGACATTCAAGAAAACCCAGAAATATCATACAAGCAAACCTAGAACAGTCAAAACAATACATATATAATCATCATTTCCCATTAAAACCCCCTTCAGAAAAGCCGAAATAGCCACGAGAAAGAAGAGAGCGGAAAGGTATTACCTTTAGCAGAGAAGGAGGAGGTCATGACCCTTTGTGTCGCCATCCTTCTCCTTTCCTCACTGTTTTTATATTTTCTGCATCGTTATCATCGCTATCATCATGTTTAGGAAGTTAGGTTTCCCTTTCCCCTTTTCGTTCCAACCTGCAACACAACAATCAAAGGTTGTTTTAAATCAAAGATAACCAACAGCGTAAGCAAGTGAGAGAGAGACGAAATCGCAGTGAGATCGCGAGCCGCCATGAGCGACGGTGAGTTCGAGAGTGAGAGAGACGAAGTCACGGTGAGAATCGCGTGAGAGGAAGCACAGTTCCTGGGTTCGAGAGCAGCGGTGAGGGTTCGTCATGATCGAGAGCGGCGTTAAGGATTCAGTGAGTTCGTGAGGAAGAGAGGATGAGCGTTTGCATGAGATCGCAAGAGAGGGGTTGAGAGGATGAGACCGTGAGAGATTTGTGAGGGTGAGTTTATGTTTACAAAAATCTTTTTTTTGTTTTTTAAAAACAACTTAGTTTAGTTTTAATGTTAAGATATAATTAAGATTAACGCTTAGTTATTTGGGTAAATAATAAAAAACATTAGCTCAAGCACTTTTTATATATATATTTTATGGCTAACGTTTTATTTAATTAATAAATAGATTAATCTAGTTTAAATAGGTTTTTAGCTTTAGGATGTGTTGGTTAGTCTAGGTGGTGACACTTGTCACCACCTGTGTGGCCTGTTCGCGATCTGGTGTATACACATGTCTATGGTATCAATTCTGCACTCTCCCGCATCAAACCATCAGATCTGATGAGGTCCAGATCCGACGATCCAGAATGGTGGACCACACCCTGCATCCATGGAGCATCTCATACAAGATCCAGCAGCATTTTTGGGCTTGGGCTTAGATTGCTACTCACACCCTCCAGCTTAAAGCTCCAATCAGGCCCATTTCTCAACTTTTCTCTTTAAAATTAATATTATGCAAGTTTTTTTATTATTATATAATGATGTATTAAATAATATTTTGGCATATGGTAGTTTTTTATTTGTTGAATTACCAATTAAATTGTTAATTGATTTTTCATCAAGTAAAAGAATATCTATACTAATAATTATTTAAATTCCGATTTTGTATTGTGTGTTAATTTATTTTCTTTTATTATCTGCTATTACATTATCCGCTTGCATGTTTATTTCACGATCGTACACTTACTCTCAAATTAATATAAAATCAACAACGCCCGCTCTTTCTTATCTTTGGTTACCCACACCAAATTCTCTAAGGGTCTCATGGTTGGGGATGGCATGGCCATCCTCACGAGGTTAATTAGGCCCTCGCTGCCTTGATTAATCATAACCCGAAAAATAATTGGTCCATATACCAATCACCATGCACCAGGGTCTCATGGTTGGGGGATAGGAGCACCTATCCTCACGAGGTTAATCAGGTCCATATACTTGGTTAATCATAACCCGAAATGTCATCTCTCTACGTCCAACGCCGCAATTTTCAAAAATAGTGTTATGGTACTTAATTAAACTGTTAGAGGTTCGCCCAACAATTTAATTAAAAAACGTAAAGTATTTGGGCCATTAGAGGGAAACCCAATGACTCGAATACTTTATTCCATACACTCGAACATTTAAAACACTTTCAAATTAAATTAATTAATTGAATTTGTTTTCAAAAATCAATTTTTTTCTTCAAAAACAAAAAAAACATAGTGATATGGTATTTAATTAAATTGTTAGAGGTTCGCCCGACGATTTAATTAAAATGTAAAGTATTTGGGCCATTAGAGGGTAACCCAATGACTTAAATACTTTATTCCATAACACTTAATAAAAGTGAACTTTGTTTCACCTCACTCTTTTCATAATAAAGATTTTGGATGAGAGAAGATCGGTTGACCTCAATCACCAATCTCGAGTATCGAATCGTTAGAGGATATCCCGACGTTTTGGTACTTGTCATCTACCACTAAAATCAATTCAACCCATTCAAATCCTTTTTCGCTCATATGCGATTATCAAAAAATCAAAAACATTTTCTTCTAAAATCAATACAAACAATCCAAGACATTTTCAACCAGAACTACGGAGTTTTGACTTTCCCATTGCACGAGGGAATACGTAGGCACGCGGTTTCGAAACCGTGTCAAACTCAAAATAATAACAAACAAATCCCGTTTTCCTCTTTCTTAAATTCGTAACTTAGAAATTAGCGATTACACACACAAACACATTTCGAACTAAATGGGTCCCATCGAGTACGATGGACGTAAGAGGTGCTAATACCTTCCTCTTGCGTAACCGACTCCCGAATCCATCCTTTTTTGGTCTTGTAGACCGCCTTATCCGATTTTTGTGGGTTTTATCTATATTTCCCCGTTCTTTTTAGAACAAATAAAATTAGGTGGCGATTTCATTGTTTTTGAAAATTCATTTTAAATGTTTTTTTTGAAAATCGAGTTGCTTCAGAAAGGATCCAGAAGCTGGAGCTTCTGGGGCGTGACTTCTGGAGATCTGGAAACCTGCAAGGCAAGGGGAACCGCTGGGGCGGTGATACATCCATTCATCCTTCTGAACCCATAAATAGGTAAGGGTTATAAGCTTCTGAGTTAGAAGTACCGGAACGGTGCTCCGGTCATCTTCTCCAATTGGCATCAATCATTAAAAACTTGTAACATGCATCAATTTATGAAAAGTAAAAGCCCAGATTGACTATATAGGACCCTACGATCACGATGGTAAGGTTTGTTTGTCCTAAAACAGCCTGTATCGTGGAAATCGAATCTTCACTAAGTTCATGCCCTAACAATGGCATCTAGTGATTTATACGTCAAAACTTGTGGAGGATGGATCAAACCTGTTCTAACAAACTTCATGAACATATTAGCATGGTTAAATATCATGAAAACAAAGTAAAATGCAAAATACGATTTCAAGAAAATATGCTAACAGATGCTTATAAATGGCACGATTTAGCATGTTTTGGCCATGGATAATGATCCATTCTTACCCTACTATACCTCAAGAACAAGAATCAATGCTTGGAAGCACTTGAAACTGGCTGGAAGTTGGAATACGATTTTGGCTGCACATGTAGGAGGTATCTAAAGGAGCCCCTTGTCTTGTAAGAGTGCTAGGTATATATAGGAGAGTAGAATTAGGTAAAAGGCTTTAAGAGAAAATATTCTCCTTATATGGAGAATATTTGATTTGAAAATTTGCACCAAATCTTTCCAATCTTGATCAATCTCTTCCTCAATATTCTTGCACAAAATTGACAGCTTGTAATGAGCTATCATGAACCCCAAGTCATGCAAATATCTAGCCGAACTTGCCTTATCTTTTATTTTTGCATTTTATTTAATTAAATTTGAATTTAAGCTATTAAATTCAAAAAATAAATAAATAAAAGAGTGAGAGGCGTGGCATGCAACATAGTGGTCATGGATAATCTTATGATCAAGTTTAAATCATAAAATCTTAGGCCCATTTGAAAAAATTTGGCTTTTGCTAGGTATTTTTCTTCATGCACCTCCTCAAAAATGCTCAACTTGCACAATTTGTATCTTGCTCAATTTTCAATATTTTTGGGTGTTCTTGGACTTCTTATAAAGCTCAAGATGTATTATAAACATCCTTTTAGTTTCATCTTCATTGGAGTTTCCATGCTCATGGACACTTCTTTGCAAAAAGATGACTTTTTTGAGTTTTCTAGAAGGACTTATAATGTCTTGATTCATATTTTCAAATGAAGCATTTTCCCAAGCTTGTGAGACATGAAGTTGTAGAGAATTGAATTCTCTTCAAATGAGCTTTGTGGAGAAATTTTGATGAAGCATGAAATTTATGCTTGGTCAAAGTTCTGTTGACTTTTGTTTAGAGAAGCCCTAATTTGGAAACTTTGACTTTTGATCAGATCTTGGCTTTTCTTGATGAATCATGATCAACTTTTGATCAAATGATGAATATGACTTCAAAATATTGATGTTGACCAAAAATTATGAAGTTTGATTGTATGTTGTCCACAGTTGACTTTTTGTCTAACACAACTGATTTTCAGCTATCTGAGCAATTGGATGAGCAATTTTGACTAGTGAGACTTGAAACTTGACATAGTGATCCCTTGGAACATAAGATGAGGTACGATGACCACTTGAAGAATTAGAATTCCATCTTGACTTGAGAATGGCAAAACCCTAGCTTGGATTGATTGCTTAGGAGAGGGTTTGTCTGGCCAACCCTTGTGAAATCCTTGAGAATTGAGATGTGAATTGTCTTGAGAAGTAGGAGGGCAAATTTTGGGGTATAACAAATACCTATAAAAAATATGAAAAACTATCAAATGATACAATATTTACACAAAAACTTAATTATTCTATTATGTACACATTTATACAAAAAGCGGGGGATTTATTCGAAGAATATCAACAAAAGAACCGATAAGTGCCACAAAACATATATAGAAAATAACTACATTTTGACACTTATCAACTCTCCCCAACTTTAAAAATTGTTTGTCCTCAAACAAAGTCAAGGAAACCTAAAGAAACAAAAGTAATTACCAAGAATCATGAATCAACAAGTTTTTAATACGGAAAACAAATGTATGGTTCAAACAAAAACCGCACACGACAAATATGTACTTACGACAATTCTACAACGATAACATATAAATGAAACAAATCCTAAGTACAAAAATAATGCAAAACATTCTAAAACAAAACAAGCTCAATCATGAATCACACCTAGTAAAAATTCATCGGTAGATGAAGAACACACAAAGGTGAGGGACAAAAAAAACACTCATCCACAAATCTTGCAAACAAAAGACTAAATTATGTATTCATACAAAAACTCAATTGAAAATACAAATGCAAGAATCACAAGGGACTTTCAAGGTTGTAATGTGGTTTGCTTAACAAACAAGTGATAAGTCCTAAAGCTAATCGAAACAAAAACTTGCCTAAACCTAAGAGAGTGATCAACTCACAAAGCTTCAAACAATATAATTTGAATCAAACTTCTTCTTCATCACAAATTGTCAAACCACATCATCTCACTTATTAACACAACACTATTCATACTCTTTTTGTTTTTCTTTTTCAAAACTTTTCTCTTTTTTTCTTTTTTTATTTATTTTCTCTTAACCTCATACCAACCACAATATAAGTGCATAAACATTTCTCTCCCCAACTTGAATTCAACCAACATCATTATGTGAATACTCCCTACTTTCTAAGGCAAGGTAAAAATTCATACAACAACATATAATTGAGGGTTCAAGAAACAAAGAAATCAACATCCATAAAAAAAGGTGAATTCAACACACATAGACAAGCATCAAGTTCAAATAAACATGGATATTGATAAAAGCTCAAAGGGGTTAACAAAGGTTCACACACTCACAAGGTGAATTGAATATTTGTCCAAGGTAGTTGTGCTCAAAATCAAACAAAATGTCTTGATCACTTTTATGCATTCATACAATTAACACAAAATAAAATATTAAGCATAATAAAATCCAGTTAAAACAAGAATTGTGACCTCAAAATATGTAAACAATGGAAAGCTTCCTCACATTTATGGATAAAAAGGGAACTAAAGTGATTCAATTCATGAGAAAGTAATGCAAAAATAATGTATGACATGGTAATGGTACAAATGATAAATTTCCTAAACATGTTATGCTATAGAAAGTGATAAACGAGTACCTGCCATTTACCAACTTTGAAAACTATCATTACCATACATCCGCGATTTGAAACAATCAAACTTGGAAAATCACAAAATGCAACCTCAAGCTACCGGACCAAAATTTGAGTCCAAACAACAAACAAAAGAATTAGAAAAACTAAATTTACAATATTTACGTCCAACAAAACTCCTCAAGCTAAACACGACAAGCTTGAGAAAAACACAATTAGACAAAACAAAACAAACACAAATAACGATACAAAAACGTGGTGAAAATGAATTAACAAGTTGAAAAGTGAAGATTTGATATTAAGAGCAAGTCCTATTTCAACTTATTAAAACACAAGTCACCACACAGATAAACAAACATAAACAAAAACAAACAAAAACATGTTTGTTTTACGTCGTAAGCTCGACGCCTTTATTGTGCGAGCTAGTAACCTCCCCTCGCCATGCCATGGTATTTTCACACTGCGCAAATCTAAAGAAAGTGTCCTAACATTCACACAACAAACATTAGGATAACGAGACAATTCACAACAATACGTGAAAACTAAGAAAATCACAAATATGCACAAGTATGGAAAGTAAACACACAACATGTACAAGTAACAATATACAAGTTCATATACAAAGTCTATACAACATATACATTAATTATAAAACTCAAAAACAACGGAATTATCATAATACATAAATAATAAAACCAATCCCCGACAACAGCGCCATTTTGTTGAAGCGGTAAAACGACAAGCAAAGAGTTTGGTATTTATTTTTACCGGGTGATATATACTGGTTAGGTTATAGCGTATCGTGTCCATAGAGATTGGTTATTGATTCGTCGTTCGACAATTCTATCGTTAATGAGTTTGAGATTAAATGAGTTGAAAATAAAAGACAAAAAGTAAATGAACAAAAATTATAAAGGATGTACAACTTGTCCAGAACGAATGCACACTAACCGTCACAGACTTAAATCTATCGTCCATGTCATACTCAGCCTACGATACTCGTCCGTGTCATCACATACCGCTCACAATCTAAGCTATTTCTAGCCCAAATTGAGAATTATACCGCATCACCTCGATATCCATCAATGACATACCGACAACACGTAGTAAACCGCCACTCAGAACGACTATCTCTAGCTCGAAACAACCAAAGACAGAGGCATTAAGATCGACACTCTAAGTAAATATCAACTCTAAATCCATTTCTAGCATTCAGAAACTAACAGATAATCATCCTAGGTAAGAATCTAAGCAATCTTTGTCTAGCAAAGCTCAAATCCCTAATATAGAATAAAAACCTAAGACAATTACCAACAAAAATTCATAAATAAAACTTTATACAACGCCAAGGACGACAAAAATACATGTGTTCAAGGTAAATATACATACATAACCAACAAATAGAGAAATACAAAGAGAAAAGAAGAGATAAACCACTCATTTATACCATTTTGTCAGAGCTTATCGAAGAGCAATCCACCTCCAATCATCCATAAGCAAGACCCTAGTGTTGTTTTCAAGCTAATCTATAAAAAATATGAAGGTTTGATGAATTGGGACCAAAAATACCCAACCATGACTTAAAAAATGTGTTTTTCGCCTAAATATGAGTTCCTGCCCAGCCCGCACTGCCTGGTGCCCAAAAACCACCGTCGGACGCTCAAAACAGCATTTTTAGTTCATTTTTACATTTCTGGAGCGCTTCTACACCGTCGGGCGAGCTCGTGGCGCTGCTGAAAAAAACTAGAAATTTCCAACACTGTTTTGGCCATAACTTGAGAACCGTAACTCGAAATTGTGCCCGGTTTGAAGCATTGAAAAGCTTATTCAATTTCCTATCTAACCATGAAAAAATATCAATAAAATTTATGATTTTTATTCTTTGATTTGAGCCTTATTCGTTGATGAATTGCGCAAAATCGCGCGTTTGAAGCTTAGCCTTTGGCCTTTATTACTCAATGCCAATTATGATTGAATACCTAAAAAAGAGATGAAAACTATCAAATGATACATATTTACACAAAAACTCAATTATTCTATTATGTACACATTTATACAAAAAGCAGGGGATTTATTCGAAGAATATCAACAAAAGAACCGATAAGTGCCACACAACATATATACAAAATAACTACATTTTGGCAGTTATCAAGGGACTACGAGAACCGAGCGCCCTCGGTCTCTGAGGTGGATAATATAGGCGATTTTTTTCGAGGGCCTCTATATGATAGCCCTGTTGGAGAATCAGGTTTTGGTGTGATTGAGGGAAGCTAGGATTGTTGCCATGGCCGGATCGACGTTGGCCGGTATGGACACTGGGAAATGAATGGTGGAAAGGTCTCCTTCCTGATTCTTGGATTTTTGATTATCCAAGAGTGGATCTTGATCCCCTGCATCGTCTGAGTTTGGGGAGGCGGTCATATCGTCCTTGTAGTCGATAAGATCTTGTAGGTGAGGATGGGCGTCGTTCCCATCAGTCTTTTGGACAGGCGAGATGACAGTTTTGCCAGAAGTAAGCTTGTCATTGCTTTCGGCCATCTTGTTGAAAGTAATGAATTATCTTTGGTCTTCGAGAATTTACGAGGAGAAATGAAGATGGGGAAGATAAATTCCCACAAATGGCGCTACTGATCTGGTGTGTTGATCAAAATATGGATGACTGGAACAATAAGGAAGGTTCTTCAGGCTCTATTTCAAGATGGAGGGGTGGTGTACCTGCAAGACACTGTGATGCTAAAGTAAGCAAATGATCAAGGTGAGAGGATAAGAATATTAAGGTAGTTAGAGTAAGAGTGAGAGACCTTGCCCTCAAAGGTATGAGGATTTATATAATGATCTTAAGAATACTCTCATTGATTTCTATATTTGGGCCTAGATATGCGGATCCATGAATATAGCTATTCGGGCTGACCTGGTCAAATCGGGCACCAATGCTCGAAACTAGCTGTTATGTCGACCAAGGGAGGTCTTAACGGGCATAGTACTTGGTGAGAGGAATCAGTTCGGTCTGATCGGCATTGTCGAGCAAAAGTGTTTTGGAAACGTGTAGACTGGGCAGACGATGCCCTTCAGAGACCGTTTGGCCTACTTCGTTCACCATAGGTCTAAAGGTGTGACCGACCCAACACTCATTCAGGTGGTCCAAAAAAATAACAATTTTGTTACTTTTTAAACTATGATTTTTCTTTTTCCTATAATACCCTTAGTTTTTAATCATTTCAATATTTTTTCTCTCTCATAATAAATGGTTAGGGGTGATTTTGACAAAACTATAATGATTATCACTTTGAAATTTGAAAACGACAATTAAATAGAAACAATTTTTTTCCACAAAATTGACAATATAAAGGAACCGTCCACGAAGGGAGGGAGTACATTTACAAATAACCGTCCACGAAGGTTCTAAACACTAAGGAAATGCCACCTTTCACCCCTCTTCTAACCTTCAGGATCCCACTAGCGTGTCTACATGTCACCCACAACTTGTTGTCTATAACCCACGTTGAGTCAAAACTACTTCAAACTTCCCCACAAACTCTCGATAATATCTGCCAACATTTTGTTGACATCATTTTTACTTGAAAAATTCAGCTTGGAGAGTTTTTAAGTCTTTAACCTCACTTGGCTTCGTCGATTAATATTTCTGTCGACAAAAAGTCTTGTCGAATATCCTATTCTAGATTTTAGACATGTTTCAAGGTAATTATAATCTTGTGAATGTGCTCTTATGATTCTTCCAAACCATAACTATCACCCTAGTCGACACATTGGTCGATGTTCAGTCGATGCTCCTTTATTAATGTCCTTAATCAGTTGATTAATGTTTCTTAACAGTAAAAGTCTCTTCATTGAATTTCCATCAACTAAAAGTCCCAGTGTAATAAATGCCCCCCCTGAAAAATGCTTCTTTTGGTCATGCATCAGATGGGAGAAAAGTATTATTATTTGTAACCACTTTTGTCTTTATTTTCCACATTATGTAACGTCAATTCAATGATGCTTTTGTCATTCGGTGAGGAAAATATATCCCACTTCAGTGGTTGATAAGGCGACAACCTTCTAAATTGACGTTTTCCAACCAATTGTTGTGCCAAATACAATGAAATGTATCCAGAAATATATTTTCTAGAACTCATACAACATGCATAAATAGAGTCGACAAATCCTTCGATTTATGCTTTTTATCATCACCACATGCTCCACCATAAATTAGAACTCTATCCAAATACCCATTTATGTACCTTAGAATCCACTTCAATGCTCGCCCGTGCGTATTTCCAAGATTCACCATATACCTGCTTACAAGGCTTACTGCATATGCTATGTCTAGTATCGTACATACCATGTCATACTCAAAGAACCTACTATACTAGCATATGAAATATTATTCATATAGACTCTTTCAACTTCAGTATTAGGACTTTGAGTCATACTCTTTCTGTTCATGTTGTTACAGGTGGCATGAATAGTTTTAAGTCAGTTGTAGGAGAGAGATTGAGATATAGTTATGGCGGCACAAGTCATCATTTTATTTAATAAATATGTCAATTTTAATTTTTATGGAAACAAGATTATTTATTATTTTATATTTTTTAGGAATTTAAATTTTTATGTTAATTGGAATAATTAATGATATTTTAATGTTATATTAATTATTTTTTATGTTTGAAAATAAATTATATTAACAATGTCATGATTTATAATGTAAAATAATTTATTTTTAAATAGTGATGACAATTTAGATTAAAAATGTGAATGTTATTAATTTTAGGGTTAAATATACAATCCCCTATAATATTAGCGAATTTTATTTTTAGCCCTTTAAATTTTTTTTTTAATCCCCCATTATCTTAATAGATGAGAAAAAATCATCTGCCTTCTCAACCTTCTTTTCTTCTTTTTCTTCGTCTTCTCCTCACCATGAAAGCTCTCAAGTACAGTTCTGTTGCACAAAGTCGGCTTCTTTCCTCACCTTGATTTTAAGTATGATTTTGCAATACAACAACAACATCTTGATTCTCAGCATTGTTGGTAGCCTGAGCATGAGAACTCATTTTGATTCCTTTGAATGAAGTTGGTTTTGTGTTCTTGCGCTTTTATATTGTTTCTTCGAATTCTTTATCTTCTCTTGGAAGTTGGAAAAATTTCACACATGTCAAGCTAGTGTGCTCATTATTGGTTCTTTAATTCTATACGCTTTTTCTTCTCTTGGAAGTTTGAAAGATTTCTTCCTTCCTCAAGTTGTTGAATGATTACGTATATTTTGATGTAATAATGGTTTTGATATCACTTTACAAATTGTGTATTAGAGATTCTGGCATGATACGTTTAAAGTTTATTCATAAACAATATCACAACAGTTATTACTCCTAATCATTGTTATAGAGGGGACACTATTCAGTTTACTACAACGGTCACTTGGCCATGATAAAAAGTAATGCATATACAACAATGCACTACATAACAACGCTTAGACCTACGTGATTATATACCTAATCAAACCATTATTAAAACCCTTTTCGTAGTAGTGTTAGTTGGAAGTCATCCTTAAACTTAACTTTCATAGTATAAGGGGTTCATGGACTTAACCATTTAAAAGCACTCAAACATATTGGATACTCCCAAGACCAATTCTTGGAGAAAGAAGTAGGTAATTTTTTAAGATTAAACCTTTATTTTATGTTTTAATTCTACTGCATATTCAAACGCTTTTGTTAAAATGTTTTTAAACCCTATTTCAGAAGATAATTTTGTTTCAAACTGTCATTTTTCAAACCTCCACAACTCCCTCCCTCTTGTGTATGGAGTCATATGTTCAACAAATTACTCTAAAGATGAGTGCCACACCCTAACACGTAGGCCTAAGAACACGTGCCTGAAAAATCAGTGAAACGTCTCAATGATACGAAATCCATTTAGTGCGTTTATCCATCATTACTTCTTCAATTGCCTCATGGTATTTAATACATTTAGATGTTGGCCGTAACTTCGAAAGACTTCTCGACTGATAAAGCACACAAAAAGCCTTGGGGGAAACTATTTTGGACCGACTAAAGGTCGAACATGAGTAAGGTCCAAACATCCAACTCGACAATGCAAAGCGCGGATAAAATTATCCATCATATATAAATGGCACACACGAAACTTAAGGTGCATTTTTCTTATCTCATAATTTTGCTTCACTCATATTGAACTCTATAACTAACTTAAGCGCTTAGTACAAACCTTGCAGGTCCACTCTCATGTTGTCGTGTCAGAGATCATCATCATTGCATCAAGAGTCCATCATCACTAATTAATAATAATTATGGTTCCAGTACAAAACAATGGGTAACCATTTATGGCATGGATCGAGTAATAGTCTAAGAACTGTAGGTGCACTAAACCCTCGGGAGTCTCCTGGATCCATCTTTGGACAGATGTTTGGGGCTTATTTTCTCCATTAGACATATGGTCGGCCTGAAATAATAACTAATGTCCCCTTTTCACTAAATATTCTTTTTACATCTTTTTATTTATGTCTTCATTATCCTTCAATTGATCTAAACGCCAACTGATCCCAAGGTATGCACAACAAAATTGTTCCTTGACAAGGAAGAGGAAATGACTTGGGGGCAATTGTTATGAGTCGTCAAAGAGACCTAGAAAAAGAGACCCAAGAGTGAATTCTATTGAAAACTAAGCACAAGAAAGGAAGGACATCATTCTTCTAAACATAAGCAATCAACCCTGTTAGCTCATCACACAATGTCTAGATTATCCGAACGGTTCTCGACTTAGTACATCGCATTCCACGCGAAGCGGTTGTATCCATGATTGTTATGTAAAGAGAGAAACACTCACTATTTCTCATTCTCTCATCGACTTGAGCGTTGGAGCGCTAATCTTACAACCATACTTCTGTACTTCTCACTGAAAAGCTAAAAGCACCACAATGAAAATTCAATCACATTGATTAATCACAATGAAAATTGTTAATTAAATAATATAAATGAAAAATAATACTCATAATTAATAGTACTTCCTTTATATTAATAAAGTTTGGTCAAGAAATATTATGTGCTTGATTCTAAAATTGGAACATATACATCAATATATTTCCTTCAATTTTTCATATACTTAAAATTGGTGTAGTATTTTATTAAAAATAATCAACCCATTGTGAAACATAATAAATAAATATAAAAAAACATAAAACTCACAATTATTTCATGTCAAATCATCTTTTCTTTTGGAAAGAAATTATTTCCCAATTAGAAACCATGTCGTCTTTTGGAAAGAAATTATTTCCCTATTATTACACCTTTTTCTAAGCAAAGAAAATCTTTCAATGATGCTACTTGTTTTGTTGCTTTTGTATATGAAATTGTTTCGAGTGTTATTCAAAAACTAAGTTCAAAGATATTTTTGTTCCAAACGATCCCAATGTCAATAATACCATACTTTTCAATGTTCCTTGCAAAAGTATCTCATATTCTCCAAGTAGTGTTTTCTAATAATTTCAAAAAACAAAAGGACTCAAAATAATGATACAAATACATTCTAAAATTGACCCTAGGATAGGAGAATTCATTTGTTTATTCATACAAAAGTTAAAGAAACACAAATGACATAATGAAACTAATTTTCATTATAGCTTTTCATATTAGTCCATTTTGTGACCAATTGAGAAATGATGGTTATGGAAGGTCCATCTACTTTTATTGCAGCAGCAGCAGCATCTTGTAGAACTTTCATCCTTTGAAGAATCTCAACCCCTTCATCTCCTTCCATTAACCCCTTCCACACATTCACAATTTCACCTTTTTCCACTACACCACTCACATTATCAATCTTTGGCCTTATAGCAATTTTAATCCCATCAGCTAGAATGGTTGCAATCATTCTTTGTTCAGCAAAAGGTAGCCAAGCAATTATTGGCACCCCACTCACAACACACTCATGTGTTGAAAACCAACCACATTGTGTAACAAATCCACAAAGGATCTTCTTGCCCTAATGAATTAGGGTTTGAAACAGCAAAATAATTCGCACTTGCTACATCATTTGGTTCTCTCACAACCCATAGAAACTTTTGTGAACTCATTTCCAACCCTAATGCTAACTCTTTCATTTGATTTTGAGAGATTGTTCCTCCACTACCAAATGAAACAAAAACAACAGAATTTGGTTTTTGTTCATCTAACCATGACAAAAACAACATTGTGACTCGTTTTGATTATTCTCACTACTTTTTTGCATGAATATTGGTCCAACCATGTGAACAGGAGGGTGAGAACCATTGATGCTTCCTTCATTCATGGCTTTAACTGCTTCTGATTCCAATTCAGCAAAGCTATTGACTAATATACCGTCACAAAGATTTATTCCTTTCGAACGGAGAAGAAACTGTTTGTAAGACTCACTAGTCCTATCTTGAAATGAAGATGGAAGATCAGTTCCTTGAATAGGTACACATCCTGCCATTTTCATTGGTTCTTTCAAGTCTCTAAATTCACCAGAAATTATTTTTGAACTAACATAAACTATTTTTAAGAATTTTTTAATTAATCTCGATTTTAAAAAATAATAATTCACTCTCCTCTTGTATTTGAAGTAAACTTTTTATTAAAGTCAGTAAAAAAAAATTCTAGATGATGAATCTTCAAGAATTCTTCCAAGTGAATATTATTCCTCAGAGGATTTTTCACACTTCTGATATTTGTCTTTCAACATTTTGTTAATGTAGTTTTGAAGATTATGATGATAATTATTCCCTGATTGTTCTTGAGCTCTTCTTTTCATCTCTTAGTTACTGAATTAACTCTTCAACTTTTTGGATCATTTCATTCTTTTTGGATTGTTTCTTAAATTCATCACAAACCTTTCTATCTTTGAAATATATCAAGTACTGGATGGAGTTTCTGATACCAGTTCTTCTTGAATTTCACTACAAAAAGTTGTAATTAACCTCGTGAATATCATGACACTAACACAAAATTCACGTCACAAATAAATGATAGCATTGCCTGGCAAACATGTAAACTAAGTACTGCATTCTTATTGTTGAAAATGATAGCATTGCCTGGCAAACATGTAAACTAAATGGACAGTTTTCAAATAAGTTGTAGAGATTTAGAAGGAGTTACTATTTGTTATATTCAATATCATCTTGATTCAATATCTATGCAATAATGCTATGGAATGGAGTTACTATTTGTTATATTGAGAAAATAAAATAGGATTTCACACTCAATAACATGCCAAATTATGCATTTTTTTAATGTCTATATAACAACAACATTCAAATCAATTGAGCAACATCTTTTTCATTTTTTTTTATTGATTGTTTGATTTCTCTTATAAAAAAAAAAGTACAATATACCTTCGCTATAACCATCCATGTAAGCAACTTTAAGAAAATTCGAAAAACATAATAATTAAAAATAACAAATAAATATCAAAATACTATATAAAATATAAAATAAATTAGCCACTATCAATTTAAGTTCCCATTTGTGACCCCTAAACTTTTCCATTTTAATGCCAATTGTGCAAGAGTGTTTGTTGAAGATCCATTTTCCTTCAAAGCATCAATAGCATCACCTTTCAACTTCTCCACTCTTTCTCTAATTCCTTTTCCTTCTTCACCAACCATCAAATTCTTTACAACCTCACATATCTCCTCCCTTTCAACTATACCTTTCTCATTAACTTTAGGCCTAATGGCAACCCTTAAACCATCACTTAACAAAGCTGCATTCATCTTTTGTTCAGCAAAAAGTGGCCATGCAATTAATGGAATTCCATGTACAATACTTTCAAGAGTTGAATTCCAACCACAATGACATAAAAATCCACCAATTGAACTATGACCTAGAATCTCAACTTGTGGAGCCCAATATGGAACTACTAAACCTTTCTCTTTTGTTCTTTCCAAAAACCCATTTGGTAAAAATTTAAAAAGAGTATCATTAGCATCATCATATTCACCTTTATCAAGATCATCAATAACACCAAATTTATTTGGTGGCCTTAAAACCCATAGAAAACTTTGACCACTTAATTCCAATCCTAATGCAAGCTCAATTATTTGTTCATTAGAAAGTGTTCCACCACTTCCAAATGAAACATACAAAGTAGATTTTTTTTCTTGTTTCTCCAAAAATTCCAAATATTCAAAATCAATTTTCTTATCACATGAATCATTTTGTATAAAAGGTCCTATTGGGTAAATAGAAGGAACTCCTGCACACTCTTTTTGTTGCAAGGATCTTATGGTGGTTTCTTCTAGCGCAAGAAAGCTATTAATCATTATTCCATCAGCAAAATAGAATCTATCATTACCTTCAAGAAAAACCTTATAGGCCTCGCCCGATCGATCTTGCATAGGATCCGGGAGATCCGTAGCATTGATCGGCATACAACCGGGGATCTCTATTTTATCTAATAGGTCTTTGAATTCAGAAGAAGTTGTTTTGTCTAGAAATGTAGAATGCAAACAAAGTGATAGTAACATGGCCGTGGATGGAAAATATGAATATGCTAAAATGTTAAGATTCTTGGCTAATGGTAACACTTGGGTTATTAAACCGTCGGCAATAACGGCGGCAAGTTTTGAACTAGAATGTAATGTGTTCAACGCGTCTTGAATCGAGGGAACGGAACTGAATATTGTGGCTTGAACTTTGAGTGCAGGGTGAATATCTTTTGGTAGGTCTTGTAAATTTATTGGTGGGAGGAAAATATAGCTTATGTTTGATGGTAGAGTTTCAAAGAGAGATTTCACATTGTTGCATGGAGAAGAACCAAAGGTAGGGTTTATGCATGTGACATGAATGTTTGGGTTTTGACGAACCAATTTTTTGGTGAATTCAAGAATTGAACGTAGATGGCTGTATACAGGAACTGTAACAATGGCTATGTGAGTTTTGTTCTCCATTTTTGATGACTTAATGTTCATTTTGTTATGAAAATATTGATGAATTTATAGGAATCAATATTGAAGAGTTTATGTATATAACTCTCTTTGGGTTTGAAACTTCTTTGAATTAAATTCATTAATAGAATTGATATTCATATTTTTAACTTCATTTACAAAATTGAGGAGTTTCAGTATAAATAGAATTGAAACATATATCTTAGTTTAAAACCTATATTAAAATAGGAACGGAAGGTTTGTGATATTGTAACAAAAATGATATTACTTAATCTTAATTGCAATTTTAGTTCTTCTATCTAACACTTTTTTTTATTTCCTATTTTAAGATTATTATTTTAGTTTTTTTTTTAATTTTTTAATTTTTAATATTAATCCCCTTTAAACCTAGGAATATTTTGTATGACGTGGTTATTTTTATTATGTGTCAATGTCACATCATTTTAATATTAATATAATTCTTTTGTTTTGTTTTAGTTTATAATTATTTTAATATTTATTTAATTCAGATAATATTTTTATTTTATATTTATTTTAATGTTTAATTAATTCAAATAATATTTTATTTTATATTTATTTTAATCAAATCTTTATTATTTTGGTGTCAAATGTTAAAAATTTAAAAACATAAAATCCTCAAACTAAACATACATGAGAGTTGAACATATGTTCTTCCATTCACATATCACACCCTTTACCACCAGATTAAGATAATCCAATTGTTAACATTTCTCACAAGTTTATATATATATAAACCATACAATAAGTGATGCATCAGCAACACACCAACCAAAAGTGATGCATCAGGTATAATTCTATTTAGGATTGGGATCACGTTTATCTGAGATCGGGTCCACGTTTATCCAGATCAAATCCGATTATGCCACTAGATTGAACCAGCTAAATTTTTGGTTGGATAATTGGGTGGGAGAACCACTTGCTTTCAAATTCAAAATTCGAGAGAAATATCACTCGAACTTTACCTCTAAACTGTGACTGGTGGATAAATGATTCTTGGGACCTTAATGGGAATTTGATCCAACCATTCCTTTTATTGATCACATCACTTCTCCTTTTCGAGTTACTGATATGGATATTGATGACTCCTTAGCCCGTAAGAATATTGAAAATGGCCAATTAACCACCAAACATGCTTATCAACCATTGATTATATTTGTTTCATCTACTTCGTGGTCCAAATTTCCTTGGAATCACGACTCTACTCCCTCCCACTCTTTGCTTGTTTGGAGATTGATTCATCACAAAATTTCCACTGATGATAATCTGCAGTTGAAAGGGTTTTTGTTTCCTTCTGTTTGCTCTCTTTGTGGTTCCAATTGAGAATCTTCTGCGCATCTCTTTTCCAGACTATCAGTTGATGCCAACTTTGGAAGAGTACGCAAATCTTTTAGGTATCCTAGTGTCTGAAAAAGTGCCTTTCAATGGTTTGAAAGTCATTCTGAAGCCACAAGTCATTGCAGTGATTACTCACTTAAAGAAATCTGAGATAGAAAACAACTTGACTACTAAAGGAAATCTTCTAGGATTGACTTCAAAGTTTCTAATGGAGAAAACTTTTAGTTTTGCCGAAGCTGGTAGCATGGTGGCTTTTGAGGCTATTCTAGCTTTACTCATTTATGGGTTGGTTTTGTTTCCTAACGTCAAAGACTTCATTGACATCAACGCCATAAGGATCTTTTTGATTGGAAATCATGTCCCTACTCTTCTAGGTGATACGTATTTCTCTATTCATCATAGGAATCGTCAAGGAGATGGAATTATTCTGTGTTGTGTGCCTTTGTTATTCGAATGGATTATCTCACACTTGCCTAAGTCTCCTATCTTCAAAGAAAACAAAGTGGTTGGCATTGGCCTCGAAGACTCAGGTCTCTTACTAATGACGATATTCATCGGTATGCTTTGGCCTACTACGGTATGGAAATCATTGACAATTGTGGAGAGTTTGCCAATGTACCCCTCATTGGTACACAAGGAGGAATTAACTACAACCTGTTCTTAGCAAGACGTCAAATTGGGTATGCAAACTCGATTAAACCCATTGGTTCTACAGTGGAGGGTTACTTTTATCATGAAGGGGAAGATTCCCAAGGTTTGAAATCAAGAATGATAAGAGCTTGGCATCATAATTGAAGGAAAGAAAAAGGTGAAGTAAGGAATTGTGAAGACTAAAATTCCCAGTGGTATCTAAATCGACCACCATTCCCATTAAGACTATGGGAGAATACCAAGAAGCTTTGGCTAAGATGAGGCTAGAGAAGGATTCTTGGGAAGAAAAGTTTCTTAAGGCTGACTTTGAAAACATGAAGCTGAAGAAACAAGTTAAGGATCATGAAGAAACCCTTTACTTTCAAGATGGATGGCTCATGAAGAAAGATAAGAAGATTATTCGAAAGCATGACGCGATCAAGAAATACATTAAAGAGAGAAAAAGAAAGTTTGAAGAATTGACAAATACTACTTCTGCTCCTGACGAGTGGATGAATGTTGTTAACAAGCTAAAGGCCGAGAAATCCGAATTGAAAGCTTACTATGGGAAAGAGATCCTGAAGATGAAGCTACATCATGCATTTGGTTCTTCATCCGACGAGGATGCTTGATTAGGATTATTTAGCTTTTCTTTATCATTTTCTTTGTTGTTGTAAGAGCTATGCTCCAAAAAAATTGTAATCTTTGCTTAAAGATGTTAATGGAATAAGAGTTTTGTGTTCCAAATGTTTGCAAGAAATTTCTCTTTGAATTCTTTGGAAAAATCATTTTTTTTGCATTCATAATCATGCACCATTTTGCATTTCGAGTTTGTTATCTAGAGTCTTATCTTTTGGATTTTTCTCCAAATAAATCGTCAAGTTGTCGCGTCTCAGAGTTTCTCGACTGTGTTCACAGTCAGCTCGCAGATACAATACTCGTGCAAATAGAAATAAAACAATGGAAGATTTCGAAAAAAGATAATAATGAGCTTCGTGGTATAGTAACCACACTTCAAGAGGAAATGGAAAGACTAAGCGCTTTGGTAAGCTCGTTGGTAGCTGCATAGAATCAACAACCACCACCTAACAGTCAGGTTCAAACAATAGTGATTTTCGAGATCACTACTACTCCAACTTCTGCAGTGGCAGTTAGCAATCCACTTTTCACCATGCCATAGGGTTTTCCTTGGGTATGCCTTTCAACATTGGTATAGGTTTTCTTCAAAATACTTATGAAGTACAAGCAAGCACAACTGAGGTTCCTACTTTGCAGAATTCAATGTTCACTTTGCAACTCGGAGTAACCTTTCCTCGAGTCACTGTATCGGTTTCTCAACCAATTGTGACAAATTCAGCTCTTGTGGTTCACACTATTCCTTATGTGAACAATGAAGTTTATTAGGATCTAGGAGACAACATGGATCCTCGTGGTCGTATGGAAGATCTCCAAGAACAGTTTAATATAATGCAGTTAGAGATCAAGACTATCCGTGGGAAGGATTTGTTTGGGAAAAATGCCCACGATCTATGTCTGGTTCCCAGTGTAAGAATACCAGCCTAATTGAAAGTCCCTGACTTTGAGAAGTACATAGGTAATTCTTTCCCAGAAAGTCATCTTGTGATATATCCTAGAAAGATGTCTACTCACAACGAAAATCATCAATTGCTCATTCACTACTTTTAAGATAGCCTTACTGGTGCCGCTCTAAAGTGGTACATGGGATTGGATAGTACTAATATTCGAACTTTCAACGACCTAGGCGAGGCCTTTGTTCGACAATATAAGTATAACTTAGACATGGCTCCGGACCGAGACCAACTCAGAGCAATGGCTCAAAAAGACAAAGATGCTTTCAAAGAATATGCCCAACGATGAAGGGAAATCTCTGCCCAAAGCAATTCACCATTGGAAGAGAAAGAGATGACCAAGATCTTCTTGAATAATCTTGGCCCTTTTTACTATGAGTGCATGATCGCTAGTGCTCCAAATGATTTTACCGAGATGGTAAACATGGGGATGCGACTTAAAGAAGGAGTCCGAGCAGGACGTTTGACCAAAGAAGTTGGATCTTCAAGCGGAACCAAGAAATTTGGAAGTGGTTTCCCAAAGAAGAAGGAACAAGATGTTGGCATGGTATCCCAAGGGAGACCAAGAAGAAAAATTAATCACCGACAACAGGTAGCCGTTATTGCACCATTTGTAAGTTCAACTTCAAATGCAGGATTCGCCCCACAATTTCAACAACATAATCAACAGCCTCGACAATAGGCTCAACCATTCAACAATAATTAGAATCGCGCTCCAAGGATTTTACAGTTTGACCCAATTCCGATGTCTTACACAGAATTATATCCTGCTTTAATTGAAAGGAAAATCGTTCAAACTAAAGCACCACCGCAAGTACCTGATAAGCTATCTTGGTGGTACAAAGTTGATGTTTCATGTCCTTTTCGCCAAGGGGCACCAGGCCATGATCTCGAACATTGCATAGCTTTGAAGTCTGAAGTTCAAAGATTGGTTAGAGCTAACCTTCTTTCTTATAGGGATTTGAATCCGAACGTATAAGCGAATCCTCTACCTAATCATGGAGGGCACGTTGTGAACAAGGTGTATGGATGTACTGGCCAATATCAAGTTTTTGACATAAACTTGGTAAAAGCAGATCTAGTACAGATGCATGCCACTTTCTGCGTAATGGGTGGTTTTGCTCGACATAACTACATATCTTGTAGGATTTGTTCTAGAGATTCTCTTGGGTGTTCTACTATGAAAAAGATCTTCAACGACTAATGGATAATGGATACATTCGAATCCTCGAAAATAGGAATGAGAATGAAGTGAATATGATAGGATGTTATCCGCATGAGAATTTAGTCTCAGATATCAACTCGGTAACTCCTGAAGTAAACGTTATCATTTCTCATTTCAATATGCCCGAGCGCGTAGAGGTTACATACAACAATCCAAAGGTTCATGTTTCTCCTTTGATCATTTGTCTACCTGGACTTGTTCCTTATGACTCTGACAAAGGAGTTCCCTACCAATACACTGCAACAATGATGAAAAATGGGAAGGAAGTCCTCATACCTACTATTTCATCCGTAGTTAACATCGCCGAAGTTAGTTGAGTAACTAGAAGTGGGCGTGTGCATACCCCGTTGCCACCAAAATAGCCTATCGCTCCTGTGATTAGGCAAATTCATATTGATATACCTGTTGTGAATCATGTGGGAGTTCCTGTTGGTAATCCAGACTTAAACATCGTCGTCAATGGAACCAGTATCAATCCTGACTTTGATGAAATTCTAAAGATAATCAAGAAGAGTGAATACAAGGTTGTGGATCAACTGATGCAAACTCCTTCCAAAATCTCAATACTCTATTTACTCTTAAATTCTAAAGCCCATCGAGAGGCCCTGATGAGAGTCTTGGATCAATCCTTTGTAGATCACGATGTGACTTTTGACCAATTTGGCGGAATAGTAGTCAACATAACGACTTATAACAATATGCGCTTTTGTGATGAAGAAATCCCTAAAGAGGGTAGGGATCACAATTTTGCTCTACATATCTCTATGAACTTCCAATCTGACTCTTTGTCCAATGTGCTAGTGGACATCAGTTCTTCCTTAAACGTAATGCCAAAAACGACTCTTGCTCGTTTATTTTACAAAGGACTCCTATGAAATTCAGGGGAATGGTATTCAAAGCTTTTGATGGATCACGAAAATCTGATATTGGAGAAATCGACCTTCCGATGAATTGGTCCGCTTACTTTTCAAGTTACCGCCAGTTATGGATGTTCAAGCCGCTTATAGTTGTTTGCTAGGTCGACCATGGATACATGAAGTCGAGCAAGAACATCTACGCTCCACTAAAATTAAAGTTTGTAACAAATGGAAAATTGGTAACCATAAGTGGGAGCAAGCCTTGTTGGTAAGCCACTTATCCACTTTCTTTCATCGGTGTTGATGATGTGGAAGGAACGCAATTCCAAGTTCTCTTTAGAAGACAAATCTTCCAAGAAAATAGATCATTTATCTCCTCTTACAAAGAAGCAATATAGTGAAAGATGGTACGCCACGGTTGGGGACAAGTTGTGATTCCGCCAACAACGAAACCAAACGGACTCGAATTTACACCAAGATTTCAAAAACCATTGAGAAGGATGAAACTCTTCGTCCAATCAAAGAAGTATTCCACAATGGAGGTTTCCTTAACCTTGTTCCTCAGAGGTCAATGTCCTTATTGAAGAACACATCAAGAAAATCTCACGGTTTCAAGAATGCAAGTCTTATCTCAACGAACTGGATACATATCTAATGAAGAACCGATACTAGGGTTTTCAAACCAAACCAAACCAAAACCGTAAAAACTACATTTGGTTCGGATTAGTTTGGGTCATCTTTAACGAAACCGCATGGTTCGGTTTGGTTCGCTTATTTTGCAAACCGAATCAAACGCATTATGGTACAACCTAAATTTTACTTAACTTTCATCTAACTCAAACCTAAACATATTATATATTAGTCTTATGATTACAAAAAAATTTCTCATCCTTACACTTATGGTTTCAGTTTCAGTCTTCTTAAATCTCTCATAGCATTATTGCTCCATCTTCACCACTTACATCTTGCCTCTTCTTATCTAATCTCTACTCTCTTATATTCTTTCTTTTTCACCTTCTCATTTTTATGCAAATGTTCTCTCTTTCAATTTCATTTTATCGCACATATTTATCTTTAATCTCTTCTCTTTATTATTCTTTCTTTTTCATCTTCACTAATCTTTCATCTCATCTTTTTTATTTTATAATATTTTTGATATTATTTTATGTTTATTACTTCACTTTTGTTTAATCTAATTTTTACATATTAAATAGAAAGTTATTGTCCAAATATGATGAGTTTTATTGTTATTTGATAGTGTATGAATGACAAAATACAAATTTATATTGTCATCTATATGTGTATGTATGGATCAACAAAATATTTGTAAAAAATCGAACAAACCGCACCGAACCAAATCGCATTGGCTTGGTTTGGTTTTTTTTCTAAAAGTCAACCGAACCAAACCAAACCACACGCCTTTTTCATTCACGGATCGGATGATTTTTTGCGTCAAAACCGCCCAAACCGCACCGCGAACACCCCTATTGTATACAGCGTTCTATCCTCCTTCAGAGAAATTCGAAGGCATGTTCCAGAAAGATGATAAAGAAGAAATCCCACCTGAGGTCTGGAATACCTTGGGGAAGCCAAGTGAAAAATTTGATTTCATGGTAAAATATACTGTGACACCCCAAATAATTCGATAATTAAATAATTATGATTTTTAATTATTAATTTAATTGAGAATATAATTTATTAATATATTGGATTTATTTGGATTAATTATGGAATTAATTGAGGTGTGTTGAGTAAAGTGAGGGTGTGAGGAGTAAAAGACTCTACTCACATTATTGAATTTATTTTATTTATGTTAAGAGGAATAAAAGGAATAAAATAAGGAAAGAAGGAAAATATAGTCATTTTGGAGAAAACAAGAATACGTGAAGTTGAGAAGAGGAGAAAGAAGGAAGAAGACTTAGAAGTGTCAGAATTCGAAGAACCCACAAGGTAAGGGGTGGTTTCGATTGATTATTTCATATTATAGGTTTTGATGTTGATGCTATAGATCATAGCATGTTAGGAAATCCTAGTTTCGGAATTCCTAGGTTTCCATGGATGTATCCCTATGAGTGTCAGATTGTGTCAGATTGTAGAAATTTATGGAATTGTATGATATAGGATCATTAATGACGAATAAAACATGTTATATGGTATTTTATTGGTGATGAATGATTGATTTTATGGTGTCGGAACGTGTGAGTACGTTTTGGAATGAATGAGAAAATGGTTTGGGAACTATTGTTGTCAAAACTGAGTTTTTGGGTCTGAAGGTCGTGGGAACCGGTTCCCCTGGGAGAACCGGTTCCACTTTTAAAATGGTGAAAATGGCATTTTGAACTCAGAACCGGTTCTGTGGGAGAACCGGTTCCACGTTAATTTTCCGAAAATGTGATTTTTTTTGGAACCGGTTCCCTACCGAGGAACCGGTTCCCATACATTTTCCCGTATTTTTGGACTTGTGGGAACCGGTTACTCCCAGGGAGGAACCAGGTTCCACTGGAACTTTTTGAAAAATTTTAAAACTTTGAAAATTCATAACTTTCAAACCGTAAGTCCGTTTTGAGCGCCGTTTTGGACGTTGTTTCTTAAATTTAATGCTCTATCTTATAAAATGAAAAGATTTTCTAAAACTTGAAATTATTTTGAAAAAGAGTCAAATTCCCAAATAAACAATTATTGACTGATGCACATTGAGGGGTATGTAGCAGTGGAATTATAGTAATGGATGTATTGATACTGAGTGAATGTAAAGCATGTTTATGATGTTGTTATTTGTATGCATGATGGTTGGAATATCATGCTTTTGGTTGGATTCGGTTTATGATAAATTGGTGTATTTCATGATGGTATTTGATATCATGTGTTTTGTTGGTGTTGTATATACCTGATAGCTGTTGATCTTAGTTGTTGTTGTTGTGATGTATATACCGGTGATAGTCTTACCAATTGAAGGGTAAGTGTTTGGCATATTTATGCTTTGTGGTGAATTATTTCATGATAGATGATGATATCATGTTGTGGTTGATGAGGGTTTATAATGTCTGATGTGGTCATAACCTGTGTTGAATGTTGCATGCTAGTGATGTGCGTGCATATGCATTGTTTTGGTGAAGTTAATTCCCATTGTGCGAAATTTGACTTGGATTGCCGATAACCGATACCCGAGTGAGGATGGTTGGTTAGGCTGGATTCGTGTCCGGGTGTATATGGACGAATCGATGGTTCTGATCCGGTTGAGGATGGATCGATTGGTGACTTGGTCACATGTTGGTACCACATGCATTTGAGTCCATTGTATTTGCATGGAATCGTAATATGTTAGGATGTCTTCCGTTGTTACTATTCTCGATTGATGATTGTTGTGCATGATGATTATATGGTTGTAATTGTGTATTGAATCTGAAGTTATGATGAAATGGGTGGATTAATATGCTTGAAAAATATTGTTAATTGAGAAGCTTATAATATGCTTTAATTATGAGAAGTTTCACCCTTACTTTACAATTTCGATTAAAGTTAGCAATGAGGAGTTTTCGAGGATGGCTCTAGAGCTTATCATTTAAGTCCGCGTGTCGTTGTCATGCTCGATTAGATTGTAACAACGGGAGCGTTAGTTGAGGAATTAGATAGTTGTTTAGTTGTTTTCTTTAATTTTGTTGGGAATAATAATGATTGGATTATTCCGTTTTGGTTATGATGTTTTCCGCTGTGTAAGACATGGTCTTAATTTGACTAAACTATCTAGAATTTGATCCTCAGTGTAGCATGGCTACCGTTTAATTGAAGTTGATTTTATTTATTAATTGTGACATCCCTCATTTTCCGTGTTAACTCTGATTAAAGCTGATTTAGATATTAATTTAATTAATATATTCGGGGTATTTAGATGGGGTGTTACATATACCGCCCCTAAAAGTTCAAGAATTTCAATCGAAGACATCCAACCAACTAGATGGGAAGATCCTCTTGAGTATCTCAGTCAAACAAAAGAGGCCAACATGCCCTCTCAATCTTATCATCCATTTGAGATCACGACTCAAGATCTTCGCTTCAAGGTTGTTGAACCTGAATTTGTTTATTCCCAGATAAATGTAATTTTTGGAGATGATTGGGAAGATGGTCCCGAAAATGACTTGGAAAGTGTCTTTGACAACGAGTCTCTTCATCCAGAAGATTGGAAATTACACCCTAAAAGCCAAGGATACATGTCGCCTAAATATACATGTACCTCATTGTATACTCCTCGACCTGTCGACAAGTATAGGAAGATTGTCTCAGCAGTACAAAGGACAAGGTTAAGAAACCAGAGCCTTCAAATCCTGCTTGACCAACGGTCAACATCATCACTAAAGGCGATCCTAAGGGAAAACTGCCGGAATACATAGTGTACAAAGGAGTTTGTCACTTTTGGAAAGTTGTTGAAGCTCCAACTATTGTTCACCGTTCAAAGTAATCATCTCGCTTTTATTTTGACCTCTTGCCCAGCCCAAGGCAGAGAGATGTTTCATAGGGCTAGCTTTTAAATGTTTTTCTCTTTGTCTTGCCCAAGACAAAAGAGTTTGTGTTAAGGGTCTTGTTTCAAATATGAATCATAAATAAAGCGTCGTTTTGAATTCCCACATTTAAGTGTTTGTTTGTTTTTTACCTTTTTCTGAAAATGGTAATCCTAAAAAAAATAAAAACAAATACTTTCAAATAATCTGCATACACTGTTGCATTCCCTGTTTTCTAAAAAACGAACATAAGTCACAAGTTCAGATTAATTATCAATAAACCCATTGAATGCAATAACCCTATGCCCTCTCCCAACTTTGAATTTCCTGTGTTCGAAGCCGAAGAAGAGTAAGTAGAAGGGATCCTAGATGGGATTTCCCGGACTACTTAAGCATGAGAAAAGAGCCATTCAGCCTCACGAAGAGCCTTTAGAAATGATGGACTTGGGTTCTGAGGAAGACAGAAAAGAACTGAGCATTGGAGAGCTATTCGATGACAATGTCAAGAGCAAACTGATAGATCTTCTCAAAGAATATGTTGATGTGTTTGCTTGGTCCTACCGAGATATGCAAGGGTTGGATACCAACATCGTAGAGAATCACATGCCATTAAAGCCTAAATGTTCGCCAGTTAAGAAACACTGAGGAGGACTCACCCTGACATGGCCGATAAAATCAAAAAGGAGGTTCAAAAACAACTCGAAGCAGGTTTTCTCGTCACCTTCGAATATCCTCAATGGTTAGCCAACATAGTGCTTGTTCCAAAAAAGGATGGAAAGATCAGGATGTGTGTTGACTATCGGGACTTGAACAAAGCTAGTCCAAAGGATAATTTCCCATTGCCACGTATTGATATGTTGGCTGATAACACTGCTAAGTTCAATGTATTTCCTTCATTGATGGTTTCTCTGGTTATAATCAGATTAGAATGGCTCCCAAAGACATGGAGAAGACATCTTTTATCACGCCATATGGCACCTTTTGCTACAAAGTAATATCGTTTGGGTTAAAGAATGCAGACGCAACTTACCAAAGTGCAATGACCACTTTCTTTCATGACATGATGCACAAAGAGATTGAAGTCTATGTGGACGACATGATAGCCATGTCCGACACTAAAGAAGAACATATAGAATATCTCTTGAAGTTGTTTTAACGACTGAGGAAATATCAGCTTCACTTGAATCCTAACAAATGAACCTTAAGGGTGAGATCTGGAAAGCTCCTAGGTTTCATTGTCAGCCAAAAAGGTATTGAGGTAGATCCTGGAAAAGTCAAAGCTATTCAAGAAATGCCCGCACCAAAAACTGAAAAGCAAGTAAGAGGGTTTCTTGGACGGTTGAATTATATCTCCAGATTTATCTCTCAAATGACTGCTACTTGTGGGCCAATATTCAAGCTTCTCCTCAAAAGTAAAGGGGTTGTGTGGACATAAGATTTCCAGAAAGCGTTCAACAGTATCAAGGAATATCTGCTAGAACCTCCAATATTGATTCCTCCAATCGAAGGAAGACCTCTAATTATGTACCTTACCGTGTTGTAAGATTCTATGGGTTGTGTACTTTGACAGCAAGATGAAATCGGTAAGAAGGAGCATGTCATCTATTACTTGAGTAAGAAATTCACAAATTATGAGTCTCGTTACTCCATGCTCGAGAAAACCTGTTGTGCTTTGGTATGGGCTTCGAAATGTCTCCGCCAGTATATGATCAACCACACTACTTGGTTAATCTCCAATATGGATCCAATCAAGTACGTCTTTGAAAAGTCTGCCTTAACAAGAAGGATTTCCCGATGGAGCATGTTATTATCTAAATATGACATCGAGTATCATGCCCAAAAAGCGGTAAAAGGAAGCATTCTCGCCGATCACTTGGATTATCAACCAATCAACGAGTACCAGTCTCTCAAGTTTGACTTCCCTGACGAGGATATTATGTACTTGAAGATGAAAGACTATGACGAACCATTACCTGAAGAAGATCCTGATCCTAAATCAAGATGGGGCCTAATTTTTGATGTAGCTGTTAACGTTTTTGGCATGGAATTAGGGAAGTCATCATCACTCCCAAGGGTACCCATATTCCATTTTCCGCCAGATCGCTATTTGATTTCACTAACAACATCATAGAATACAAAGCTTTTATCATGGGTATCAAAGAAGCCATCGACTTAAGGATTAAGATCCTTGACATATATGGAGATTCAGACTTTGTAATCAATCAAATCAAAGACAAGTACAAAACTGACCTTAGTTTGATTCCCTACCGAGATTATGCAATACGTTTGTTGACTTTCTTCAACAAAGTTGAATTGCACCACATTCCTCGAGATCAGAATCGAATGACAGACACATTGGCCACTCTACCTTCCATGTTCAAAGTCAACCATTGGAACGATATGCCTAGGATCAACATTAGACGCCTTAAAAGGCCCGCTTATGTGTTTGCAACTAAAGCAGTCATCAATGATAAATCGTGGTTCCACGACATCAAACACTTCATTCAAACTCAAGAGTACCCTCTTAGGGCATCACACAAAGATAAGAAAACTCTAAGGAGGCTTTCTTGAAATTTCTTCCAAAATGGAGATGTGCTATACAAAAGAAACTTCGACATGGTCTTGCTCAGATGCATGGATAGACACGAAGTAGATATGTTAATACAAGAAGTGCATGAAGGGTCCTTTGGAACCCATTCAAATGGGCATGCAATGTCCAAAAAAATATTAAGAACAGGTTATTATTGGATGACAATGGAATTTGATTGTTGTAAACACGTGAAGAGATGTCACAAGTTCCAGATCTATGCAGATAAGATCCATGTGCCACCAACTTTACTCAATGTTCTATCCTCTCCGTGGCCTTTCTCCATGTGGGTAATTGACATGGTTGGAATGATTGAACCAAAAGCTTCAAATGGCCATCGCTTCATCTTAGTGGCCATTGATTACTTCACCAAATGGGTCGAAATGACATCTTACGCCAATGTTACAAGACAAGTGGTTGTGAGGTTCATCAAGAACAACCTCATTTGCCAATATGGAGTTCCAAGCAAGATCATTACATATAACGAATCGAACTTAACAACAAAATGATGAAAGAATTGTGTGAGGAATTCAAGATCGAGCATCATAACTTTTCTCCTTACTGACCAAAAATGAATGGAGTTGTGGAAGCCACCAATAAGAATATTAATAGGATCGTTTAGAAAATGGTCATCACTTACAAAGACAGACATGAAATGTTGTCATTTGCTTTACATGGGTACCGCACTTCAGTACGCACTTCAACAGGGGCAACCCCTTTCTATTTAGTGTATGACATGGAAGTAGTACTCCCCGTAGAGGTTGAAATTCCATCAATGAGAGTCCTCCTGGAGGCTAAGTTATCCGAAGCTGAATGGTGTCAAAGAAGATACGATTAGTTGAACTTAATCGAAGAAAAAAGTATGACCGCTTGTGCCATAATTCGGATGAGCTATCATTATCACAAATGTTGATGTAGGACTTCGAAACCCCAAGTTGGATGACATACAAGTTTGAATTTCTTTTTCCTTTAGCAACCACGATTGAGCCTTTCTTTAACTTCCATTCATTGCTCGAAAAAGAATTATCACATCCTTCATTATCCAACTTTCTAACGGATAAAAGGTTGAATCGAAGTTTCGGAATGTGTTTCACACCTTTTAGAACTAGAGTTGTCCCATTTCTAGTTTTGACACAAATATCTCCCATTTCGATGACATTAGCTTGCCCATTATTTCCCATACGAACAACCCCAAAGTCATCAGTCTCGTAAGTAGAAAAAAATCACGTCTCGAGGTTGCATGAATAGAAGCACCACTATCAACCACCCAATCCATCTCATAACGTGATAGATTAACATTCTCAACACAACTATCATAAACAATAAAGAAATCGTCAACAATAGCAACATCTTCATTATTATTACCTTCCTTTTTGTCGTTGTTGTGTCCCTTTTCCCCACAATGATGACACTCAATATGAGATAATCTATTAGCTCCTCCTTGTGATTTACCACGTGAAGTTTCACGATTACTTGAACCTCTACTTTGACATCTCCCCCTCGATTCAGTAACCAACACCTCGGAATGTGAAGAAGAACCTTGTAACTTACGCCTCAACTCCTTATTCAACACACTACTTTTAACCAAGTCCATCGAGATGATACCATTCATAGCGGAGTTAGACAAGGATGTTTTAAAAGTCTCCCAAAAATTAGGCAAAGTACCAAGAAGTCACAAGCCTTGAATTTCATCATCAAAAGTAAGATTTAACTCCGACAATTGAATAAGAATACCTTGAAAAGTGTTCAAGTGATCGGTCATTGGTGAATATCATTATACCTCGATGACATCAATTGCTTAAACAAAAACAAATTATTTTTCCCCATCTTTCTTGCATACAATTCCTCAAGTTTGGTCCAAAGAGAGCGAGCATGAGTCACCGAACTCACATGATTCAAAACATTATCATCCACCCATTGACGAATATAACCACAAACTTGTCTATGCAACAAAGTCCATTCTTCATCACTTTTCCATCGGGTTTTTCATTAGAGAAAACCGGAAAATAAAAACCTTTCACATAAAGCAAATCTTCCATTTTTCTTTTCCAAACATTATAATTTGAACCATTCAAACTCACCATCCTAGATGTGTTTGTCTTCATTGTTACACAAACCAAACCACAGCTCTAGATACTACTTGTTGGGAGGAAATACAAAACGCAACGGAATAATTAAACAAGACAAACTCTCCCAAATATTAAATGCAACTTATAGACAATTAACAAAAACACACCAAACAACACAACACAATTTTATCGTAGAAAAACCTCCGTTAACTAGGAGTAAAAAACCACGGGACCGTAGGCCTTTTAAATCCTCCACTATAATCAACAATGGGTACAAGCAAGGTTCTCTCTAACACAAGTTAGAGGCATACATAAACATCATCAATATTTATAATCTATCTTGAAATACAACAATAATCAAGAGAGACAAAACAACCCAAAACACAAAGAAATTATGATCCCAAAGATGGACTCGACAGAACCACTTACAAAACTCCTATTGCAATGAAAATCGGTGAGAATGTGCTCCCGTGAGTCATGAACGTTGTGTCAAAATTTCAGGACGATCCGACTGATGGATTTTTCTCAAGATCCAATTTACTGGGACTGATTTATGCAGAATTAGGGTTGCGGGATTTCATTTTTCTCTCTACTTTTCACTTGTTATTTTTCACACTTAAACCCTATTTCCTCTTTGTTGGATAATAAAAAAGGGAGTCACTAACCCACATCATTTGGGCTCATTCCAAATAGGAGGGATAGTCCAACAAACTCTAAATTTGACCACTGCTTGCGGAGGCATTTTCAAAGATGAGCAGGCCAACCATCTGGATAGCTTTAGTTCTTTTTTAGGCATTGGCAGTCATGTTACAGCAGAATTCCTTACTGTAATTCTTGCTATTGAAAAAGCCAAGGAGATAATGAGATGAATTGGTCGAAATTCTAGATAGAAACTGATTGTATTCTTGTTGTGAAAGTTTTTTCGAATCACCACTTAGTGCATTGGAATCTCAAATCTCGTTAGCTCTCGTATAGATCTTACCTTCTAAATATTGAATTCATGATATCATATATATATATATATATATATATATATATATATATATATATATATATATATATATATATATATATATATATATATATATATATATATATATATATATATATATATATATATATATATATATATATATATATATATATATATATATATATATATATATATATATATATATATATATATATATATATATATATATATATATATATATATCGGAGTTCAATTTTTATGCAAATTTCTTGACTAACTTAAGATTAGAAAATAATCATTACACTTAGTATAATTTATTTATAATAGTATTATAGAAGATTACTTATTAGACAATAATTGTGCCCCTAAATTAACACTTAGTCATTAAAGAGATTTTGGTTTGGTCTTTTTTATTTTATAATATATTTTGTCTTCGTTCCAAAAAATATATGCTATAGGTGCATAGAGATTTAAGAGATACATCATGGTTGTTGTGTGATTATTAAAAAATCAAAAAAATTCCTAAATAATTTAGTTAAGAGGCCAAGCCTACAACAAACAAAAGAGTTGTTAAAACTTTTTCTATAAATAAGTATTTTATCACATTATTATACTACTTGGTTAAAAAACACGTGTTGTATGATGATTGGTGACATGACAAAACTAAAGTTTAATGTTTCTCTCTCTTCATAAAAAGAAAACCCATTCTTCTCTTTCTCTCATTCTGAAAAAGAAAGAAAAAATGGATTCATCATCAAAAAACCAAACTCCAGACTATTACCAAAACGTCGTCGTAATGAGACACGGCGATCGCATCGACAACTTCGATCCGTTATGGATATCCACCGCGCAACGACCGTGGGACCCACCGCTCGTTGAAGAGGGTCGGATTCGGGCGTTCTGTACGGGTCGAAAGTTTCGCAATCTTTTCAAATATCAGCTTCATCGTGTTTATGTCTCACCGTTCCTCCGCTGTGTTCAGACCGCCGCCGAAGCTGTTATCGCTCTCTCCGCCGTTGATGATAGCCCCGAAGCTCTCACCGGAGAGTCCGTTAGATTTGATCCTTCCAAAATTAAGGTCCATCAGATTGGTTTCATTCATCAATCATCATTAGTTATATCATATTTGTATGGACTAATAATAACATTTCGACATCAATAAAATAATAAATTAGAGGTAATTAGTGTTGGTGTCGGTTTCAGACACCGACTCTGAGATGAAAACACATTTTTTCAGAGAGATCGTGTTGATTGTTTTAGTGAGTGATTGAGTTGACGGTAAAAAAATATCGGAATTGATTTGAGTATATTCAAAAGCTTAGATGTTTCAGTACATTTGAATCAAAATTGAATTTGAGTTTCAATTGTTGCTAAAATTGTCTCACTCACTCGCATCCACAACTGCAGGTCTCTGTTGAATATGGATTATGCGAAATGATGAGCAGAATGGCGATTAGGATTGATGTGGCTCCTAAAGATGGAAACTGGGGTTTCAACGTATCAGAGCGCGAGGCCATGCTTCCAGCAGGGACGGTCGATAAAAATGTTGAAAAGATCTATAAAGAGGTATAAACTATACTGGATTCTTGTTCATTTTGGATGGAAAAATATTTTTGGCACTTGAGGAATTATATTTATGATAGTTACTTTTTGTTTTGAGGAATTTTTCACTTTAGTTGCCTAAGTATGAGGAACCGATTGCAAGCACGAAGGCTAGATACGAACAAATAGTTAAAGATCTTGCTGATAAACATCTTTCTGAAAACTTGCTTCTTGTCACACATGGTATGTATCATATATTCATATTCAATTTCGACGACCATTATAAGATAGATCTGTTTATAACACGATATGTTAATTTTAGTACAAAATATTGTGAAATAGCGATGTTATAGCACTGTTGGTTAGCAAAAACCTGTACTTTTTGCGATTGACAACATTGCTGCAACATATAAAAGAACTCGAACTCATTGGTCGATGAAAGATTGAAATGAGAACCAGTGCCTTTGTGGAAGTTACTCTAACTGAATTGCACCTTTTGCAGGAGAAGGAGTTGGTGTGGCTCTATCTTCATTCAGAAAGGGTGCTGAAGTGTATGAAGTTGACTATTGTGGATATGTCGAACTAAGACGCCCGGTTTTCAAGAAAGATAAGTCATTTACTGCAGGACAGTTCGAAGTAATTACTAATACCGGACAAACTGGCGTAAAATATTCCATCTGAAGTCCTTGGAGCAACTACTTACATCAGTTAAACTTATTAACGGCCTCCACACGCCAGATTCACGCTTATCACTCTGCTTATTTTTACATTGGAGTTCTCAATGTCCAAATGACTTTTCCATTGTGCATGCTTGATTCGGTAACTTTGGATAATCATAAGTTAAATAAATATTCTCTCCCATTACTATAAATATATGAATTATACATTCATTTATAAAATGAACCAAAGTCACCAAAGTTACAGCACAGTAAAGTCACTGAAACTGGACCCGAATTTTAGCTGCATATTCTTCTTCACTCTTATGGCATTTTCCTTGATTGAATAGTAAACATAGGAGAGAAAGAAATCGAAATTGGTAGAATTTATGTTGCTATTTTAATGTGAAGATACTACTTGTTTGTAGTGTAACGAATTATGTGTCTATGAACCAAAGTGAGATAATTTTATTTGAGCTTTAAGTAAAAGTCGTTTTTGTTTTCTCACTTTTGTTGTTGGAGAGGAATACTTGTAGAAAAAGATTGAAACTCGTTGCAGCTTAATATAAATCATAGCATAAATATCCCAGATTACAAGAAATAACCAAATTTTAAGTGTTACAAAGAAAATAAATAACAATGGCAACAAAATTCAGAAATTAGATGGACTTGGAGGTGGATCAATGTGATCAAACATGTCTTCAGGAAAATCATCAAAGAAACTATCAATGTTTGTTGAGAAATCATTATTTGTATTCGTATTCTCGATTCTGCAACTCCCTGATGGCTCGAAGAAAGGAACCATTCCAAACTCAGATGAATACAAGGGATCGAAAACATCAAATAAACTTCCTTCATCAACTCTTGACATCGGAAAAGTAAAATCATTTTGGAGTTCTGGAATCTGAGGAAATGCAACGTGTTCATCTGGAATCTGAGGAAATGCAATGTGTTCGGTACTTTTGTAACTCTGACCAAAAGGGGTTAAGTCTTGTTCGACATAGTTTGCGTCGATACTTGGCATTTTGGGTGTTATAAGATCGTGTAGTGGCACCATTTTGATAACCTCGGAAGATTTTTCAGTGCAAGGTAACGAACACGGGTTAAGCTTTGATGATGTTTCTCCCTCTGATGAAGAACAGAATTTATAAGGAACCTGCATGGAAAAAAAGAGAATCCTTAAATGTCAGAATGAGAATTTTGGTCGCGGGTTCGCAATCACTCAGTCAGCCAAATCATAATGAGGGGTGAATGCGGAAAACCCCAAGGCTTTAGAGAATCCGAATTCGAAGAAAAGACAAGAAAATAGAAACCTTTGAGTTGTTTAATTACCTCTGAAATTGGAACATGGGAAGAAACTTTGGCTTTGTTTTTGTGTGACTTTGAGGTTGATGTTGATGATGATGTTTTGAGAAGCCTAGCCAACCTCTTTTGTCTACTGCTCCAGAAATTTTTGACATCATTGTCTGTTCTTCCGGGCAAGTAGGATGCAATCTTAGCCCATTTGTTCCCAAATTGTTCCTGCAACTCTATCACAATCCTCTCTTCTTCTATTGCAAACTTGCACCCACTTTCACATAGAGAAACACCCCAAACACAAAAATCAAATTAGAAAAACACATCAAATAATTATTTTAAACCATAACTTAGCAATCAAACATTCATGCACTAGAAGCAAAATTAACAAATAAACTCCGTCTTTGTAAACAAACCGCAAAACAAACATGAATATGGACACTAACATGGAAACATGAAGAAAAAATAGAATGTGCCTGTGAAGTATATGCATTCAAGTTTGACATATCGCAAGTAACAAACACTACAATGAGAAGAAGAAATGAAAGTGAAGTGCAATGGTAACTTACTTTTTGAGGTTTGGTCGAAGCTTGTTAACCCAACGAAGACGACAAGACTTGCCAGTTCTTTGAAGAAGACCTTTGGATCGAATGGAGCTCCAATCTCTTGGACCATATTTCTTAACATGATGAAGTAAAACATCATCTTCTTCTGTTTTCCATGGACCTTTCTTCACATGTTCTTGCTCTTTCTTCCCATGCATTTTTCTATCTATAATAATAACACGACAAACACACAACTACTTTAATTAAGACACTGATATTTTTGTTTTCTACTATGTTTCAAATGCTTGGCTTTTATTTTATGTTGTGTTTCTTCCTCCTAAATCTTTGCTTCCCACTATTCCATGTTCTTAGACTTTTGCGGTTAAGGAGGTTACTCATTCTTCCCACTAAACATGCCCACGTTGTCCAATTACAATTAAATATCTATTATGTAATAATAATAATAATAATAATAATAATAATAATAATAATAATAATAATAATAATAATAATAATAATAATATGTAATAATAATAATAATAATAAATGTAATAATAATAATAATAATAATAATAGTAAATGTAATAATAATAATAATAATAATAATAATAATAATAATAATAATAATAATAATAATAATAATGATAATGATAATGATAATAATGATAATGATAATGATAATGATAATGATAATGATAATGATAATGATAATAATAATAATAGTATATATAATAATAATAATAATAATAATTTATTTTAATTATTTATTAAATAGTATTAGTAGATGGTTGTGATGCACTAACCCACTACAAAAAAAAAACTCGGATTTAACCACGGTTAAAACAATGGCTAAATAAACTCGTGAGGGTGGCTACACTATCGTTGCCACGGTTTCTCAAACCGTGTAAAGATGTGGCATTGCAAAATTTTAGCTACATTTAAATATATAATTAATTGCGGTTATAAAGACCGTGGTAATATTATCTTAGCCTCGTTTACAATTTTATTTAGCCACACTTCTCACGTAACTAAACCTTCTAAGATCGTTAATTATATTTTAATTGTTAGTCACAGTTTAACTGTGGCTAAATGACTTCATCTTTTTTAAAAATGAATTTTAGATAGGCCTCACCTTATGGAAATATATCTGATTGTATATAATTCTGTAATGTAATTTATATTTTACACACTTTATTACCAATAAAGTACAAATACAAACAAAAAAGAAATAACAACATTATCCAGTAATTAAAACAAATTGCCAATAACATCATTCAAAGTGAGCTATGCTTACTCATTTTTCATGGTATGAATTATACAAAAAATTTATGGATCATTTTACCTTCACCAACTTTTAAAACAACTCTTAACAACATGTTTCTAAGTACATTTGAAAAGATAGATGAAAATACTATTCAAACAACACTTTCCGACTACTTCCTATCATTAAATTTATACTACACCTTTTTGTACAACCGACTTTTCCAAGCAGTCTATCAACTCCACATGTTTCAATCTAAAATATTATGAGCTTACCTTGTGCAAAGTAGAAATTTGATTTAACTCCTCCACGTTATTCTCAAACTCTACAATTTTACTATTGAATTCTTTTTCCTTTTATTAAAGATGAAGTTGTTGAAGTTTTCAAAAGAAGTTTCATTTTCCTTTATTAGTCCCAATCATAAAGAGTCCTTTATATTAACATAAAAATGATCAAATGATGGATATAGAATATATGTTGTGAAACATTACTATTGAAACAAAATTGATGTCCTAATTTGAACATATAGTCTGGTGTTAATTAAACTAATCAAAAGTAGTCTAGCTGTGATAAGTTCCAGGATTCAACTCGCCCAAATATTTTGTAAATTTGCTTGCAAGGGAGGAAACATTACTATTGAAAACATATTCTTAAACTTTTATTCATTTTATACAATTGAATTCACAAGAAAAAATCAACTCCACCGCGAACACCCTTACCACAAACCACACAATCAACCATCAAACTTCCATTCTAATATATAAAATCATATATTTGCATAATGGCCTATTATTACCTTGAAATTTCTTAAGGTATTCAAAAATACATATTAAATCCAAACGTCTTTGTAAAGTAAGGGTCGATCCTTAGAGAATAAGGGCTCTTTAGAAGATTGAAATATATGACCAAGAAGAATATTAAGTCAAGGATGTCGAAAAAGAGGCATGTCAACCAAAAGGACAAAACGTGGAAATTGGTCGATTCGACCAAAATATTAAATAGCGAGGGAAATAGTCGAAGCTGAGCCCAGTCGGTTATGGAGGATTTTGGACTTAGAGGAATTTCATTGTTTTTGCTTTCGATTAAGGAAAGCGTCGAGGTTAGGAGCAGATTACTTTTAGAAGCCTGAAGCGGGAAAAATTTAAAGTCCAAGAACGTGGGCAGTTATCATAACTTTGTGTTGTTTAAGCGCCAAACAGGTGGCGAAATCTTGTGAAGCGGTTTCTTCAAGTTTTGAACGCCAACCGTAGATTGTTTTTAGGAAGTTAATTTGTAAACGTTATAAATAAGTCATTTCAATGTAAAATTCGGGTGTTCAATTGTATACTCAAAGTACTTGCAAAAACTCTGCCCAATTCCGAGCGTCGGGAAGAAAGAGTTGCGAAAGTATTTGATGTACGTGAATCACCACCTTTATTTCAATGCAAAACCTTTACTTTTCAGTTGTTTTTTTTGAAACTTTTACTTGCATTCTATTTACTTTTCGGCAATCACTTTGTTTTTTCGTATATGTTGATGATCTCTTTGTTACAAGTTTCGAATTGACAGAAGAGTCTTTCGACCCATATTTCGTTTAGAATAGGCCTGAATTCACAGCCTCTGTGGGTCTCGAGTCACCATAGTAGGTCAAAATATAGTGAATACTCAGATTTGTCAAGTAATTTAGATGTTTGTCTCCGTCGGTCACGAGTTACCTGTCGGTTGAACCTGAACTATTGTGTGGAAAGTCGTTGTACTTATTTCCTTAGTCTTAGGAAACCGTTTCTTAGGTAAGGATTTCGACAGAATCAGTATAATTTCACAAATCTTAGCACATGTCTTAAGATCAACTGGTCGATCTTGCGAGTGAACCTTAGTTTTAGGACTTTGGGAGGATCAATGGTTGTTTACCATTTTCCACAGTAAACACCTACATCTAATCCCTGCCCAATTGAATTAAAGTATCAAGATTCAAGATTTTAGAATTTTGGACCTAGAATATATGAGAATAATTGAGCTCAAGATTATTTAGCATTACAAGTCACTTGTTCAAATGGCTTAAATTGATCTGCCCTCAGCTTGATCTGCCCTCAGCTTGCTCACCTCACTGCTCAACACTATCTTTGCAGGGACTGTATAATCAATACAATTTTGGCCTACAATACAGCAAAAAACATATATTCATTATGGGAAACTATTAATATACAGTTGGCGTTATGAAAAAAATATTGAAATGCTAAATCTATTTCATTTTAATAATTATGGGAAATTATTAATAGACTGTTGGGTTGATCATTTCATGTAGTTTTGCATTTCATGTAACTTTCCAGAATTGCAATTCCCATAAGCCAAAACTTTCCATTTTCCCCATTTTCATTGATCAATTTTTTAATATCCAAAACTATGTTTCACAGAACAATAATAGCTTCTTAATATTCTTTGTTCAAAACCAATAGACCAAAACTCTAACAACCATTTCAAATCACCTAAGTATAAAATAAACTCTGTACCCTCATAGATTCAAACCTACTAACACAACCCATGAAGTGATTGTACACAACCAAGATTCAAGAGCATACACCTGTTAATGTATCTTAAAAATGAAACGTGGGTAGATATAAATGTTCCTTTGTCGTTTAAATTACTCAATTGATGTAAACATCTTATAAAGGAGATAAAAAATCAATACCCACCTAAAATCAAAATCTCCAAATTTAAGTTTTCGTAATAAAACTATAAAGATTTGAGTTTCTAAAATACCTTTTAGCTCAACAAATATAGGGCATAGAACTACTTGTAGGTAGAATCAGAAATAATACCAAAATATAAGAACGATTAAGGACGAACACAAAATCGGTAACGACGCAGAGAGAGAAGAACGCTTACCAGAGTGATGGTGGAGTTGGAAACGACACCGAAATTGGAGAACAATTAGGGACTATCAAAATCGGAAACGAATATAAGAGAAGAGAACGATTAGGGATTGTAAACAATGCATAAACTAGAAACGAGCCAATGAAATTGGAAACAACGCATAAACAAAAGCATTAGGGGTTATGGTTTACCAATTTCATCTTTGTGGACTGAAACGGCAGTAAACCATTCATTAATCAACCATAAGGATTAGGGATGTATGAATCTGAACTGAAATGAATGATTTGGTAAAAGGGATTTGAGTGTATCATCTAAACGACAAGGAAGAGAAAAAAATTTCTTCGTTAATGTTGGGAACAAACAAACTAAAGGTTTCTTTTGGAAAATGAAAATAGAAGAGGGAAAGAATGAATATGCGCGTGAATGAAAATATCCCGCTCTTCTTAGCCACAGTTTCACCGTGTCAATTTTAATTATTTTTTCTAAATTTAATTTGTTATCCACGGTTAAAAAGAAACGTGGCTATTTAATTGTCGCAATGAACTGAATTTTGATAATATTAATTTAGCCACAGTTAAATTGTGGCAAACTCAATAATTTAACCACATTTGTTTAACTGTGAAAAATCAACCGTAGCTAATAAGCGGATTTTTGGTAGTGACCGTGTAAAACAATTTACGTCAACAGTGCATAGCAATTTATATATATATATATATATATATATATATATATATATATATATATATATATATATATATATATATATATAGATATACACTTTATGAGATGATAAAAATTAATCTATTGTATATCATTTATACAAAAGTTTTATTAAAGTGATTTCATGAAATGTTTTCTAAAATAATCGCAAGTGAATTTGTTAAATGTTTATATTGTCGTTCTTCTAAAAGAACATGAGTGAAAACAAATATTAAAAAAATATGTCTTATTTAATGTAACTTATTTCAGTTGAGCATTGCATTTTTTTTTTGTTGGTAAATGATGGTTGTATTTATCTTTCTAGAAGACAAAGACATAAGTATTTGCTTAATTAAAGACCTTACAAACACATTTTTTACTTACTTCTTCAACAAATTGAAGAAATATAGGGCATGAGCTGATCTAAAAATGAATAGAGGTGGCAAAATAGATAGATTGGATTGTTAATCGATCAATCAAAACAATTCATTAATCTATTACAATTTATTAAAACTTTCTTAAATATATTCAATCTAATCCATACATTAAAAAAATTTCCAGCAGTTTTCTTTAAAAAAATGTAGTTTTTTTATTTTTAAAAAATAATTTGAGTTATTTTAAAAAAAAAAAATCCAGTTTTTTTTCGGAAAAAAACATTAGTTTTCCAGTTTTTTTATTAAATTTTTTTATTTTTCAATTTTTTTTTTCAAAAATAGAATTTACCCTTTTTTTCAATTTTTTATTTTTCGGAATAATGAATAATTTTTTTCAGTTTTCTAAAAACATTATTTTTTAATTTAAAAAGAAATAAATTTATTTGATCTAAAGAATAATCCATTGGATCATTAAAATCAAGGTTGTTAAAATCTCGATTAAAACCTAAACTCTATATATTTCACGTTTCTAGTTCAGCATTTCGTTTTAAATCATAGGTGAAAACATTTTATGTAAAATCGTATTATGGAAAAAATTTACGTGATTTAAATCGTTCTGAAATCAGTGAAATCGTGTAGAATCATGTAAAATCGTTGGATTTCCCCCATGAAAACTTCTTTTATGCTTTTTAATTTTATTCACATTTATATCTTGGTTATAGTATTGAAGAACCTTTGTCATCTAGATATAAATTTAATCAAGTTGAATAAAATTAACTAATGAAGAAGATGTTGTAAATGAATTGGATTGATGAAGATGAAAACACTTATTTCTTTGTGTGATGACTGGTTTTTTCATCGGTTGTTTTAAAAAACAATGAAGTCGCCACCTAATTTTATTTGTCCAAAAGGAACGGGAAAATATAGATAAAATCAAACAGAAGTAGATAAGGCGGTCTACGACCAAAAACATGGAATCGGGAGTCGGTTATGTAAGAGGAAGGTATTAGCACCCCTTACATCCATCGTACTCGATGGGACCCGTTTAGTTCTAAGTGTTTGTGTCTGTGTTCATTGCTAAGTTATGAATAAAGGATAAAAGGATTTGTTTATTATTATTTTGAGTTCGGCATGGTTTCGAATACGTGTGCCTACGTATTCCCTTGTGCAATGGGAAAGTCAAAACTCCGTAGTTCCTCTTGAAAAGGTTTTAAATTGGTTGTATTGATTTTATAAGAAAAATCTTGCATTTGACATTTCAAATGCTTGAACTTGGACTTGTTTAGTTTGTTTGAAAAGCTTAAGTCATCGTTCGTGTTTGAAATGACTATTGCACACTCTTTGTAAGAAAAGAGTTTGATGATCGCGTATGAGCGATAAAAGAATTTGAGTGAGTTGAGTTGATTTTAAGTTGTGGATGACAAATATTGAAACATTAGGCTATCATCTAATGATTCAAGTACTCGAAATTGGCGAGCAAGTTCAACCAATCATCTCTCATCCAAAATATTTATTATGAAAATGGTGTTTCGAGTGAAATAAAATATTTAAATTATTGGGCTATCATCCAACAATCTAAAGACTTTAAATTCGATTAAATCATCGGGCTATCATCCAACAATTTAAACGAATGTCACTTTATTATTTTAATGCGGATAGAAGGATTTAGTTTATTGGGCTATCATCCAACAACCTAAAGACTTCCAATTCAATTAAATTGTCGGGCTATCATCCAACAATTTAAACGAATATCGCTCAAGTATTATGACATGGATAGAAGTTTCATCTTATTGGGCTACCATCCAACAATCTAAAGACTTCAAATTTGTTTAAAATATTAGGCTACCATCTAACGATTTAAACAAATTTCATCTAAGTTTATTGTGAAAAACATTTTGAAAACAACTCGACGTTGGATCGAGGTTTGAGAAGAAGACTCGACGTTGGATCGAGTTTTATAAATTAATTGTGAAAGTGTTTTAGATGGGGTTTGGTAACGGACCGAAGGAGAAGGAATGACTCGGGTTATGATTAACCAAGTATGTGGACTTGATTAATCTCGTGAGGATAGGTGCTCCTATCCCCAACCATGAGACCCTGGTGCATGGAAAATTGGTATATGGACCAATATTATTTTCGGGTTATGATCAATTAAAGCAACAAGGGCTTTAATTAACCTCGTGAGGATGACCATGCCCATCCCTAACCATGAGACCCTTTAAGAAATTGGCGTATGAGCCAATCAAGAGGAATCAGAGTCGTTTTAGATTAATCGTGTGTGACGTGTACATTGGTGAATAAATACCGAATAAGCGAATAAACAGACAATTATCACACAATACAATCGGAAATTTAAATAATTATTAGAAATGATTTTTTCTGTTTGATGAAAAATCAACTAATAGTTTAATCGATAGATCATCAAATAAAAACTATCATAACTAATTATTATTTAATACATCGCACAAAAATTAAATTATTTACATAAAAATAAAATAATTTAAGAGATGAGAGTTTAGGAATGAGCCTGATATTGCAGTGATTCTGGGGGGTGTTGGAAGCAAAGAGATTCGCTGGGCTTGATGGAAGAAGGACCAAATCCAAGTTAAAGGTCTGCATGATCCTGTGCGGCCGCCAGAAAGAGTTTATGAGGGGCATGCGTGTTCTGGAGCATCTGATCCGATCAAATGGAAACCTGATGGCTGAGGAAAAACTAGTAGCACACTCCTGAGCGTTGGATCTTTATTTGTGGAAATTTGATGGTGGAGACATGACATGTATCATTGCTTGCATATACAAAAAATAAAATAAAAAATAATAGATCAAATAGAGGTGGTGACTAGTGTCACCACCAGACTAAGGACTAAGATAAAATAAAATAAACAAACTAAACTAAAATTAAAAAACTAATTATTTTAACAAAAACAAAAAAAACATCTCTCTCTTTCTATCAGAAGCTCTCGCTTCTCTTCCGTTTCTCTATTTCTCGTCCTTTCTCCGCGTAGGTCTCAGCACCTCACCGCCGATGCATGCTCCGTGGTTCTATGGTCTCTCATCTTCTTGTCGGAGAAGAGAGCTTGGCCGCCGTTGGTTCTCTCTTCGCTTTCTCGACCAAAACTCTGTGTTGGCTTGCGATTTGGTTTCTGATTCCGGAACCCTCGCTGTTCTGTGTTGGCTCACGATTTGGTTTCTGATTTCGCAGGTGGGGGCTCGTTTCGGCTAGGATTTGAAAGAGGGGTTTCGAAACCCTAAGCGTTGGATTCAAACTCTTCTGTCAACTTTGGGTGAGATTGTTCTAAGCTTTTTCCTTTTCTTCTTTCTCTGTTATCAGAAACTACGATTTCTGAAAACAATTACTCTGAAGGGTTAGTGTTTTAGGAAAGTGATGAAAGAAAAGCTTAGGGTTTTGATGTTATATTTGGGCTGCTGTTCTTGGTTTTCTAGTTAATGGTTTGGAACTTGGTTTGAATTGTGGTTGCTGGCTTTTTGTTGGTCTTTTTGTTTCTTGTTGTAATTTCTGTTTGGAACTAAGGCTAGCTTATGGTTTGAACATTGTTGGTTTTGCTATTCTGGTTTTGGTTTTTTTCTTTAGAACAGATGCTCCTTGGTCTTTTCATTGGTATCTCATGGAACAGTTAGTTTTTGTTTTTCTGCTTATCGTCCAACTGAGTCTTTTTGCGTTGGAACTAGTCTTCTGCTTTTCTCTGATGCTAACTGCTGCCCTGTTGCCTTCTGCTATGTTTTCTACTACTTTTGGCCACTGCTTTTCCAATTGGCTTTATTGTCTTGGCATTTTTGGCTTTCTTTTGTCTGCTGCTGATAACCATACTGTCTGCTGCCTGTTGCTTGTGATAATTTGTTTTGGGCTGAACTTACTTTGCTTGCCTTGGAAAATATGATGTTATTTTCTGATTTTCCTCTTCACACCTCCTTTTGTGAACCAAACCTGGTTTGTGATTTGCAATAGGAGGTTGTGGCCGATGAAAGAACTTTAAAGTTCTGAGGCTTAGTCGCTTGAACATAATCAAAAACCCTTAACCTGATTCCTTAACATAAACCCTAATGATGAGTTTGAAATAGATTGCTCTTTTAATTTCTTGATTATAATTGCTAACCATATTTTTATTTATTGTTTCTGTCATACCCCAAAAATTTTCCTCCTATTCCTCAAGACATTTCACATATCCATACTCAAGGATTCCTCAAGGGTTGATCAAACAAACCCTCTCCTAGACAATCAACCCAAACTAGGGTTTGGCTATCCTCAGATCCAGATGGACTTCCAACATCTCCAATGGTCATCATGCCTCCTCATATGCTTCAAAGAATCTCCATGTCAAGTTTCAAGCCTTACAAGTCAAGTTTCTTCAGATAATTGCTCAGATGGTTGAAAATCAATTGTATTGGACAAAAAGTCAACTGTGGTCAACATACAGTCAAACTTCATGATTTTTGGTCAACATCCTCATTTTGAAGTCACATTCATCATTTGATCAAGTTTTGGTCATGATTCATCAGGAAAACTCATGATTTGCTCAAAAGTCAAACTTTCTAAATTAGGGTTTTCTAGAGAAAAGTCAACTGAACTTTGACTGAGCATAATTTTCTCATACTTTATCAAAAATTTTTCCACCACCTCTCATTTTGAAGGAAATTCAATTCTCTACAACTTCATGTCTCACAAGCATGGTCAAAAAATGTTTCATTTTGAAGATATGGATCAAAACATTACACAGGTCCTTTTTAAAGTCAACAAAAAGTCAACTTTTTGTAATGAAGTGATATTGAGCATGGAAACTCCCAATTGAGATGAAACCAAAGATGTTGTTTAGAGGACATCTAGAGCTTTCTAAAAAGTCCAAGAACACTCAAAACTGTTGAAAATTGAGCAAGATACACCTTGTACAAGTTGGGCATTTTTGAAGAATTGCATAAAGAGAGATACTTGTCAAAATCCAAAATTTTGCAAATGGGCCTAACTTTTCTTGGTTCAAACTTATTCCTCAGCTAATTTGGAACCTCCAAGCCCAATGCCACGAATTTTATCTTTATTTTTCTATTTAATTTGGATTTTAATCATTTAAAAACAAATTAAATTAAAAATAAAGGTAGAAAATCAAAATTAAATGCAAATTGGATTTTTCTCTCATCCTCGAGGTCCAAGCAACTCATAAAAGCTGCAATTTCGAAATTGTCTTTGATTTGACAAGAAATTGATGAAAATTGGATCAAAAAGGAAAGATTTGGTTTCATACAAAATCAAATATTTTTACATTGATTGATTCATTATTTGCTCTTGATTTCTGACCTAAATCCATCTATTATAAATACACAATGCCTACACATGAAGAAAAAACAGAAAAATTGCCTCAAAGAACCCTAACCTAAGTAAAAAAACCGTGCCTTTCAAGTTACCTGCAGCCTTGGTTCTAGCTTGTTTCAATCGATTCTAAGCCTTCCATTGCATTCCTTGGAGTCTCCTGAATCGATCCAGACCTTTACAAGTCACAAAACCATCAAGAATTGTGAAATCACGATTTCGGTTTGTCAAACTTTTTCCAAATTCAATTTTTATCATTCATGCATATTTAACGTGTTTTGATGTTTGTTTTGTGTTTAGAACGAAGTTTGGAAACTTTCTGCATAGCTTGATTGTATTTTTGTGGCCTGAATCGAAATCTACCATGACTAGGTTTTTCTGTATCAGGATGATCAGTGGACAAAAACGAATCGAACCATGGTTTCATATTGCATTTATATTGCTTGTACAAATCTCGCCCTTCCATTTTGACATCAATTTTTGATCACATGAAAGATCCCTAAAATTGTTTATGACTGTTTTTTGCAGAAGCTAGCAAGTGGCTAGCAAGTGGCTAGCAAGCGGCAGGGCAGGTCTGGTATCTTCGCAAAATTGGAAGATGACAATTGATGAGGATGGCTGATTCCTCAAATAGATGGCTACCTAATGTATCAATATGTACAGGTTTGATGCAAATTGGTTTGAAAATGGAGATCTTGGCATGGTGTTGTTTGACATGTTTTACATGATTGCAGCAAGTTGGTTTTGGAGTATTACTTGATAATGCACAAGTTTTAGTTGAATCCATAATTCTATACTTATGGTGTGATGCTCTGCTGCAGGTTTGGAACCTGAGGAAATTGCAAAACTTCTGGACAAATTATTCAACAGTACATGTCCCATTACTTGGTCACGACGAAAACTCAAGAATCAGTAAAGTCAAGATAGAGCATGAAGGTCGTGATGAAGAGGCTTGCATAGTAGCATGAAGATAGGCCTTAAGACTATTTAAAACTCTTTTATTGAGAAAATTATGGGATTGAAGTCCAAAAGCTTTCACTTTGTAAGAAAATTTAATATAGTAGCTTGAGACTTTTTGTAACAAAAATCTTAATGGAAATGGAACAGTTACTCGTATATTGGTGTGCTGTATTGCTTTCCCATATTTCTTTGATTTTTTTTATGGTAGACCAAGAGGTAACTAGAATTCAATTATTATGCGGCCACATATTCATGAAGTTAAGTTTGGAAATAGGAAGAAGAAAAGACTTCCATTATGACATGGGTGTGGTGGTGTGTGAGCTAACAAATCGAAACATATGATTTCGAACTAGTGTAAAACTGAAGTGCCAAGTAGGTCAATTTGCAATTCCTCTTTGCTAACCAAGTCAAATTTAAACACCTCCATATCTGAACCTCTTGAAGCAAAAATCTGCAAATCAAATGCAACCATCACTCTTGAAATTTTCATGATAATTTGATCTTAAGAACGAATTTTTCTCCATATCAAATCATTTTGTTCTTATCGGAATTCTAAATCTCGACTAACCCAACCTCTAACCATCGGATGTTGAATTCAAAGTCAAAATTCCAAAACTTGTACCACAGGCAAAGAAAAATGTCCAATGAACACAAACAATAAGTACCAGCATTGAGGACCAACTCACACAAAGTTTATGATAGGGGCTTAATCACAAACAAAACTTCTTTCCATGTAGTTAAACTTTCACGTTGAGGAACTTTCAATTTAACATTTAAAACCACGCTTCGATCTTGACGTAAAGCAATTAAAATGCATGTTTGTAATTGGACCAAGATCAACAATGATGCAGGATATGACCAAATGAAAATTAAAAACAAGAGGTGGGGCAAATTTTGGGGTGCGACAGTTGCCCCTATTCAATCATCTTAAACCTGATAAGTGAGAAAGAGTGACAACTTTCGAACATTCAAGGTGGAAGAGGATTGAATACTAAAAGAACCCAAAAATTTTCCCTACGCGGGGGAACCAATGCCATAAGAGAGAACAAATAAGATATCTTGACTACAGAGTCAAGGAAGAAACACTTGAGGAGAAAAAACTTGTTAAGCGACATCAGAACGCCTTAGCAACAACAATACCAAATGAGAAATATCAAAAGATCTCAACAACACTGGGGATAACCGAGTAACCGAAATGAGTAATAACAGTAAGTTTTAATGAAAATGCTATGAGAAGAAAACTAAACTTCTCAAGCGACAAAGAAAAACAATAGATTAAGCCATCTCAGGATGTCTTAACGAAAATGCTATGAGAAGAAAACCGAACTTCTCAAGCGACAAAGAAATAAGATAAATTAAGGATTCGATACGATTGAGAACTTGTCAGAAAATTCCAGAGAGTTAAGGAATACTTGCAGACCTTAACGAAGATAAAATTGAGAATTTGTCAGAAAATTCCAGAGAGTTAAGGAATACCCGCAGACCTAAACGAAGATGAAGTTGAGAAACTGTCTGAAGATCCCAAAGAGTTAAAGAATACCCGCAAACTTTAACAAATATATGATCGAGAATTTTTCAGAAAATCCCGAAGAGTTAAGGAATACCCGTAGACCTTAACGAAGATATATGGCTAGAACAATATCAGAATTGTTGTGCACGAAGGTGCGAGGAGCCATGGCATGCTGAATGTTTTGACCATGTAACTTCCGAGTTACCAGCAGAACAAATTCTGTAGCACACCCGAGAATACAATTCTCTGGGGATAAACAAAACAATATCCAGCACACTGGTGTGATATAGATGTTTATAAAGTCAGTAAATCTTTGTTTTCGACGTTTCTGCTGATGAGAGATCTTACTGAACATGTACAGACATGTTGAACAACTTATGAGTTAACGAAATCTTCAATTTGTATGCAGATAGCTTTATCGGAGATAGAAGAATTAAGTTCAACACCTGTCACTGAATAACTTCTATGGTAATGAGCTTCAATTTCTCGGCATCGACAATGCGTTGCAAAGCAAGATATGTGTATCAACTTCGAGTTGGAGAAATATCCTGATTGAATAAACATCCTACCCGTGGATATTTATTTGTTGAGTATTTGAAAATTACGGGAAATAAACACACCGAAGTTCAATGTAGTTTTCTCGAAATTTCGAGAGTAAATTGCAGAAGTCACTGCCAATAGAATTTGCTGAGAAGATTCTTGTCTGAAAGAAATCTTGAAAATATCAAGAATAATGTTGTAGTAATCCTTTTAGAACCGAGGTAATATAGCTATAAGGAACCTCACTTTGAATCCTATTTGCCGTATTTTAAACTATTTTCAATGACTTAACACAAAAACAAGAATAGAAAATAATAGTTAAATTTAAATATTTCATTGATAAGAACTACAACATCACCAAAGAAACTACAACAACACAAACAAATAAAACTACTCAACAAATTCAAACTTCTCAGTCCACTTAGCTATAACATCACCCCTAACCATCCCTAGCTTATTGAAAAGTTCAGAAAGAACTCTTCCATAAGGTATGAGGAAATAATTTTTCTCACGAGAAGTCTATATCATTTTCTTCAAGAAAATGAAAATGGTAAGAGGAAGATTAACTCTCATGTTGCAGGTGAGGAATAACAAGAGATGTTTGTCATATCAAGTAAGCGTTTCCATGTCTTTCTCTCTTAGGCGGAGATTTGACAATAGAAATTGAAACCAAAATTTTGCAATAGGGCGTAGAGAAGTATGATTAGAGAGATATGTATCTTTGACATAAATTCAATGAAGGAGGTTTGCATATATATTGTTGAATTCATAATGTTCAACACAACTACCAAAATCTTCACAATTGATTGCCAAAGCAATTAGTGATGGAGTAATGAAAAAAGGATCGCCATTTACATAGGACTGAATGATTTATTTATCACCAGTTGGCACAATGGACGCATTCATCCAAAACTCTTTAACAATGTTAGTGTATATGGGGCCATGTAGAATGTTAAAGTAACCACAAAACTTTTGTTTGGTAACAACTTCCTTTAACGTTTTTTCTAAACTTTCGAAATCATTGAAGTTAACATACTTTTCTTTAATAACAAACAATAGATTTATATTCATTTTTGATAAGTTCGTAACAAGGAAACAGAGAGTTGGTAATGAGAAGTTGAAAATAGGAAAATAATTTGAATCAATGAGTTGGTAATTAGACTTTTAAATAGCTGAAAAGCCTCTTTGATAATCTAAAAGAGACGTTACGAATTTAAAATAAGATGATCATTGCTATTCTAGTGATAACCTAAAAGATACGTTTCAAGTGCATGAGCGCCTAATGTTTTTCTAAATTCCCTGTTAATTGTATTTTTTAATTGTAAAGTAATACTCTAACCCGTCGATTTTCTTAAAAAACAGAGGTAAGCTCTAGTGTTAAAATATAGCGTTAAAATTTGAACCTCTATTTAATTGTATTTTTTATTTTTAAGTTAAAATGTCATAACACGTCGGTTTTCCTAAAAAACCGACGTCAAATTTAGCGTTAAAATTGGTACATTTAACAAATCCTTAATCAAATCCTCGTCATCCATTTCATGACTATCAACGGTAAAGACATTACCATTAGTGATCTGCATGAAACATTAAAAACCTCCACTATAAAAGCATTATGAATATCAAGACTTGTGCCTCTCAAGCATTGTAACGTCATGAAGAGTTTTAGGTTTGCAAGAGTGTTTTCCATGAAGAGTTCTCCTTGATGGATTGCAAGAGTAGAAAATTATTTGGGGTTTAAGGTTTGTGTTCTTAAATATTTATTTGAGCACAAGATTATTTATTTATCTCCCTGTTTTTTGTTTCTAACCTTTTTTTTTGGTTCATATCAGAAATAAACGGGGGCAAAAATGATTAAAGATCTCCTTGCACACATAATTTGATCTACCCTTTCATTATATGATTTGAAGATCTAAAATCTAGGTCTTCAATGTAACGACTGGAGATCTCTTTACACCCAACATTCTATCTACCCTAAAATTATATGATTTGAAGATATGAGATCTAGATCTACCCTAAAATTATATGATTTGAAGCTCTGAAATCTAGATCTTGTGTAAAAAAAATGAAATATTCTGGGTAAACAATGTAACTATTATAATTATAAAAAATGATCACCCCTCAGTTTTATTTTAAAACTGAGATAAAAAAGACGCTAGTTTTTGTACATAATAAAAATGCAATCGTTGGGGATTGAACTCATGCGCTATTAAAATACCACTCAGTGTTCAAAATATCGAGGTGATAAGTCCATACTTTTTATGACGACCTTATTTACCTCGTTTCAGATGCGGAGGAAAAACACATTTTGCGTCCGACATTAGATGCGTTATTTGTAATAGTGTTCCACGATAATGAGTGATTGGCTATGACTGCAGTTATGACTAGTGGAAGTGTTGCATTACGAGTTCCATCCACCTTCTCATGATCTCAAAACCCTAGAATATGTCTATCTTCCATTCGTTTTTGGACTGATAGTGATGATTAGAATGAATTTCCAAAATATCATATACCAATGAGATCTATGGCGAACGTATGGGCGACTTGGATGTCGAAGGAGCTATTGTATTTTTGCGATTGGATCAAAAGTCATATTTTTCACTCGAGTGTTATTGTTATTGTAATTCTTGACTTTGGATCATAAGAAATATGAGTGTGAAAAATCGTAGAAATCAAACGTTAATTCTCACATGCAACGTCATTGTTCCGCTAGGGAACTAACTATGTTTAGGGAAATTGTGAAATATAGTCTTGATGCGGTGGACTGAATCTCCGATACAAAATTAACACTCTAACATGCACTTAAAACTTTTATTTCTAAGACCGAAAGAGTATTGATTTTTTTATCCAAACTCCTAACAATAGTAAGTTAGTAATATGTTTATTTATTTATTTAAAACATTCCCCAATCGATGAAACCAAAGAAATAACAAAATCAACCTTTATAAAACAAACCAACCCACAGTTTTATCCTACCTTTAATCCCATGAGCCCAGCTAAGGCAAATCAACCTTTATAAACAAATCTACAAATAATTTCCACACAAAGATTCCTTTCACTTGTTACTAATACCCACCACAACACAATCACTCATCACTCATCACTCATCACTCATCTCATCTCTCTTATTATAATGCACTTGTTCTCACATCTCTCAATTTTCTAGATCTACTTAACACTCAAACCCACAATCATGGATGTTTTTGATGGAAACAAATCCCTCAACACAATTCTCCTCCTCATCACAACCATAATCGTTGCAAAGCTCATTTCATCATTCATCATCCCCAAATCAAAGAAACGCCTCCCCCCAATTCTCCCAGGATGGCCCATCATCGGCGGCCTCCTCCGTTTCCTCAAAGGTCCAATCTTTATGCTCCGTGAAGAATACCCTAAACTCGGAGGTGTCTTCACCTTGAAAATCTTTCATAAAAATATCACCTTTTTTGATTGGCCCTGAGGTTTCTGCGCATTTCTTCAAAGCTCCGGAAACTGATCTTAGTCAGCAAGAGGTTTATCAGTTTAATGTGCCTACTTTTGGCCCTGGGGTTGTTTTTGATGTTGATTATTCTGTTAGGCAGGAGCAGTTTAGGTTTTTTACGGAAGCGCTTAGGGTTAATAAGCTTAAGAGTTATGTTAATCAGATGGTTTCTGAAGCTGAGGTAATGTTTTTTTTCATAACCCTTTGTCTAATTATGCGTAATTCTTGTTTTTTTGTTTGTGCAGATTATCTGTTTGATGATTTGCTTGTTTGTTTTTGCATTCAATGATTTATTCTGTTTGGTTGTAACTTGTTACTGGCAACACTTGTGCTGAACTGTATATACTGCAGGTTGCTTCTGAGTGCTATTTTGATTGAAGAATTATGATTTTATGATATTAAGTGAGGACAGTTATTTATGTACATTGATGTGTCTTTTATGGATTTGGGGTGACAAAATTTGATTTCAGTTGAGTGAGTTTAACACAATGTGGTTTATGTTTTGAGTGAGTTAGTGTGGGTTTGGTTCTATGGTGAGAAAAGTTGATTTTGAATAAATTATTATTATTATTGATTCTGGTTATAAGTAAGGTGAATCTAAAGTGGGTTTTTGTTTGGATACATTCTTGTAAAATGAGCTGTACAAATAATTTCAACCAAAAGCTCCATTTTATAACTTAAATTAAAATCAATTCCGGAAGCAAAGTCAATTCTACTAATAAAATCTATTTTAGTTCATCCAAAGTGCTACACTTGGACAATAAATGTAAATGTAAAAATGACATTTGGAGTTATAATCAATGATTTGGCTTTATGACCTTAGGTGAGGTCAGTTATATCTGCGGTACTCTATTTGTTTGTCATTTTCAAAATTTAGAGTCTCTTTGGTAAGACCCAAAAAAGAGTTTTTAGTTTTTAACTTTTAGTTTTTCAGTTCATATTAATGAAAAAGGTCAGTTTGGTAACTCTATTTTAGCTTTTAGCTTTTTTTTTCAAAAGCTATTTGAAGTAGTTTTTGAGCTTGCGACTTTTTCTTCCATTTATACCCTCATTATTTCAACAAAAATATATTATTACCCTTATTAATTAAAATGACATTTTATGTCATTTTGTATCTATCAGCTAATGAAACAGCTAATTTACCAAACACTCGTATTAGCTTATCAGCTATTAGTCACCAACTATGTGCTAGTACTAGCTACCAACTATCAGCTATCAGCTACCAACTATGAGTTACCGATTAGTTTTTAGCAAACAGAGCCTTAAAGTAGTAGTATTTCCTATAGTATTACAGAAAAGACCAATAATTACATAAAAAGTAAGATGGTAGATAGTGGTGATAGCCCTAAAAGACAATTACAATGGAATGGGAGTAATAATTTTTAGTAGGTGGTGGTGATACATTTATCAAAATCTCAGCAGTCATGTTTCTAATCACTGGTTGTTAGCTCCACACTTTTCAAGGAGCCAAACTCCCAACTTAACTGAAAATTTAATTTTTCACCATAACTTGGATTCAATGTCATATATTGTGTTAAGCTGTGTAAGCTTTTTAATTCTATTTGGACTTGACTTAATTGTTTGTTTCTTTATATAGATTATAATATATCCTCTGTTGTAACTTTCTTTGGCTGAGTTGTGTCGTTTCTAAAAAAATGACCAAATTTGCAGGACTATTTCTCAAAGTGGGGATCAAGTGGTGAAGTTGATTTGAAGTATGAACTTGAGCATCTGATCATCTTGACAGCCAGTAGATGTCTGTTGGGGCGTGAAGTTCGTGACAAGCTCTTTGACGATGTCTCTGCACTGTTCCATGACCTCGACAACGGAATGCTTCCAATCAGTGTTCTCTTCCATACCTACTCCCAGCTGACAATGCACGCAAGAAGCTTGCTGAAATCTTTGCAACCATTATATCTTCACGAAAAGGTTCCGACAAATCAGAGGACGACATGCTGCAGTGCTTCATTGACTCAAAATACAAAGACGGTCGCCCTACAACAGAATCCGAAGTCACCGGTCTCCTCATTGCTGCTCTTTTGCGGGGCAGCACACCAGCTCAATCACCTCAACTTGGACCGGAGCATACCTCCTGTGTAACAAACAGTACCTTTCTGGTGTGGAGGAGGAGCAGAAGAAGTTGATGGCAAAACACGGCGATAGAGTTGATCACGATGTTCTGGCCGAGATGGACGTGTTGTATAGGTGCATTAAAGAAGCCTTGAGACTCCACCCTCCATTGATTATGCTGCTTCGAAGCTCACACAGTGATTTTAGCGTCACTACCAGAGAAGGGAAAGAGTATGACATTCCCAAGGGTCATATAGTTGCTACATCCCCTGCATTTGCAAACAGGTTACCTCACATTTTCACTGAACCTGATAAGTATGATCCTGATAGGTATGCTGTAGGGAGGGAAGAAGACAAGGCAGCAGGGGCATTCTCTTACATTTCATTTGGAGGTGGTAGACATGGATGCCTTGGAGAGCCTTTTGCATATCTGCAGATAAAAGCAATTTGGACTCATCTTCTTAGAAACTTTGAACTGGAACTTCTGTCACCTTTCCCTGAGATTGATTGGAATGCCATGGTTGTCGGAGTGAAAGGAAAAGTTATGGTCCGATACAAGCGAAGGGAGCTTTCTGTTAATCAATAGGACCATGTTTTGTTTCACTGCATTGCTTGAATTTCATTTTTAAGTTTTTCTTGTTAGTATTTTTGGTTCAGCTTTAGTACCCATGTTGACTGTGTATTTGAAATTGGATATCAAGAATCTTGATTTTGACTTCATTGTTGCAAGTGGTTTTAACTTTTTTGTTTAGTGAATAAGATGATTGGAATGGATACATGGGATAAAGTGAAATGGTTAGAGTAAATTATTTAGCTTACTTTTAAAAGCTTATTATTCAGTATAGATGATTCATTACATATATTTCTGAAGTAACTAAAACACTAGATGAACAGATGATTCATTACATATATTTCTTAAGTAACTAAAACATTAGATGAACAGCGCGGCAGAAGTTGAAGATGATGAAAATTAGAACAATTATAACAACTATGGTAGAACTACTTCTCCATGGATCACGAAAGTAAACCCGACCTATAGTGCCCATAGCTCTCTTCCACACACTATTGTAGTGTTCATTAAGATCTTCCATAAGTTGATAATAACACGATGAATTTGTCACAACATGTTTGCATAGACTGTTAGCAAGAGTTGTCAATTCTTCGTTGCTTTCAAGTTCATGAACAATGACTTCTTTATCTACCAGCAACTCTGCATCATCTTTGGAGCGAATAAGAGAGCTAATCAAAGAAACATAGTTGCAAATGTAAGGCTCATCAGGATAGTGACATTGCTCGAAAGCGATTAGGTTCCTAAGAATGCATTCCGTCGCGCGATCTACTTTTAACTGTGGTAATAGCAATCTAGCTTTGAAAAACCTGCAACATGGTAAACAACCTAAGCAAAGAAACCAACTCAAAAATGGTTTTTTCTCAAACTTTATGTCAAGTAAGCTTCTATTATGAACTTTCTCGAAGCATATACCAGCTTCATTCAACTTTGTTGCAATCCTTAACATCAAACACTCTTTTTGAGAATCAATATACTGATTACTCATTTTCTTAGGGAGATAAGAACATCTAATCAAATCAATAAAATGAAGTGATTTCTCCCATATCTTCGCTTCAAACTTTCGTTCATCAGATTCCTTGTGACGAGGGGAACAAGATGCAAAATACTCATGTGCAAGCTTGAGAAACCAGTTGTTCTTTTTGACACTGCTTGGAACAACAGCGTCGTATAGTTTTTCCAACACATAAATTGGAAGCTGATTCTCAAGAAGCAACAAATCGCGTTGAATAGTTTTACTTACGCAAAGTTGAGTTACTACATAATCATCTTTGTGTTCCCATTTCTTATTCTCTCTTAGAAAAAGCTCCATGATGAACACAGCATCCAACAGTATCATGTCAACAAATTGTTCATTGCTGATATCATTGAATTTCTTCTGATAACAGCGGCGTAAATTTTGTTCTTCTTGTACAAGAAACGATCTATAGTTCACTAAATCACTTTTTCGTTCTACACGATTCCGAAAGAAATGAAAATATCTATGCTTGTATTCTTGCATTTCCTCGAGTTTTTTGTTGTTATGATGGATAGGACCGATTGATATAAGTAGAGGTGTATATGCTTCTTCTTTCACCTTCAAAAGAATAGTAGGAACATTGTAGATACAACATTGAGGCCAAAGTGAAGGTTCCATCTTTTCTGTCATGTTAATGATTTGTTGGATATCATATTTATCAGAAGATCCCATGAGATCAATTGACAGAGACTAAGACCTGTTTGAAAAAACAAGTTAATTAAATATTTATAGTATACATGCTTATCATATAAGTGCTTATGTTTATGCTATTTCTATAGTAAAATATAAGCAAAACCATAGTAGGAAAAAATGAATTAAGCAAGAAAGTATATAGTGACTCAAAAAACAATGGCTTAAACAACAATAAGTGAATGAACCTGAAAAAATGTTTCCTTCAACAACTTCTGAGTTTCCAAGCTTCTTGCACTAATGTTGAAAGCATTTTGCATTGGTCCTTAAACCTAAGGGATATGTTTTATAGAGATAGAAGTAATTAAGTGAGACTTGAGACACACTCTGAATGTCTATTCCTACTATAGTTTTTTCCTATAGGAATTATTATGGTCAAAGAAGTATAGTTTGAAAATTTCTAGTTTAATTGCATGGTAGCATAGGTGATGACCAAACTAGTGCGATCTGTCTTTGGTAATAATAATGGTTTGAAGAGATGAGAAAGTCTTACATGTTTACATCAGAATTTATGTTGGTTGGTGAGCTGAATTTACAGGTTAATTGAGTTATCATCAACAGATTTGCAAGCTACTTTCTCAATTTACTTTTTTTATTAAATACACTTGTACTCGAATTTTTGTTTTTCTTCAAATCATTATTATATAATAACAATTTTTTATATATATATATATATATATATATATATATATATATATATATATATATATATATATATATATATATATATATATATATATAAATCTTTGGTGTTATCTCTACTCTTAACTCCCTTATTTTATGCTTTTATTCTACCGCATATTCAAACGTTTTTGTTAAAATGTTTTTAAACTCTGATTTATAAGATAATTTTGTTTCAAATTATAATTTTTCAAACCTCTACAATTCACTCCCTCTTGTGTATGAAGTCACATATTTAACAAAGTGCTCTAGAGATGTGTCACACCCTAATATATAAGCCTAAGAACATACATGTGTTTGAAAAATAAGTGAAACGTCTCAATGATTGGAAATGCAATTAACGTGCTTGTCCCTCATTACTTCTGCAATTGTCTCACGGTATTTAATGCATTTAGATGTTGACTGCGACTTCAAAATACTTCTCGACTAATAAAACATACAGAAAGCCTTTGAGGAAACTGTTTTGGACCGACCAAAGACCCAACATGAGTATGGTCCAAACATCCAACTTAATAATGCAAAGCCCGAATAAAATTATCTATCATATATAAATGGCACACGCGATACTTGAGATACATTTTTCTTTTCATAATTTCACTTCACTCATATTGGACTCCGTAACTAACTTAAGTGTTGGAGTACAAACCTTGTAGGTCCACTCCTGTGTTGTTGTGTCATGTTGTGTCAGAGATCATCGCCACTGCATCAAGAGTCCATCATCACTAATTAATCACAATTATGGTTCCAATTCGAAACAATGGATAACCATTTACGGTGTGGATCAAGTAAGAGTCCAAGAATTGCAGGTGCACTAAACTCTCCATCGTCTCGTAGATCCATCTTTGGACGAATATTTTGGCTTATTTTCTAAATTGAACATACGGTCGGTCCGAAATAATCAATGTTTTAAAAACCGAACCGGACAAAGAATCGTTAAGACATACGGGTTAAGGTTCAACCGGGGTTCAACCGTATATGAAATTTAAACTAAAAAATAAATAAATATATTATTAAACACTCTAATCTAATTAATTTATATTAGAGTTTTTAAAATAAAATTCTTTAATAAATACAATATTAATAAACAAGCTTATAAAAGAAGGAGAATGCAATGTAAGACCCAAAAATCGGTCTCAATTTTGTAATTATTTTGATTTTTTGCGATTCAAACAATTTTATCTCAATTTTATTGACCTAATCGTTTAATGGTCCAAACCGAACCGAATTAGACAACGGTTCAAGGTTGAACCGGTTCAATGGGGCAGTTCAATCCGATTTTTAAAACATTGGAAATAATAGCTATTGTTCCTTTTTCACTAAATATTATTTTTACATCTTTATATTTCTCTCTTCGTTACTCTTCGCTTGATCTAAACACAAGCTGATCCCAAAACATGCACAACAAAATCGTTCCTCGACAAGGAAGAGAAAATGGCTTGGGAACAACTATTATGTGTAGTCCAAGAGGCCTAGAAAAAGAGACCCAATAATGAATGCTATTGGGAACTAATCATAAGAAAGGAAGGCCATCATTCTTCTAAACATAAAAAATCCCAACCTTTCATCACACAATGTCTAAATTAATTGAACAACCCTCGGCTTAGCACATTGCATTCCACGAAACATAAAAAATCCCAACCTTTCATCACACAATGTCTAAATTAATTGAACAACCCTCGACTTAGCACATCGCATTCCACGTGAAGCTATTGTAACTATCATTGTTATATAAAGAGAGAAGTACCCCATTTCACAGATAATTTCAAATCTATCTCTATTAATCACCAAATTTCATTCTCTTATTGGCTTGCACGTTTGCGTGCTAATCTTACAAGTATATTTCCGTGTTTTTTACCGAGAAACTAAAAGCACCACAATGAAAATCCAATCATATTGATTCATCTCGAATTTCTAGTTCTCTCGCGATACAATTGTTATGAAAATAATGTAAAATTTATTAATTAAATAATATAACTGATAAATAATAATTATAATTAATATTATTTATTTAAAAAAATGCTCTTAATATTTTTCATTTTAAATACGAAAAAAGCTTGGTCATGAAAAATTATGTGTGCTTGATTTTAAAATTGGAACATATACATCAATATCTTCCCTTCAAATTTTCATATGTAGTATTTTATTAAAAATAATCAACCCATTGTGAAATATAATAGATAAGAAATTTTTTTTACCCACTCCTGGTGAAAAACCAAAAATACCCTCAAACTGAAGTTAACTTACGAATTTCTCAAATAAGGTGAATTCGTAAATGAACTTACGAAATAATCTAAGATTTTTAAAAAATAAGGTGAGTTCGTAAGTGCACTTTTGGATTCACCTTATTTTTTTAAAGATAAGGTGAATTCACAAGTGCACATACGAATTCACCTTATTTGGAGAATTCGTAACTTAATTTATAAATTCGTCAAATATCTCAAATTTATTAGGATTTTAAAATATAATTTATATTTCATTATTTAATTAAAATATTAATTATTAAATTTCTTGTTTAATTTCGTATCATAAATTTACTTTAATAATTTTTATTTATAAATTTAAGTTATTTTTTATGAGGAGGGATCAAATTACACCCGAAGACTTACACCATGAGTTACACTCGCTCAAAAACGTTACTTCGGATTAATATTTTTTAAAATCAACCGTTGGATTGAAACATACCATCATATAGATCATACCTATAAAGTTTGAGACTAATCTATAATGATTTACTATACGATCAAGATATCCAAAAATTAACGTCAAAATGAACTTTCATATAACGTCAATTTTGATGTAGTTCATTAACATAGTAAATCATTATAGATTAGTCTCAAACTTTATAGGGATGATCTATATGATATTATGTTTCAATCCAACGGTCAATTTTAAAAAATATTAATCCGAAGTAACGTTTTTGAGCGAGTGTAACTCATGGTATAAGTCTACGGGTGTAATTTGATCCCTCCTCATTTTTTATTAATAATAATTCAATTTAATTACATTATTAGAAATATATTATACAATTAATGCATATATAGTAAAATTGTATCACTTCATATAGAAATTGATATCAATAGGTTTTTTATTATATGACAAATTTGATATTAATATCGATTGCATATTAATCGATTTTATTATTATAGGCCAAATATAAGTTTGACTTTCATACATATATTTTTCTTTTTTTTTAGTACGTGAAGTCGTGTATATATGAAATAGAAATCATTTGAAATAAAATATAATATTCTATTTTCATTATATATATATATATATATATATAAGAGGGATCAAATTATACCCGAAGAGTTACACACCACTGCTAAACTGATTAATATTTTTTAAAATCAACCGTTGGATTGAAACATATCATCATATAGATCATACCTATAAAGTTTGAGATTAATCTATAAAGTTTTACTATATGATAAAGATATCTAAAGATTAACGTCAAAACGGACTTTCATATAACGTTAATTTTGATGTAGTTCATTGACATAGTAAATCATTATAGATTAATCTCAAACTTTATAGGTATGATCTATATGATGGTATGTTTCAATCCAACGGTAGATTTAAAAAAATATTAATCCAAAGTGACGTTTTTGAGCGAGTGTAACTCATGGTATAACTCTTCGGGTGTAATTTGATCCATCCTCTCTCTCTCCCTCCCTCCTCCCTCTCTCTTAATATTTATTACAATTTTTAATCATTAAATTAAATCTAATTTAAAGGAAAAAATTGTAAAGTAAATTAAAAACTTACTCTTGGAGTAAGTTGATCCCTACTATATATATATATATATATATATATATATATATATATATATATATATATATATATATATATATATATATATATATATATATATATATATATATATATATATATATATATATATATATATATATATATATATATATATATATATATATATATATATATATATATATATATATATATATATTTTAATGTTACATCAAAACGTACTTAAATTTTTTAAAATCAACGTTGATATCATCCTATAGATCATAAAAGTTTGAGATTAATCTATAATGATTAACTATGTCATTGAACTACATCAAAATTAACGTTATATGAAAGTCCATTTTGACGTTAATTTTGGATATCTTGATCGTATAGTAAATCATTATAGATTAATCTCAAACTTTATAGGTATGATCTATAGGATGATATATTTCAATCCAACGGTTGATTTTAAAAAATATTAATTCGAAGTGACGTTTTTGAGCGAGTGTAACTCATGGTGTAACTCTTCGGGTGTAATTTGATCCTCTCTCTCTCTCTCTCTCTCTCTCTATATATATATATATATATATATATATATATATATATATATATATATATATATATATATATAATAAAATTTAGAATATTGAGCGAATTGGTAAGTGCATTTACGAAACACTTTGTAACAAAGTAAATTCGTAAGTTAAGTAATTTATAAGTGCACTTACAAATTCACATAACAAGATAAATTCTTAAGTTAAACTGAGAAGAACATTTTTGGTTTTAAACAAATATAAGAAAAACTCACTAAATGAATGAAGAAATTTCCAACAAATAAATATTAAAAAAAACATAAAACTCACACAATTATTTCATGTCAAATCATCTTTGCTTTTGGAAAGAAATTATTTCCCAATTAGTAACCATGTTGTCTTTTTCCAACTAAAAGTTTGCGAATTGCTACTTTTTGCTACACCTTTTTCTAAAGCAAAATAAAATGTTCAATGATACTTACTTGTTTTGTTGCTTTTGTAATATGAAATTGTTTCGTGTGTTTATCAAAAACTTAAAAGGGAATTTTTTTTGTATGTCTTCTTCTATATCTTTGATAAAAAAACCCAAAATATTTTTGGAAGATAATTTCTTTATCCATCTAGTAAGTTTTTTTAACATTTCTAAAAAACCAAAAATATTTTTTATAAGTTAACTTATGAATTCATTTTGTAGGTGAATTCGTGAGTTAACTTACTAATTGGTCTTTTTGGGTGAGTTCGTAAGTTAATTTACGAATTCACCCAATATCCCAAAATTATTAGGATTTAATTTTAAATATATATATATATATATATATATATATAATATAATATTTTGTTTTATTTCATTTGATTTCTATTACATATATATACACGATTTCACAAACTAAAAATAAAAAAATATATGCATTAAAGTATAACTTATATTTGGCCTATAATAATAAAATCTATTAATACAATCAATATCAATATCAAATTTGGTCTATGATAAAAAACCTATTAATATTGTTGATATCAATTTCTATATGAAGAGATACAATTGATTTTTTGCCTTGATTTACTTGATATGCATTAATTATATAATATATTTCTAGTAATATAATTAAATTGAATTATTATTAATAAAAAATAATTTAAATTTTATAATTAAAAATTATTAAAGTAAATTTATGATGAATTTAAAGAATGAATGTAATAATTAATTTTTAAATTTATAATTAAAAATTATTAAGTTAACTTACGAATTCATCTTATTTTTTTAAAATCGTGGATTATTTCGTAAGTTAACTTACGAATTCACCTTATTTGGGAAATTCATAAGTTAACTTACGAAGTTTGAGGTATTTTTGGTATTTTACCAGGGGTGAAGAAGAACCCCACTAGGTGGGAAAGAAATTTTCTTTTTGCAATTCGCAAGTGCACTTGCAAACGAACCACTAACGTAATTTTTATATTTATTTCGCAAATACACTTGCGAATTCACCTATCGGCAGAATTTGCAAATGCACTTGCAAAGTCTGGCCTGCGGTATTCGGAAGACTACTGCCTATATGCCCGAGCGAGTGATGCGTCAGTTCGGGTACTCAGAAGATTCCTCGGTATCTTGCTTTATCTGCTCCTCCGACAGTGAAGAGGAGGGAGATGGATGAGATTTTTGATGATCTTAAGAGTCATCTTGTCCCTGAGGAGGCCAAGAGTACCGTGACTCCAGACGACTAGAGGACTTCAGGATTTCTCATCCATACCTGATACGGGAGGCTCTAGGGGACCCACCCAGGCCGGCTCATTAGGAGATCCTGGAGGAGGAGCAGGCGACGAGGGATCATGCCCAGGACGTGCTGCCAAGGTGTCGCCATATCATGGAGCTTGATAGGGATGACATCGATAGTGGGCTGTTTTCTGACAGATCCGTTCTCAGAGGCATTTTGGAGGCTATCATGGTGGAGGGTCAGGGTGTCCTAGTCTACAGGAGGCAGCGGAGGAACACCTCGAGGGTGACAGGTCGGCTACGCATACGCAGTAATTTATTTTGATTGTATTTTGACTTTGTTTTTTTATTTCGTATTTTACTGGATATGTATTATGAATAATATTATTATGAAATTTATTTTTGATAACATTTTTGGGCTTTAATTCGATTTAAAAGTTGCATGATTTTAATTTGAATAACACATGTAAATTCTAAAGCTATTGCTTATAGTTAGGTTTTCCTTCTAACTGTCATGCACAGAACCAGAAGTTTATTTTCGATAATAAACCGTAAGTAAATTTCCGATTTCATTAAAAAATTTCAAAAAACGATACATATCAGAAATAAATTTTCGATTTTGTGAAGGGTATTTTAGATTTTTCATAGGGTGGGATAAGAAACCCATTATAGAATTTTCATAGATTTTTCATAGTTGTCATATTTCCTCTTATTCGGGCTTAAGATTGACATATGCATGATTAAACTCACATGAACAATTAACTATAAACAACTAACAAGCTAGAAACTAATAACAACAACACTACATCACTAACATAATAAAAATCAATAACATCATATCATTACACAATTCATGGTCCAATACTCATTTTATGAGATTCATTACACGATGACACACTACTATATATTTTATTCATTACTTTGAACATACATGCATATTAACCAAGCCACACACACATACTACAAACATATATATAATTTCACATTTTCAAGTTCCTAGAAGAGAACTCTGGCAAGACGAACAAAGTTGAATGCAGTATAAACAAGAAAAGCAATCCCAACCAAAGTAGAACTAGCTCTCCAAGCATCTCTAAAGTAAACCAACCACAATGCAGCCATGGTACGGTTCCAAATATTCTGATAATGCTTATTCAGGTCATTTATAATCTCATTATAGCAATTCGAATTCACCACAACATGTTTACAAAGACCATTCACTAGCATAGCCACTTCCTTATCACTTCCCATTTCATGCACAATCACTTCTTTCTCAACCAAAAAATCAACATCAACTTGTGTATGTATCAGAGAATCCACAAGTGAAACATAGTTGCATATATAAGGTTGTTCTTGATACTGACATTGTTCCAAAGCAATGAGGTTCCTTAAAACACATTCTGTTGTATGATCAACCTTCAACTGCGGAATCCGAAGACGCGCTTTGAAATGATTCAAACATGAAAAAGAAGGTAAACAACCTAAGCAAAGAAAATTACTCAGAAAATTTTTCTTTTCAAATGTTATGTCGAGTAATCTTCTCTCAACAACTTTCTCAAAACTCACACCAGATTCTGTTAACTTTGTGACTGTTCTTGGAAAATTATGAGACCAGCCACTTTTTCCTAGATCAGCAGGAAGGTAGAAAAACCTTATCAGATCAGTGAAATGCTTAGGTCCATGAAACTGAAATTTTTCTTTAGGGTTACTATTATTGTTTCTGATAGATTTATCAGAATGTTTTTTCTTACCAACATCACCAAGTAAACCACTTACATAATAATATTTCTTGCTTTGATTCTTATCCAAAACAAGCTTAGTTTCAAGTGAAGAAGATTTCTGAGTATCATAGAATGCAAAATACTCAAGTGCAAGATCAAGAAAATTTTCGTGTTCGGGTTTTTTATCGTCTTCGGAAACAACGGTATCATAAAGATTGATCAACACAAAAAAAGGTATCTGATTTTCCAACAAAATCAAGTCCCTTGTGATGCTTTTGCTTAACCAAGCTTGTGTTAGAATATAATCATCAGTGTGTTTCCATCTAAATGACTTGGATTGCACGTAATCATGTTCATGTTTAGATGTATCTGATTTCCATGAACTGTTTCTCAACAAAAGTTCCATGATGAACACTGCATCAAGCAAAATGGTTTCCACAAACTCCTCTTTGTTGATATTCGGAAATTTCTCGGAGTAACACTTTCGTATGTCTTGCTCTTTGTTTTCAAGATGGAGTTTGTAGTTCTTCATGGATTGTTGGTGGTCTGAAGATAAGCGTTCCCAGAAGAAATGGAAGTATCTTTTCTTGTGGTTTTGCATTGGTTGAAGCTCTTTTTTTCCAAGGTGAATGGGACCGATTGAGATTAGTTGAGGAGTGTAAGCTTCTGGTTTAACTTTTCTAAGATTGTGAGGAACATTGTAGATGCTACACTCAGCTAAACTTAACTCTTCTAGGTCTTTAATGTTGAAGATGTGTTTCACCATTTCATGTTCAGCTTCTGATAAAGCAGCACAAGTAGAAACATGTGCCATGGTGTTTTAACCTGTGAATTGTGAATGATAGTTTGAGTTGACCAAATAGATTAATTTCATAAATTATTGTATTTAAAAGTTACTTAAAAACTTATTTTATAGTAATATTGTGTCGGGGTCTAGTAATGGATTGGTGAGTGTGCGTTTTGGGTGGACGGAGTCGGTCAATCATCTTTTTGTTTTGTGTGAGATTGTTTATACTATTTAGAATAAAATTTGTATGTGGATAGGAAGGCTAGGGTCTCTTGCCACACTCGATTCTAAGAGTTTTTGAGTTGTTTCACGATTTTTCTCATGGAATACAATTGTTTTTAGGTTTGATTTCGATCTAATAATATGTAATTTTAATAAAATTATTAATCTTAACGTCTGATCTGATTCTTGCATCGGTCTGACCACTGATCAGACATTATTTCTATCTAGAAATTAAATTCAATATTCTACTATTTATATCTTTAACAAAATCTCTAACAAAATCTCATTTATTAGTGTAGTCGAGACTATTTGGTTTTGTTAAAGATTTCTAATTTATATGAAATTTATTTATATTTTATTTTATTTTAAAATAAGGAAAATTATTTTTTGAAAAAGTAAAAAGGAATTTGAGCTGTTTTGGGTTTTATATGTTTTTATTGTGTTTGTGGTGTATTTTGAATATTGAATTTTATTTTAATTTTAAATTTTTTAAAATAAAATTATATGTGTTTTTAAAAGAAACGGTTAAATATAAATTGCAAAATTTTGTTTTTATTCCTGTAAAAAATTGACATGTTTTAGTCTTTACAAAATTATTATATTGACAGATTTAATTCCTACTATTAAACCAATATATATTTTTAAATAATTATTTTGTAAATATGTTTCGAGTGTTATAAAAAATTCTTCAAAAAAAATTAAAATTTAATTTATAATTCGAGATTTTCATTGCTTTTATCAATATCTTTTGAAATTTAAAAATATATATATTTAATTCTTTTTATTTTAAAGAATTTTAAAATTTGATAAATAAATATTTTATAGTATTTTAAACACTAATGAAAATAATTATTCAACAGTTTAGTTATTTAAAAAATAATTAAGTAATTTTTAAAATTTTAAAACGTAAATTAGAATTATATGAATAAATTTTTTGTAAAATTAAAAAATATATATTTTTTAATAAAAATAAAAAATAAAATTTAACATATTTATAAGAATTAAAAATATATTTAATCCGAAAATAAATCACAAGTACATATGGAGATATAAATGCAAAAATCTGCTAAAGCATAAAGCTCCAAACCATTTACTTTTTGAGGAAACGAAATTATATATAAAACTACAAATAAAAATGCAAAATCTGCAGATAAAATCAAGCTTTTGGATAGTTCTCTTTAGAGCAAAAGAAATTACATATAAAAATATAAAATCTGTCGTTAAAAAGTAGTAAATAAAATAACAATAAGCGTCCCAAAGCTATTTTTAAAAATAACAAAAAATTCTAATTACAAAACATATAAAAAATGAATTGAAAAACAAGATATAAGAAAAAGTTCAGAACCTGTTAGTTGGTGGATAGAAATGAGAGTAAGCTTCTCTTGAAAAATAATTGTCACCAGCAACAGGTGTATACCATGTTTACTATGAATGCTATTTGGTTGGTGTGTGCATTACATGTAGATATGCGATGTGATTTTATATTGCTAAAAGACTCAATGAATGTTGACTGATGTGAAGTCTTCATGCCACTTTAATCATGAAGTGATACTTTTTAAACCAAATATACTTTGAAAATTATTAAATTTGTTGGGAACTATAACAATACTCTAAAATAGAGAATTGTAAATAGTATTGTACTAAATGTTTTAAAAAAAAAAAATTAAATAAATAGCTTCATTTTGGCCCTTAAATTATAAATAAAATCTATATTAATTATTTAACTCTTTAAAAAAAATATATTGATTCTTTAATTCTTTAAAAAAGTTTGTCTCGTTTTCTGGAACAATCATCAATAAATATAATAAAATAAAATACACTATTAAAAAAATTTATCTGTAATGAACCACAAGCATCGTAATGTATCAATTGAAGTAATTTTTAGCTTCCCTGAGAGAGAGCGTCTCTTGAAATATACTTAAGTCAGTTTATCAGACATACAATGAGAACACTTTTCCAAATTTGTATTCTTTAATCCGGGAAGAACATCTTTTTTGGCCAAAATATCCAGTCCCTTTTAACTAATATAACTAAAACTTCGATTCCACGAAGATGCTTTCATGTGATAACATTCACACTGTCCCTAGCTACCAAAGCTTTTGTCCAATACACTTTAGAAATCCCCTCCCCTATATCTACAACCAAGTTAACTTTCTTGAGTTTCCACTTTTCAGAATCAAAGTGTTTGTCATAACTATAATCATCAAGCATATGCACAAAGATCAAATTAAAGTGGACATCTGGAGGATGTTTGAAACCTCTAAACAACAATTGCATTCTCATGTTGATTTTCTAGCAAACATCACCAACACCAATTACCTTAGATACATTGTTATTACTCATCTTCAACACTCCAAAAACACCAAAACTATAAGATGTGAAGAAATCATTCCTTAGTGTAGCATGCAATGTAGCACCATTGTCAACTATCCACATGCTCTCGTATGATACGATATTAACAGACTCATGACCACGTAGAATAATAAGATCATTACAAGTAGCAGTGGTAACATGATCAACATCATGATCTCTTCGTTTAGACTTACCTTTCTTTCCTTTGTTGTCCCTTTCCACTAATAACAATACTTTTGTATGTGTCTTGTTTTGTGACAATAATAACACTTCAGGTTTTTGTATTGTGGCTTGGAATTACTTCTTCTATTCTCCCTACCATCTTTCATTTTCTTTTTCTGACTTCTCCCCTTATTTTGGATGACAAGTACCTCAGCTTGAGATGAAGAACCGTCGCGACTTTGTGTGTTTTAAAGAATCTAGACCGCAAGTATACAGTCATATCGCGTGTAGCTTTAAAGATTATCAAATCCCAAGGGAATAAATGTCGATCTATCGCTATCTTAGGCTACTACGTAAATCTAAGGTTGATAATGTAATTGATTTGGGGTTTAGGGAACCTAACTGATTTTAGTCTAGTTCATATTCAATGAGGAATATCGATATGTAATGGTCGAACTTCGGGGATTTAGAAACTCATTGAATCAATCGGATTATTAAAACAGTCTTAAGTAGAAAATATTTGTTTTAAAACCCTCTTCTCACACTCTCGTGTTTATTGATTCAAATCCTATAATTAAACCTAAGTGAGCGCTCTCGCTGTATCATTTAGAGTTTAAAAATAATTTTTGGAAACAAATAAGACCTAATTAACTTAAAAGCACTCTCGCTGTATTTTAAGTTAATGCACAATTACTACTGTCCAATTATTATCTCAAACTCTCATTTTTGTTGATCCTAACTTCTATATGTATTTTACTCTCGCAATAAAATAGTTGATATTTAAACTAGTAATTGAAACCAGAAAATTATTCTTTTAAAAGGATCAGATCAAATGGCGTTGCTAAACTGCGTCGGCTATATGACCTTACATACCGACAAATAAATTTAGCCTAGCATATTATACGATTCAATAATAGCGCAAAAGAAATAAATAACATCAGATAGTTTAAATAACCTAAGAATTTCAGAAAATTTTGACAATAATAAATCAAAACAATTAAATTAAACCTGAAAATAAAATTGCAGAATATTTGGCTAACTTCAGGTGTCTCCCATAGGTCGGTGAGATCTGCCTTTATTGCTCTGAAAACTAAATACGAGAAAGAAAATAAAAGCACGATTCTAACGTAAGGTTAGAATCAGCAAAAGTTCGCAGCAATCTCTGATGTGGAAATTGCTACGAGAAAATAAAAGCAGAAACTAAATAAATGGACTGAACCGGAATCGGTAAATAAAATTTAAGGAAATAATACTGAGAAAATTCGGCAGAGTAACAATAAAGCGAAGAGAAAAATAAGCGTATTGAAAATGAGGTACGACAACCCTATTTATAGACTTGAAGGTGCGCGAACGTTGAGAGATCTTCGCCTCCGTATTTGCCTCCGTAGCGATCGCTGCGGACTGTTGAAGAGGACGTGACGGTCGTCACGCATTGCTTGGAGAGGAAGCTTTGCTTCCTGCTTTTTCGCGACCGTTAAGGCTTGGTGGAAAGGGTGTAACGTTTGTTACCCCTTGTGGACTCCTGGGTGCGCGTGTGTTGGGATGGGCCTTGTGCCTTCTTAGTTCTTTATTTTCCAAAGAGCCTTTTTACTTGTAACACACCCTTATTTTTGTCATACACCACATATTTGCATAATTTCTCCTTTTTTGTGGATTTTAAATACGATTTGCTCGACTTTTCTCGACTTTCTTCGCATATGCCTTGTAAACATTAAATTCTTGAAAACATAGAAAATACCAGCATAATATGAATAAAGAGTAATTTAATTAATTAAAATGCGGATAAAATTCATGTAAATTTATCCAAATATACGATACATTTTCGGGTTATCAAAATCCCATACACCTTAACCTTTGCTTGTCCTCAAGCAAATAATAGAGTAAAAATCGTTTAGCGCAAAATCTCTGACACAATCGCATGACACGACTCAAATAGTACGTGGTTGAGGGGTGTTACATTAGAAAATGGAACTAGGCTCCGACACTAACGATACAGAAATGACACGAAACCATAGAACATGATCAAAATCCTCCACCTTATGCAAACCAGTCTAAATCATGCTATCATAGCTCAACCTAATTCTTTTCGTCTGAAACCAACCACTTTCATTCTAGTGCAATCACATTAAGCCCTTTATCTCTCGCACGCACATATTAGAGTAGCCAGTTAGTGATTCTGGTCATTTATGCACGGGGTTCTGGTACACATGTTGGTAACCCTTTTTCTTTCCCAGATTTTAAGTCTCGAGGGATCGAACCATAGTCCGCCCTACCAAGTTCAACACCAGATACCACTGAACAGGCTTACAATTGGTTGTTACATTAATTTTTTGTAGGTTCCGCAACTGTTGGATTAAATGACCCGGTGATGGTCACCTAACTTAATTAGCGCATTCCCTATTATATCGTTATGCTTAAAAAAAGTTAGATTAGGACCAGTCACTTATATTCATCGGCTCCTTACGTAGTTTGTGGATAAGACGATGCCGACTGCTAGTATAAACTACTCAGGGTTGATCTAAAACTTAAAACTTAAGGTTTCGACATAATAGGTACTCAAACTGATCTCGCATAATCTGGAAGATTTAGGTGTCAAGGCAGGATTATTTTTGTCAAATCTTTTTCAAAAATTCTAACATAGCCTAATTGTGAGCAACCTATATACTTTTTCAATGTATCGAGCTAATGCGTCGAATAAATTTTTTTGTTATGGTTCAGGAAAAGTATGGAAGTACGAATAACTACAAAAATGATTGCTTAATAAAATCAATCTGACAAGAGTTTTTTTTATTGAAATGGAAAGGGAAATAACATAAAAAGGAAAGGTAAATAATGTAAATTAAAAACTAACTTACTAGGAAATTTAAAACAAAGGTTCTTCCCCTACACTTAAACTGAGCATTTTCTCCAATGCGACAAAGAAAGTGAGAAAAGAAAACTAACTGGAAACAAAGAAAGCAAAAAATACAAGAAAACACGAATACAAGAATCACTCCTCATTGTTGTCTCTGGCATTTCTGCTGCTCGATGCTTTACCTCGTGCTCTTCCTCCACCGCGTGTCCTTACTCCACCTCTTATGGGTCTAGGAGGTTCCTCACCAGTGTTGTAAACATAAGCATGCAGGCCCTCAACACGGAATGATAAGTTGCGCATTTCATCAGTCAGATAAAAAATGTCGTGGTGGTTCCAGTAGGCGTTGTAGCGTTGATCGTGCTGCATCTCTTGCATCATCTACATCAGTTCTTGTTGACGCTGATCTTGAAGTAAAAGTGATGCATAAATATCTTCAATGGCTGAGGATCATTTCCTGCTTGTTCTTCTTGTGGTGGCTGGACATCTGGTTGTGGTGCTTGTTGATTCACTTCTGGTGCTGCATTACCTACACCTGCTTGATTATTCTACACATGCGCTCCAGGGGCTGGTGCTTAAAGATAGTAAATCTAATTTGCAGCGACGTCAATTATTGTGATATCCGGATTTTGCAGAATAATACCTGGAACGACCCTGTGCTGCACCATCAGGTTGTACCTTCCATCCCTTCTTGCCTTCACAATATGACCAGACTAGCAGTAGTCAATATCCAGAAACTCAGCTTGCCAATAAGGTAGTTGATCCAACCTGTCTTGTAGATTCAGATATGGGAAATAGTGGTGACTATACCCTTATACGTAAAGGTGATGCGGTGTTTCGATAAAAGAGACCGGATGTGGTTGAGAAGGAACAGAGCAACATTTATACTAAGATCGGATTAAAGGTGCAATGCAAAATACATTTCTAGCTCACCTTGTTGTTGTTTCGCCCGAACCGTATTGGCTAGAACACGTGGAAATAGCGGATGCACGGGTTGTGGATGTGAGTGGATAAAAGCTCGGCCCAATCATTAACATGACTACCGGTTAAACACTCCCAAATTGTGAACGATCTTGCCGTCCAATCTTCATCAGGCGGAATTCTATATTCCACACCTTCACCATGGTTAAAGTGTAGTACCTAACTCAGAGTCTCTTGGTTCATGATGTACTCCGTGTTTAATAGTCTAAAAGTTGCTGCACCAGTTAGATACTGACCGACTTCAAAAGTAGGTGTTGTTTGGTAGGCAAAAGAACTCAAAAACTCCAACGTGAGGGATTCATAAGTTGGAAGATTCATATTGGCAATGTGGTGTAGACTAGATTCGTTGAGCATGAATTGCACACTTTCAAGAAATACCAAGTCATGTAAACAATCAGTATCGATATACTTTGTTGGGACTATACCTCTCTTATGGAACCTCCGGTAGTGTTGCTCTTGTCGGTGTCCGACAACTCCATTTTTGAATACCATATCAGTGAGGTCTGGTTCCTCTCTTTCTTCCTGAGCTCTTCTGGCCATTTGGGAAAAGTATTGGAAATGATATAGTTTTAGTGGTAGAAGAGTTGTTGAAGAAAGTTGGTATAATGGTTAAATTCTCTTCAAGAGTTTATATAGAAACAAGGTTTTAATGGTGAAGAGAAGATGAGTGGATGTGTTGAATGATATTTAGAGTGGTCTTTATGAGTGTGAATTGGAAATAAAATGGATGAGAGGTTTTGAAATGGTGTGAATTGAAAATTGATTGAGGTTTATAACGTGTGTGGTTGGAGATAATGAAGGTGTAACGGTCGTTACACATAGCTTCATGTTGAACGCCACACTGGCCCTTTTGTAACGGTTGTTACAAGGATTGATTCCCAAGAGGATCTCGTGCCTGCAACGGTTGGTGTGTCAGCCATGCATGAGATTCTTTTCTTGTTGACTGTGGCATGGCATGGATGTGTCATTTCATTTTCTAGTGGGAATAATAAATTTAGCATGCAAGGAGACAACGAAGTGACAATTAGGTGTATCATGCAAAGCTTAATTATTATACTAGGTGTACTAAATTATCATGCATTAATTTTTATTGAACACAATAACACAATAGCATCATAAAATATATTAGTAGAGCACAATGAGGAATAAATACTGATAACACAAATAATAGAAAAGAAATACTGATATTAAAATACTTAATAAAATGAAAACAATATTCCGAAAAATAAATAACCAAAAGAAATAAATAAATCTAGAATTAATCCAACTAGGAAATAAAATTAATGCTAATGAAAACTAGAAATCCTAAATAAACACTCTTCCCCTACACTTAGAGAAAACAATTCCCTCAATGTTCTAAAAACATAGATCAACCACCTCTAAAATTAAACTGCTGAAAAAGGTGATCTAAATTCGCCGTAACTAAATCCATGAAACCATAAAAATCTCAACGGAGGGTGGTAATGTCTGAATGAATAGCAGTAAGCTCCATCGTGAGAGTGTCGATAGAATCAGCGTAATCAGTCTGAGGAACATGGACAGCGACGACAGCATGAGCTATGGGTGGGTCCCAAGCTGGATGGCAGTCAAGTAAAGGCGGTGTCATATGACCAGCCTCTATCATCTCGATCATCTCTGGGTTAGACTCTGCTAATCCTACTGGAGGGTCATAATAATGGGGCAGTGTCGAAGGATCAAACTCTTTTTCTTCTATGACATTCTCAACTACTCCTACCAAGTTGTAAATCCAATTCTTCCTGTCATGCACACTAGATCGTGCAATGTCAGGAAGCGTGAAGTGGTAGATCGGCTCTTGATGAACCAGCAACTAAAACAGATTCGACTCTAAATATTTGATCATCCCAACATTAAAACAAAGAGACAAGTGAAGCGGAATAAAGTAACCAGAAGGGGTCAGACGGGACAACGACTCTCTCAAAAATAAGGCATTAGCGATCATAATCACTAAGCCACCAACACAAATCGAGTCACGAGGAGCCTGGGCAATACTCAGGAAACAAGCAAGCATAAACGACGCACCAACTACGGTCCGGATCGAAACACAAAATGTAATAAATCTCCCTTGACACTAAGGTATCATTATGAGGTTTTCCAAATAGGGTAAATTCCAGAATCATGTGGAAATACCTAACGGAGGGGTTATGAATCTCTGATGAGTGTCTAGGAATAGAGCTCTCCTGTCACATATCAGATATATCTCCCTAAAAATAGTCAAGCTGGCTGTCCATAAACTCGTCATCTGGAATCTCAATGACAACATCAGCACTAATCGGGAAATCCAAAAGAGCAGCAAGTCCACAGATGGTGAACCTGTGAGTAAAACCAAACAATCTGAATGAAACCAACCCTCTGACTAATCCTAAACCAATATCAGGGTTGTTGTGCAAGGAACTGAGGAACTCCAATGTCAGGTTACGATAGGTAGGCTGTTGATGATGAATAAAATAGTTCCAACCAATATGGTTAAACATATAGCGGGCACTCTCCCTAATGGCCAATACGGATAATATGGGGTAATGCACAAAAATAGTGGGATACATCTCTCTCTGAACAAGCATCTCATAACGCCTTTGCTAAGCATCGCTCACAAAGGCAACAGGCATAGTGTTAGAAAAATCCATAGCTAAAATCAGTGAAGAAGAAATGTGAATCCTGTAAGTAAATCAAAATATTTTTAAAATTAGCATCGGCCTAATGCCTAAAAATAGAAAAGAAGAGGAAAAGAAATAGAAGATTGTTATAAAAATTTTAGGAAAAATATTTAATAAAGGTAAATTAAAAATTTTTAGTAAATGAAAATTTTAATTAAAAAAAATCGTGGGTTGCCTCCCACAAAGCGCTTTGTGTAACGTCAAAAGCTCGACCTAATTTGAAAATCAAAAAATCAGTTTGGTGACTCAACCGGCAGCTGTATCAGTTTCAGACTAGCTGAGTAGTCTCTATTTTCGATACAATGGTAGTGCTTCAAACGCTGCTCGTTTACAATAAACGAATCACTGACTTTTCCTTTAATTTCAACAACGCCACTTGAGAGTACTTTAATAACTTCAAAAGGTCCTGACCATCTAGAACGAAGTTTTTCTTGGAAATAGTTTAATTCTGGAGTAAACATGAGTAATACATCACCCTCATTGAATTCTTTCATAGAGATGCATCTGTTGTGCCATTTCTTAGTTTGTTCCATGTAGATTTTGGCATTCTCGTATGCATCTAGCCTAAGCTCTTTCAATTCATGGATGTCTAGAATTCTCTTTTCTCCAGCAACTTTGTAACTAAGGTTCAGGGTTTTTATGGCCCAATAGGCTTTATGTTCGAGTTCTACTGGTAGATGGCATGATTTACCATAAATTAGTTTGAAAGGTGTAGTTCTGATGGGTGTCTTGTATGCTGTTATATATGCCCACAATGCTTCATGTAGTTTAGACGACCAATCTTTAATAGATATGGCAACAATTTTCTCAAGTATTTGCTTAATCTCCCTGTTAGAGACGTCCACTTGCCCGCTTGTTTGGTGGTAAGGTGTTGCTACGCTTGTTGGAGTCCATACTCGATAAGAGTTTATCAAAATTCGAAATGAAATGAGAGCCACCATCACCGATGACCAATCTCGCACAATCAATCTCAAAATAGTATGTTTTTGAATAGCCTAATCACTACTGTAAGGCTATTTGTTGGAGAGGCTACAACCTCTATCCATTTAGATACATAATCTCGCAACAAGTATGTAATTGTTGCCAAAATAAGATGGAAAAGGTCCCATACATTCAATTCCCCACACGTCAAAGATCTCCACTTCTAGGATGCCCTTTTGAGGCATCTCATCGCACCTAGATATGTTACCAGTGCGTTGACACCGGTCATATTTTATGATTGCAGCATGGACATATTTCCATTTACTAGGCCAATAAAGGCCAGCTTGAAGGATTTTTTTCACAGGTCTTTGAAGTGCTAGCATGTCTACCATAAGGGGCTTCATGACAAAGAGAAATTATGTTCTCTACTTCACTTTCTGGAGCGCATCGACGGAAAATACCAACGGGTCCTCGCTTGAATAATAAGGGCTCTTCCCAATAATAGTGTTTTAGATCGTGAAAGAATTTCTTCTTTTGTTGACAGGTTAGGTCTGGTGGAAGTACTCTCGCTGCTAAGTAGTTGACATAGTCGGCATACCAAGGCAGTGAGATTTGAGTAGATACTGCTTCCACTACTTCAGTTGTCTCATTTTTGTTGCAAAATTCAGGGCATTCTTTAGTTGAGTTTTCAGATTCCATTTGGGCTACCAGGTGTTCATATGGAAAATCATCATTGATATGTATCACTTCAGATTTAAGATTTTCCATCCTAGAAAGATGGTCAGCTACAAGATTTTCGGAGCCTGGTTTGTCTTTGATTTCCAAATCAAACTCTTGTAAGAGTAAGATCGATCTCAATAATCTGGGTTTGGCATATTTTTGGATAATAGGTATCTAATAGCTGCGTGACCAATGTAGATAATTATTTTTGCGCCTACTAGATAGAACAAAATTATCTAATGCAAAAGCGACGGCCAAAAGTTCCTTTTATGTAGTGGTGTAATTTATCTGTTCAGAAACCAAGTTCCTACTTGCATAGTATATTACATGGAGGTTTTTGTCTCTTCTTTGTCCTAGGACTGCACCTACTTCATAATTGCTTGCGACACACATTATCTCGAATGGAAGACTCCAATCAGGTGGTTGTATGATAGGTGCAGATATGAGAGCTGTTTTTAACCGTTCAAACGCCTTTAGATAGTCATCATCGAAGATGAATTCAGATTCTTTCATCAAGAGGTTGGTCATCGATTTAGAAATTTTTGAGAAATCTTTTATGAAACATCGGTAGAAATCGGTGTGGCCTAAGAAACTTCGTATTCCAAAGAGCCTTTTTAATTGTAACACTCCCTTATTTTTGTCATACACCACATATTTTCATAATTTCTCTTTTTTTGTGGATTTTAAATATGATTTGCTCGAATTTTCTCGACTTCTTTGCACATGCCTTGTAAACATTAAATTCCTGAAAACATAGAAAATACCGGCATAATACGAATAAAGAGTAATTTAATTAATTAAAATGCGAATAAATTTCATGTAAATTGATCCAAATATACGATACATTTTCGGGTTATCAAGAACCTCGTGTCTTCCTTCTTATCTCCTCATTAAGAATATAACCCTTTGTCATTTTCAAAGAAACAAAACCTTTAGGAGTAGAGCTTGTGATAGAAATTGAAACTCCTCCCAAGACTCTAGTAAGATAGCAATAGAAATAGTCGCAAAAGTTCATCAACAAATTTAATACTCATTCCTGACATCTGATCAAACGAGCCCTTGAAATTCACTCAAGTGATCTAAAATAGAAGTCCCCTCCTGATTTAGAGGCATACAAGGACTCTATCTTCTCCCACCAAGTTTTGCACGTGTCTCATTAATAATATGATTATAAACATTATCTTCTACATATTGTTGAATGAAACCACATACCAATTGTTTATGTTCAAACTCCTATTCTTCATAAGACATAGAACCCGACTTTGTAGAACTAAAAATCGATTATGCAATTTCTTCACAAATAGTAAGTCTTTCATCTTTCTCTTCCATAAATGGTAATTAGAACCATTCAATAATACCAACTTCATCTTTGTATTGACTCCATAATTCAAACAAGTAAAATAATCTTTAATCAAGAGCTCTGATGAGAAATTAACTCACAATAACATAACAATAATCATCGGATAAAAACTTTCCCACACTTTTAGGAACCTTGAGGATCAACAATAAATATAAGACAACAAATTAAACAAGTAAAGGCACAAAAGAACACCAATATTACTTTTAACATGAAAACCTCTTCAATATGAGAGTAAAAATTACGAGTAGTCCAGACCAAAAAAAATAGTTTCATTATAATCAATTGAGGGTACAAGAGAGTCTTAAAGTGATTCACAAAATAGTGATAACAACCGCAAATTACAAAGCAAACTAGCTTACAATTAAGAATCAAAAGTTGAAAAAATTACCTCAATTTTGCAACTTCAGTGAGAAGCAGATATCTCTCAACTTAAAACTTATTTTAAAATTCTGAACGCTCAAAAGATAGATACATGTGTTGCAAATATTCTCTTCGAATTTCAGCTCGATCTGATGGTGAACGAATCGGGGATCATCGATTTAATGAGACTGGTTGCACAAAAATGGAAGTGAATTTATATCCTCTTTTCTCTCTATTTCTCTCAATCCTAAATTAACACTTTAAATGGGCTATTCATATTTGAGTCTTTCTCCGCATAGGAAGGGAGCCCAAGGCCAACATTTTTAGGGGGAAATTTGTTACCATAGATTTTTGACACTTTAAATCTGAGGATTAGGAATAATCTTGAAAATAGTTAGACTTGAGTTTTATCTTAGGTTGAATGGTCCGTCTCGATCATAAGAGCTAACAAAGTTAGTGATCCATCCTATCGAGGGGCGATATTAACCCTGATCGAACTTTCACTAGTAATAGGACTAAGGTTATGTATATTTTGGACATAGTGAAATTTGGAGTTTCCAACATAACATCACTAACTTCACGCACTCGATCAAGTAACATCACTAACTGTACGCAATCAATCAAGGTTAAAATGGATAAGATCAGACGGTTATCCAATAACACATGTAAAACTTACAGAGACGAAGGATGCATGACGTTGGGAACATGGAGAAATTTGATGAGTCGACCGTTGATGGTTACATTATGACTAGTATATAAGCAATGTTTGTTTGAAGTATTAGAGGTCCTGGATTTCACACAAATTCTACAAACTCAAAGTATCCAATTGTTGAGAGAGAAAAGAGTGTTGAAAATGTATGTATTGTGTTTCATTTCATTATTTTTATTTTTTACTTTTCAGTCATTTATTGCATCTTGTCATTTATTACATTTAAAGTTATTTTTATAGTTTTTTAGCATTCGACTTTAACGACAAATGTGTTTTAAACTCATAATTTTCGCAAAATTTGTCCTGAGATTTTTTTCAAATTTAATTCTTTAAGTGAAATCAAACTTGTCATTGTTTATCAAATTTCTAAATAAACACTATTTAATTAGATAAAAAAATGTAAATCTATTTAAATAATTTGCATCAAAGATATATAAAAATATAGAAAAATGCTAACGAATATCCCAGAGCATTTGTTAAGAGTTTAAAAAAATATATTGTATTTATTAAATATTTGTATTCAATGTATTAAAAATTAAAATAATTAATTTTAAAAAAATTAAAAATATGTTTTTTTTAAAAACCCTGTATTCAATATAAATTAAAATAACCGTGCCCTTGTAGCACTCTCTAAGCTAACCCTTAAATATATATACTCAAGCTAACCCTTAAATATGTTGAATGTATTGTATAAGTCAAGTGCAATTGGAGAGCTTCAGAAGTTGTTTTGGAAAAACAACTTATTCAGAAAAGTTGTTCTACATCAGTGCAGAAAAACAAGGTTTCGAAGAAGAAAACGGTTTCCCCATTTGGAGAAACCGGTTTCTGGGCCGTGTTTTGGTTTTTCTGGTTTAGTAGCCTGTGCAATTTTCTGTTTTGTTTTGTTGATTAAGTTGCTTTGTTGTGTCATGTGTGACACTATAAATACTCTCATGTAATGTGTAGAATAAAATGCCATTGTGAATAATCAATATAATTCTCCTCAATTACTCTCTCTCTCTCTCTCTCTCAATTTTCCCATTTTCTCTCTAAAATTCATCTTTTCTAATTACACCTTTCACCATTGATTCACCTCAATTGTGTATGTTCCAACATCTGGCATCAAGAGCACTAGTTCTGATCCATTAATCCCCTGTAAACATGACAACAACCGGTCGAATCCCTACCAACCTCCCAATTCTTGATTCTAAGAACTATGACAAATGGTGCAAACAAATAAAAGTTTTGTTTAAGTATCAAGAAGTCCTTGAAGTGGTGAATGATGGAGTCACCACTTGTTGCAGAGGCTACAACTTCACAACAAGCCACATTCAAGGAAGAAAAGAAGAAAGACTATAAATCCCTCTTCTTGGTACACTCTTGCGTCGACAACGACAACTTTGAGAAAGTTGGTGATTGTACGTCGACAAAGCAAGTTGGGAGATCTTGAAGAAAGCGTATGAAGGTGACGACAAAGCGGATGTGGTGAGGTTACAAACTCACAAGAGGCAGTTCGAGTTGGTACAAATGGAAGATAAGGAAACGACCAACGACTACATTACGTGCATAACGCGTTTGGTGAATCAAATGAAGGCTTGCAATGAAACCGTTACGGTACCAAATGTAGTAGCTAAAATCTTGCGTTCTTTAACGTCAAGATTCGATAACATTGTGGTAGCCATAGAAGAGTCAAAGGATCTTCTCACCACGAGCAAGGAGGAGCTTCAAAGCTCATTGGAGGCACATGAGCAAAGATTGGATGAAAAAGGAAATGACAAGGCCAAGGCGAAAATTGCATTGCAAGCAAGGTTCAACGAGAAGAACAAAAGTGGCCTTCAAAAGCCAAGGCAAATTTTCAGAATTCTAGTGGAAAAGATCCACAAAATTCAAGAGGTCTCATGGCTCAAAGAGTAGAGAGCAACTCCAAAGGTGGTGGTCAGGGCAACAACTACAAGAGAGGTGACAAAAGTAATGTGAAGTGTTACAATTGTCAAAAGTTTGGCCATTTCGCAAAAGAATGTAATGCAAAATCGAAAGAAAATCATAGAGATGAGGCCAAAGTTTCTAGGCAAGTGGTAGAGGATGATGATACGCTTCTTGTTATGATCACGGAGGAGAATAATGGCTGCAAAGAGGGGCTGGACAACAACTCTAACAATGCAGAATTTTCTGCAAAAACGCATTTGAAGCGAAACGCAATGGTTGTCGTTCGAGGAGGAGTCCAAAGTAGTGATGAGTGGTACTTGGATTCAGGTTGTTCAACTTATATGACGGGTATAAAAGATTAGTTTGTAAAAATCAATCAAGCCACGAAGAATAGAGTGAGATTCGCGGATGACACCACTTTAGCGGTCGACGGTGGTGATGTTTTGATCAAGAAGAAAAATGGAAGTCATTCCTTGATCAAAGATGTGTTGTACATTCCTGGAATTAGGTGTAATCTCTTGATCATTGGCCAATTACTCGATAAGAATTACACAATTCGGATGGAAAACAAGATTTTGCGTGTTTTTGACCAAAAAGGCATTTTAATCTTGAGAGCATCCATGGCTACAAACCGTACTTTCAAAATAGAGTTGAAAGTAATGGAACATAAGTGTCTTTCTACAGCAGTAATTCGTGATGAGTGGTTGTGGCACTACCGTCTTGGACACCTCAATTTTAGAGACCTCGACGTGTTGCAAAGCATGGTATGGTGACCGGGTTGCCCAAGATTAATTTTTCGGCTAAGTTGTGTGAAGAGTGTGTGCAAGGGAAGCAACACAAGAACAATTTCATCAAGGATGTTGTTCGTAGGACCAAGGAACACCTTGAGGTGGTGTATTCCGATGTGTGCGGCCCAATGCAAGTCGACTCGTATGGTGGAAATAGGTACTTTGTCACTTTCATTGATGATTTTAGTAGGAAGCTATAGATTTACCTCATAAAGAGGAAGGATGAGGTGTTTGATGTGTTCAAACGTTTTAAGTCCATGGCGGACCGACACAGTGGCCACAAGGTGAAAATTATCAAAACGGATGGTGGAGGTGAATATACCTCAAGTGAACTTGGGAATTATTGTGATGATGAGGGTATAGTTCGTGAGGTTGTTCCACCCTATACGCCTCAACAAAATGGAATTTCCGAAAGGAGAAATCGCTCAATTATGAACATGGTTCATAACATGTTGAAAGGGAAGAACTTGCCGAAAGAACTATGGGGAGCAACGCTCTCTACAACAACCTATTTGTTGAATAGGTGTCCTACTAAGAAGCTTGACAAAGTTACACCGGAAGAGGTATGGTCTAGCCACAAACCGAATTTAACGCATTTGGGAGTTTTTAGTTCAATCGCATTTAGGCACATTCTAGGTCAACTTCGAAAGAAGTTAGATGATAAAGGAGAGGTAATGATTCTTATCGGATATCACCCTACTGGAGGTTACAAGCTATTTGATGCAAATAGCAAGAAAATCGTGATTAGTCGAGATGTGGTGGTGGATGAACTGAGGCTGTTTGACAGGAGAATTTTTCATAAACCAGTAGTAGAAATCGGTTTCTCAACAGAAGGAAATCAGTTTCCCTCGTGAAATCTGCAGCCTGAAGGTTTTGGAATGGGATTTCTGGATGTAGAAACTGATTCCCATGATCCTGGAAACCGGTTTCCACCAGAAAACACAGAAAATCAGCAACAGTAGCAGAATGCAGAGGTGGTTCCAAATCCGATTGAAGATGGGAATGGTGAATCCAGTAGAAGACCGACAAGACGTAGAGGTCTACCTCAACGGCTCCAAGATTGTGAAGTGTTCCATGATAATGAGACCAATAATGATGGTGATCTCATTCACTTTGCGCTTATGTGTGAATCTGAACCGGTGAGTACGGAAGAGGCATTGAGCAATGTAAAATGGGTGTGTGCAATGAAAGAAGAACTGTAATCGATTGAGAAAAACAGTACTTGGGTGCTGGTTGATTTGCTGGAAAGAAAAAGGCAATCAGAGTAAAGTGGGTCTATAAGGTGAAGGAAAATCCTAAAGGCGAGATTGTCAAGCATAAGGCTCGACTAGTAGCAAAAGGATTCTTGCAGCAAGAAGGCATAGACTATGATGAGGTGTTTTCTCATGTAGCTAGATTGGAGATCATACAGTTGGTTGTTGGTATCGCCAATAGCAAAAATTGGCAAATGTACCAAATGAATGTGAAATCCGCATTTTTAAATGGTCCACTTAAGGAGGAAGTCTATGTAGAGTAGCCCCTCGTTTTTGTGATAGAGAACCAAGAGGGAAGAGTCTACAAGTTAAGGAAAATACTCTATGGTTTGAAACACACACTTATAGCTTGGAACAAACGCATAGATACTTTTCTTATTGAAGTTGGCTTCAATAAGTGTGTTTCCGAATATGGTGTTTATGTGAAGTCGAATATAAGCAAAGGTGTGATTATACTTTGCTTATATGTGGACGATCTTTTGACTACGGGCAACAATTAGGAGTTTATTTCCAAGTTCAAAGGTGAACTCATGGAAGAATTTGAGATGAGCGATCTTGGTATCATGACATACTTCCTTGCCATAGAGTTTCACAGGTCAAAGTTGGAACTTCTCATGCACCAAAGAAAGTATGATTGTGATATATTGAAGAGGTGTGATATGGAGTATTGCAATGCTGCCAATTCACCAATGGAACCAAGGTTGCAGCTGTCCAAGAATGAGGATGAGGGTGACGTTAATCCAACTCAATATAGAAGGTTGATTGGATCATTAAGTTACTTATACAATACGCGACCGAATTTGGCATTTAGTGTCGGTATTGAAAGTAGATTCATGGAGAGAGCAAATGTGTCTCATTTGGCAGTGGTCAAGAGGATCCTTCGTTACATCAAAGGTACTCTTGGCTGCGAAATTCTCTTTCCGCGATCGATGGGCATGTGAGTTACTCGGTTATACAGATTCCAATTGGTGCGGAGATAAAGATGATCGAAAGTCTATGACCGGTTATGTCTTTATGTTCGGAGGAGCTTCAATCTCTCGGTGCTCTAAAAAGGAACCCGTGGTGGCACTCTCTTCTTGCGAGGCCGAGTATTTTGCAGCGTCGATGTGTGCATGTCAAGCCGTGTGGCTAATGAATCTACTTAAAGAGTTGGACAACATTGAGATAAAAGTTGTCACACTCTTTGTTGACAACCTCTCGGCTATTAATCTTGCAAAGAATCCCATGTAGCACATGGGAGAAACAAGCATATAGAGATGAAGTTTCATTACTTGAGGGAGCTAGTGTGTGAAGAACAGCTGAAGCTAGCTCATTGTCGAAGCGAAGAACAACTTGCTGATTTGTTGACTAAAGCGGTAACAAATGAAGTGTTCAAGAGGCTTGTGAAGAAATTGAGCTTGAGGAATGTGGAGCACTTGACTTAAGGTGGTGTGTTGAATGTATTGTATAAGCCAAGTGCAATTGAGAGCTTTTAACTGCTTTGGAAAACACTTATTCGTAAAAGTTGTTCGCGATCGCGTAAAAACAAGGTTTCGAAGAAGAAACCGGTTTCTCCATTTGGAGAAACTAGTTTCTGGCCCGTGTTTTGGTTTTTCTGGTTTAGCAGCATGTGCAGTTTTCTGTTTTGTTTTGTTGATTAAGTTGCTTTGTTGTGTCATGTGTGGACACTATAAATACTCTCATGTAATGTGTAGAATAAAATGCCATTGTGAATAATCAATATAATTCTCCTCAATTACTCTCTCTCTCTCTCTCAATTTTTCTATTTTCTCTCTAAATTTTATCTTCTCCAATAATATCTTTCACCATTGATTCACCTCAATTTTGCATGTTCCAACGAAATATATATATACTCAACTCACTTTCAACTAAAATAAGTTCTACAAAATTAATTTTATCTGCCGCATAAAACCAAGACTGGTCAACCTTCAAATTAATTTTAACTGCCACATAAAACCAAGATTGATCAACCATATTTCATGTTTAATGATTAATTACGTTATAGTCTTAGTTGGGACATTAACCGAGCAAAAGGAAAGGTATAAATGAATAATAATTAATTTTAATGTCTATCTAGAAGATATATCTAGTTATACTAGATGTTTCTAATGAAATATGTATGTAGTACTAGATGATATCTACCACCCACCCCCATAGTCATAGCATTTAACTTTTCTAATACATGTTCAATCATTCAATGCATGTCTGTAACTATAGTACTAGGTTGTTAGTATAGTACACACGATATAAACATTTAAACTGTTTGGGGTAGAATGGTAGATATAAACATTTAAATTGTTTGGGGTAGAATGGTAGATATAAACATTTAAATATAATAATAATAATAATAATAATAATAATAATAATAATAATAATAATAATAATAATAATAATAATAATAATAATAATAATAATAATAATAATAATAATAATAATAATAATAATAATAATTAAAAAAATAAATTATTAAATTTCAGCTTTCAGTTTAATAAAAACAATAAGAAAAAAACTGAAATCACTATCACTAGAGTTTTTATTTTCATACTCCTTCATAATCCAATATTACCAAAAATTATATAAAGACAGTCTCTCAACTAAAGAAAAATAAAGTATTATACATTAGTAAATAATATTAAAAATAATTATACTTTTAAAAAAAAATAAAAATTACACTTTACTTTCCATGTATATAGACATTTTCTTTCCATATGCCAACAAAATAATAAAGTTAGCCATGCCCGACAAGAAAAAAGTTTTTATATGAATAATGACCAATGCAACTGTACGTTACGTAGAGTCAATAATTAATTGCTTTTTCTCATGAAAATATATAAATAATTGCTTTCATATAATGGTGACGTTGGTGCTGAGATTAGGGCTTACGTAATAAATAATCTCTCAAAATACATGAAATCACCACATTTGTTAAAATATTATAAATTAAATGTATAAATTTTTAAATAATATTGAATTAAGTAACTATTATTATTGTTGAATAAATTATGTTGATGTCCATACATTCTAGATTTAATTATATTTTTATTCTCTTATTTTAATTTTATTCACAAAATTGATTTTCATATTTTCAATTAAAATGATTTTTATTACATTCTCACTTTTTTAAAATTTTAATCTTTCTGAAGGTGGACCTTCATTGATCAAAAGTAACAGCATGTATATCAAAAAAAAAAAAGTTTCCACAAATTGAATAATTGACTACCCCATAATGTTTTGTTATTATCCATTTTTGCAATCTCACTAACTACAATTATTTGCAGATATTTTATGTGCACTCACCTTTCTTTCTTACTTTTTATTTTCGTCTCAATTTTTTCTACGTTCCATTACAATTAACTTTTGTGTTACTGTTATCCTTTGTGTGTGTATTTCTTTTATTGAAGTGAAATTTCACCTGTCTTTTTTTTTTTTTGTCACGTTCCATCAATCATTCAATAATTCAATTCACAACTAACTTTTGTGTTTGTATTATTCTATCCATGTGTGTTTTGTTTTAATAGAATTAAAGTTTCAATTCTTTCTTTTTTTTACTGAAATTTAAAAGCCCCAACAAAAATCTAGCATGGCAATGCATAAAAATAGGGATTTTCTTCCCCCACACCCCTAAAACATCAAAAATATCATTCGCAATCAAAAATATTCTTCACAAGTTAACTTACGAATTCACCCAACAAGTCAAATTCGTAAGTTAACTTGTGAACTAAGCTTTCTGGATGAATTCGCAAGTTAACTTGCGAATTAACCTTACTTTTGTACGTTTTACACATTTAAGAAATATTAAGTAAGTTAACTTACGAATTCCCCAAATAACGTGAATTCGTAAGTTAACTTACGAAACCTTTCCTGAATGTGTAAAACATGTTTAAAACTACTATGTTTTTCCACATTTACTCGGATTATGTTTCGGTTTTCAGAAATTCAAATAAAGAGAAAAATTGTCAGAAAATATTAATATACGCAATATATATGTCACTACAAGGAAAACATCATTTAGCTTTAATATCTTAGCGTCTGGCCCGACACCGACGCTAATAGCGTTACATTTACGTCGCCGTTGGTCGACGCTAATAGGAAAATCCACTTGTTTTATTTTTTTTTGAAGTATTTATTTATAGCGTCTGCTATAGCCGACGCTACCTTTGATCTTCATATTTTCATTTGCCTCCTTTTTATTTAATTTTTTAAATAAATATTTATTTTTATTTTTAGCGTAGGTTGTAACCGACGCTAATGTTGACCTCCACCTATTTCATTTTCCTCCTTTTCATTTAATTTTTTTAAATAAATATTTATTTTAAATGTTAGCGTAAGAGATGGCCGACGCACGGTTGATGTTCATATTTCCATTTCCTGCACCAATTTAATTTGCCTCCTTTTTACAATAATTTTTTAAATAAATATTTATTTTTTTGTAGCATGGGCTTCAGTCGACGCTACTGTTGATCTTCATATTTTCATTTCCCTCCATCTGTTTCATTTGCCTCCTTTTTATTTATTTATTTTTAATCTAGTGTAGGCTGTGGCCGACGCTACGATAATATATTTATCGTATTATATATAATATGTTAGTATAATACATTATATATATATATATATAAAATAAATTAAAACACAAATAATACTATAAATTATAAATAAAATTTAATTTATACCTAAAATTTAAGCATTAATAAAAAAATCAAAAAAATATTAAACTCAAATTTATAAAAATAAAATTAATATGGTAAATTAATAAATCAATAAAATAAAATAATATTTTAATTAAATTAATTTAATTATATTAAACATTCTAATTTATAAAATAAAACTAATATTATAAAATTATATAATATTAATTGAATGAAATAGTCTAAAATTAAAGTAAAAATAAAAAAGAAAACAAGTGAAAAATTCTTTAGTCCTTGTATCACGCTTGCTTTACCTCCATCTTCTCAAAACCGCTTCTGTTTCACGCTTCACCCGCCTAAAACCGGTTCTTCCCGTTAAAATCGATTCTGCTTTCTCCTTCTCCAATTGCGAGTGAGCTTCAATTTTTGCAAATAGTTTCTCAAAATGGCTTCTGAGTCTTGATTCTAACCGATTTCAACATGTTATTATTCAAGTTCGATTCGTTAGTTGAAAATCATCAAAGAGCTCGACGATTCTCATTTGAAAATCACGTTATTGATCGCCTACGATTCACATAAATGCTTTTCATCTCATTTTCGTTCTAACTCATTTAGGGTTTGTTTGGCGTAAACGCCATCATCTTGCTCTGTCACACGAAGTTCAATATTCATTTGATATGGTGTAAGCGTTTCTACTCATTTGATTTAGGGTTTTGGTGTAATGTCCACTCGATTCCTTAATTACCATATCAATTCGCATCTTCTCATTTCTTTCGTGTCACGACATTTCAAGGGATTGCTTTAGGAAATAACTCAGGTTCGATTGATATTCAAGGGATCGCTCAGAAATAGCTTCTAGGGTTCGATTTTAAGGTTTGAATCTGTGTTTCTTCTCATATAAATTGTTATCATTTTCTAAAAGATTCACCGTATTTTGTTAGGAATGTTTGTACGTTAATACGCTGGCCTATCTATGCTTGAATACTTTTAGTTTGTTTCATTGTTTATGCTTGAATACGCTTACATTTGTACCGTTGTAACTTAGTTACAATTTCTTAATGTCGATTCGATGCCGCATCTATGGTTATTTCGAGACGTTATACTTTTGATCGACGATTTAATGACTTCGTAACCAAGAAATCTCTTATCAATGAGGTCGATTCTCGTTCAATTCGAAACCTTGGTTGTTGCAAAGGCGTAAACAAATTGCTATGATGTGTCCGAAATTGATCTTATGAAAACATTGAGTGCCAAACCGTGATCGAAATACGTAATCATTAGCAACGTAGAAAATTAAATTAAAATACATATTGTTGATGTTATGTTCTTTGCCGATGCATGATTTAATAGCATTATGGATATTAACTTTAACTTGATGTCCGCAACTACAACTACACTCTTGTGCCTTTAGAACTTGATGTATGAAATATTATATTGTATTTCTTTCTTGATTTTCACCAGATATAATTCTTTCTTTCTTTCTTTATTGATAATCATCGCATTAAATCAGCACTGCATTGCTCAAACTTATCGCTAATAGGATGTTGGTATAGACCTAAGTTCCTTTCATAAATGTATATGGCGCCGCTATAGACCTTAGGACTTTCTATTGTAGATAATAGGATGTTGGTTTTGCATTAAAATTTATCCAATTCAGTTACCCAAAGCATCGGTTTCCATGACAAACTTTTTTTTTAAATTCGACAAACTTAAAACAGGGACACTACCTAATGCTTGCTTTAAGTGATCAAAAGCAATGGTAGATTTCTCATACCAATGAAAACTATCCTTTTTTAACAAATCAGTAAGTGGTTTGCTATCTTACCAAAGTCTTTTACAAACCTGCGATAGTATCCGTATAACCCCAAAAATCCTCGTAAGTGCATAAGGTTTTGTGGCACAAGCCAAGAACTGACAACAATAATCTTGGCAGCAGTTAAATATGGCGGATCAAGACTATGACTGATTTTTCTGTACTATATTTTTTTTGAATGTTTACATAATTCCCCATGAACTTGCATTGTTAATTCTTTTTCTTTTTGTATCTTGCAGGAAAAATCATCAAGGTAGCGATTTATCAAGTCCGACCTCACAATATCTCATTAACAAGGATTGCAGAAAATCATGTATGTCTTTTATTATATTAATTAGACCTTAATTATTAGTATCCATTGAGTTTCTTGGCTTAGTATCAAATTGACAACTGCCAAAAAACAAATTCAATGCATGAAGAGTTTGAACTTAAAAATAATTCAACTGTGCATGTTATGAGTTCTCACCAACTTAAAAATATTTAACTGCTAATTGTATTTATCTCATCCGTGATTTCCTACCTAACAGCAACTACAGAACAAGCAATATTAATAATAGTAACTAGTGGAAAAACAACAGCAATAAAGAATATTAGTAATAGTAACAATTTTATCTTAAAATTTATTTAACTTTTTTATGGGAAGGTTAAATCAAATTATATGTTGTATTAAATATTTAAAAACATAATATAATTTTAAACGTATTAAATATATGTTGTATTATATATTTTCTCTTTCTCCTTGTTGTGCTGGAGTATTAGATTTTTTCTAAGCTAAAAAAGGGTAAAAACATAGAAAGTGCCATGTGATATGGCTGAGTTAATATGCAAAAACTCTTGCACATAACATGTATTCACTGTCTAACTCATTTTGTCATGAGTTAATATGCAAAAACTTCTAAAATAGCATCAACAATCAAAAGGATTAGATATATTCATCTTTTATATTTATTTTAATTAATCGATATTTTTATGTAGAAAATGGATCGAAGTTGGATGTATGATAGAGTAAACTTCGATAGGTATGGTTTGAAAGATGAATTTGTTAGTGGAGTTGAAGATTTTGTTAATAAATCCATGAATCGACCATAATTTTTAAATGAGGGGGGATAAGGTGTCCTTGTGTGAAATGCTTCTGCATTCTCTTGAAGACGCCTAATGAGGTCAAACATCACTTGTACAAATATGGTTTTTTTCCAACTATTATACATGGATTGATCATGGAGAAGAGAATCAAAATGTGGACCTTCGTGGTCATTGTAGTAGCGGTGGGAATGTTGGTGGAGATAATACATGTGATGAAGAACAATTTGAAGCAATGAATGAAATGGTCTCTGATGTTTTCAGGCCATTTATCAATGTCCCAAATGTTAATGCTGATATGGAAAATGAAACAATTGGTGAGGGTGAAGTACCAAATGAAAAAGCTCAACGATTTTATGATGAATTGATCTCTGCAAACCAACCCATTTATGAGGGAGCGTCTGAATCCAGACTATCTATTTTAGTTAAGCTGTTGGCTGCCATGTCTAATTGGCATGTTCCTCAAAAGGCCATGGATTTTTTCTCTCAAATGTTAATCGATGTTTGTCCAACTAAAGGATGCTTACCTGAAAACTATTACCAAGTGAAGAAGTTGGTGTCTAAGTTAGGATTAGAGGTTGGGAAAATTGATTGTTGTGTGAATGGATGCTTATTATATTTTAAAGAAGATAGTGCTTTAACTCAATGTAGAGTTTGTGGAGCTGCTAGGTATGTTCCTCGAAAGTCTGGAATGGGAAAATATAAAGATGTGGCAGTGAAGAGAATGTTCTATTTTCCAATCATTCCTAGGTTACAACGACTTTTTGCTTCAAAGGAATCTGCAGCTGAAATGACATGGCATCATGAGAACCCTAGCAATCCAAATGTTTTATGTGACACCCCGATTTAATTCGAATATTAAATAGTTAGGAATTTAATTATTAATTTAATTAAAGGTTTAATTAATAATATTTGGATTAAAATGGATTAATTAATTATGGAATTAAAAGGAAGACTGGGGGGTGTGAGGTTGAATTGGAGGCGAGTGGAGAAAAAGGTTCTACTAAATAATAATTAAGTTATTTCTATTATTTGACAAATAATAAAAGGAATATAAAAAGGAGGATAAAAAGGAAAAGAAGAAAAATAAGGTTATTTGGGAAAAATCATTATACGTGAGATTGGAGAAGAGAAGAGAAAAGAGGAAAAAGCCAACGCCGAGGAAATCAAAGATCGTCGCGAGGTAAGGGGTGATTTCATTCGGTTTTAATGCCTTATGGGTTTTGGGAATCAACCGGGTAATCGGGTATGTTAGGAAAATTGATTATAGGTTGTAGGATGAAACCCAATTGTGTCGGATTATGGAATTAAGATCATTAGTGTGTCGAATAAATAATAGGAATGATGAAACTATGTTGTTTGATGTTATAATGGCGTAAAGTGGTTGTAAATTGGTGTTCCTAATGTCACAATTCGTATTGGAATGTTTGGAAGTGATAAGGAATGCATAATGCTGTCAAAAATAGCGAATTTCTTGTAGGTCGTGAACCGGTTCGGGGAGGAACCGGTTCCAGTTAATTTTTCCAAACTGGAATTTTGCACTCAGAACCGTTCTCATATGTCGGAACCGGGTTCCCATACAAATTCGAGCGTGATTTTCAGACTTCACAGAACCGTTCTGATATGTAGGAACCGGGTTCCATGTGCAAATTTTCAAAATACTCAAAACTTCAAAAATTCATATTTTCTAAACCGTAACTCCGATTTGAGTGCCGTTTTCGGCATTATTTCTTAAATTTAAAATACTATCTTCTAGAAAGGGAAAAATATTATTTTGCTAAAATTATTTTTAAAAGGGTCGAGCTTCCGATTTTTGAAAAGTTATTAGTTAAGGATAACGGGAATAGGATATGGATTGTCCGATTTATTGAGCGAGGAATAATGCTTACAATGTTATGTTGGTATTCATTATGATTGAATGTAATACATTGATGATTGACATTATGTGAGTTATGTTGATATCATAATCTATGAATTGATGTTGCATGCTTCGATGATGCATGCATAAGCATTTGTTAATTGGTTCATTCCCATTGTGCGAAGTGAATCGAGCCAATAGACTTACCCAGATTTAGAGGTAGTGAGGCTAGATTCTTGACCCAATGGTTATGGGCGAATCATGGATTTCCGCTGTCTTTCCACATGTAAACGGAGCAGTGGGTGAACTCGGTTCACGTTTTGGTACCACATGCATAGAGTCTGCATTGCGTATGGGATTGTAACATGCTAGGATGGTTTCCAGTGTTGCAATTTCCATTGTTTGTTATATTACGTGTTCATTGTGTGAAATGCTTTGTGAATTGACTACGATTATGTGTTTGGATAATGGATTAATGTATTCGATTATTCTGTTGAATTTAAAAACGTATAATGCATTTTATATTGGATAGAAATCTCACCCTTACTTTGATGAATTCAGATCCGAAGTGATTAGCTGCTTGGAAACTCTAGAGTTGAGTCAGTTAGTTAATCCGCGTGTCAGTGTCGTGCTCTGGTAGATGTAACACTGGGGAAACGTTTGTTTTGAAATCCTTTAATGGATATCCTTAATGGTTTTGAATTATGTTTTGATTTAATTTCTGGAATAGTTATGGATGATGTATCCAGGATTTTGGTTATGTTTCATTTCCGCTGTTAAACATAACTTTTGCTTTATTTACTTAATGATTCTTCTTCAGTGAAAGCATGACAACTGTTTTGGTTAATTTGAATTATTTAAATTGTGACGCCTCTTAATTTGTGATTAAAAATCTGATTATTATTTATAAAAACACGGGTAATTAGAAGGGGTGTTACAATAGTGGTATCAGAGCATAGTCGGTCTTGTCTTAGTGTTGTTATCCCTTTAGTATGCGACTAGTGTGAAGTAACACTGTCGATACTTGTGTGCTGATGTAGATTGTTTTGTAATAGTACAGAACAATGGCTGGAAGAGGTAACGGAAGGAACGATGATGCTATTGCTGAGGCTTTGAGAATGTTAGCTGGAGTGCTCAGAGGGAATCGTGAGTCATATTGATGCCGATGACAATTGGGGAATTTTCGGAGGAATAATCCTCCATTGTTCAAGGGTGCATGATCCCGAGGGTGCTCAAGTGGTTGAAGGAGATCGAGAGGATCTTGAGTGATTGATTGTCTTGAGGGGTGAAGGTGAGGTATGGTACTCACGTGCTAGCGAGGAAGTCGATGGTGGTGGGTTGCTACAGGCGAAATGGAAGAAGATGGCATTGCATTGACTTGGGTGTGTTCGGAGAGCTTTTTGAGAAGGTACTTTCACGAAGACATTCGAGTAAGAAAGAGATTGAGTTTCCGGAGCTCAAGCAAGGCAACAAGTCTGTGAGTGAGTATGCTACGAAGTTTACGGAATTAGCAAAGTATTATGCTCATTACACTAACGATGCAGATGGAGAATTTTCCAAATGTATCAAGTTTGAGAATGGTCTGCTTGATGAGATCAAGGTATCGTACAGATCGGTTTTCGATTTGGTTGGTAGTAGGATTCTGGAAGAAGATCTTGCTAGTACTAAGTCGAATGCTCAGAGTTATGCTGATCGTATGGGAAAGAGACAGATGGATCGTGGTAAGCCTTATGATAGGAATAATCAGAAGTCTGGATGTTGGAAGAAGCCTAGTGGGGGAGACTCTGGTTCTTCTGGTTCTTCCGTAAAGTGCTACAGATGTGGTGAATTGGGTCACCGAGCTCCTGAATGCAAGAATGAAGCGAGGAAGTGCAACAATTGTGGAAGATTTGGTCATTTAGCTGTTGAGTGCAGATCTCGAAGGATAACTTGTTACAACTGTGGCGAAGAAGGACACACTCGTTCGCAGTGTACTAAGCCAAAGAAAGAACAAGTCGATGGGAAAGTGTTCTTTTGGTCGGATCGATGTTAAGCCGATGATAGGTTGATTAAAGGTACATGTTTTATTAATGGCATACCTTTAATTGCAATTATTGATCTTTGGGCGACATTCTTTTATTGCTTTGGATTGTGCTAAGAGATTAAATGAAATTTCTAATTTGGATGGAAGTATGGTTATTGACACTCTAGTCGGGTTCGATGATTACTGTGTGTTTGTAGGAATTGTCCTATTGTCATTTTTGGTAGAGGTTTCAGGATGGATTTAGTGTGCCTACCTTTAGAACAACGTGATATTATCCTTGGAATGAACTGGTTGGTCTTCAACCAGGTTAAAATCAATTGTTTTGAGAAGACGGTCATATTTCCTGAAGAAGTTAAAGTGGAAGAGGTGACTATGACAGTTAAGCAGATGAATTCAGCTGTTAAAGATGGTGCTGTAGTGTTTATGTTATATTCTTTGACGGAAGTGAAAGGAAAAGCTAAGAGTGGTGAATTACCTGTTGTGAATGAATTTCCAGAAGTATTTCCTGAAGATGTTAGTGAGCTACCACCTGAGAGAGAAGTGGAGTTTACTATAGATTTGATTCCTGGAACTAGACCGGTGTCGATGGCGCCTTATCGCATGTCGGCATCTGAGTTATCAGAGTTGAAGAAACAGTTGGAAGAGTTACTTGAGAAGAAATTTATTCGGCCTAGTGTTTCGCCGTGGGGTGCTCCTGTATTGTTAGTTAAGAAGAAGGAAGGTACGATGAGACTATGTGTTAATTACAGGCAATTGAATAAAGTGACAATCAAGAATCGGTATCCATTGCTGAGGATTGATGATTTGATGGATCAGTTAGTTGGAGCTTGCGTATTTAGTAAAATTGATCTGAGGTCTGGATATCATCAGATTTGTGTTAAGGCGGGAGATATTCAGAAGACTGCATTTAGAACAAGGTATGGGCATTATGAATATTCAGTTATGCCGTTTGGAGTTACTAATGCACCTGGTGTTTTTATGGAGTATATGAACAGGATATTCCATCCGTATCTTGACAAGTTTGTGGTGGTATTTATTGACGATATTTTGATCTACTCAGAGAATGATGAAGAGCATGCAAAGCATCTTAGGATTGTATTAGAATTATTGAAGGAGAAGAAACTTTATGCGAAGTTGTCTAAATGTGAGTTTTGGTTAAGAGAAGTGAGTTTCCTTGGTCACGTAATTTCCAAGAATGGTATTGCTGTTGATCCTACAAAAGTAGAAGCGGGATCTCAGTGGGAAGCGCCGAAGAATGCTTCAGAGATTCGTAGTTTTCTTGGTCTTGCAGGTTACTACAGAAAATTCATTGAGGGATTTTCGAAGTTAGCTTTACCTTTGACTAAGTTGACGAGAAAGGGTCAAGCGTTTGTTTGGGATATAGATTGTGAGGAAGGATTCCAAGAGTTGAAGAGAAGATTGACTAGTGCTCCGATTTTAATTTTCCCGAATCCGGAAGAATCTTTTGTGGTGTATTGTGATGCGTCCTTGATGGGTTTGGGCGGTGTTTTGATGCAAGATAGGAAAGTTGTGGCTTATGCTTCAAGACAGTTGAAGACTCATGAAAGGAATTACCCGACTCATGATTTAGAGTTGGCAGTTATTGTATTTGTTTTGAAGTTGTGGAGGCATTATCTGTATGGTTCACGGTTTGAAGTGTTCAGTGACCACAAGAGCTTGAAGTATCTTTTTTATCAGAAAGAGTTGAATATGAGGCAGAGAAGGTGGTTAGAGTTTCTCAAGGATTATGATTTCGGTTTGAATTACCATCCTGGTAAGGCAAACGTTGTGGCAGATGCGTTGAGCAGGAAGTCCTTGCATATGTCGATGTTAATGGTTCGTGAATTGGATTTAGTGGAACAATTCAGAGACTTAAGTTTGGTATGTGAAACTACATCGGATAGTGTGAAGTTGGGCATGTTGAAGCTGACTAGTGGTATTTTGGAAGAGATTCGAAATGGACAGAAATCTGATGTTGGTTTGGTAGACAAGCTGACATTGATTAACCGAGGTCAAGGAGGTGAGTTTCGAATTGATGAGAATGGCGTTATGAGATTTGGTGATAGAGTGTGTGTTCTGGATGTTGCTGAGATTAGAAAAAGTATTTTGGAAGAAGGACATCGTAGTGGGTTGAGTATTCATCCCAGTACTACTAAGATGTATCATGATTTGAAGAAATTATTTTGGTGGCCTGGAATGAAAAAGGAAATTGCCGAGTTTGTGTATGCATGTTTGGTTTGTCAGAAATCAAAGATTGAACATCAGAAACCGTCAGGATTGATGGAACCGTTGTTTGTTCCAGAGTGGAAGTGGGATGGCATTTCTATGGATTTCGTGTCTGGTTTGTCACGGACAGCGAAGAACTGTGATTCTATTTGGGTTATTGTCGATCGATTGACAAAGTCTACTCACTTTATTCTGATAAGAATGGATTATCCGATGGAGAGGTTGGCAGAATTGTATGTTGAGAAGATTGTGAGTTTGCATGGTATTCCGTCTAGCATTGTGTTAGATAGAGATCTGAGGTTTACATCTAAGTTCTGGACAGGATTGCAGGAAGCTTTGGGTACTAAGTTACGATTAAGTTCTGCATATCATCCACAGACAGATGGTCAGACGGAAAGGACGATTCAGTCGTTAGAAGATTTGTTGAGGGCTTGTGTGTTAGAGAAGGGTGGGGCTTAGGATAGCTACCTACCGTTGATAGAGTTTACCTACAACAATAGTTTTCATTTGAGCATTGGTATGGCTCCGTTTGAGACATTGTATGGTAGGAGATGTCGGACACCGTTATGTTGGTATGAATCTGGAGAAAGTGTTGTGATTGGACCAGAGATTGTTCAACAAACTTCGGAAAAGATCAAGATGATTCAGGAGAAGATGAGGACTTCTCAGAGTCGTCAGAAAAGTTATCATGATAAGAGGAGGAAAGATCTTGAGTTTAGTGAAGGAGATCATGTGTTCATGCGAGTTACTCCGATGACTGGTATTGGTCGAGCTTTGAAGTCAAGAAAGTTGACTCCGCGCTTTATTGGTCCGTTTCAAATTACCAAGAGAGTTGGGAAGGTTGCTTATCAGATTGCTTTACCGCCGTCACTTGCAAATTTGCATGATGTTTTCCATGTATCTCAGTTGAGGAGGTACATTGCGGATCCGTCTCATAAGTTTCAAGTAGATGATGTACAGGTACGGGATAATTTGACTGTTGAAGCAGTACCCTGCAAGAATTGAGGATCGGAAAGTGAAGCAATTACGGGGTAAAGAGATAGCACTGGTACGAGTAGCTTGGGGAGGACCAGCTGAAGGAAACATAACTTGGGAGCTGGAGAGTCAGATGAAGGACTCGTATCCCGAACTTTTCGTCTAAGGTATGTTTTCGAGGACGAAAAGTCTTTTAGTGGGGGAGAGTTGTGACACCCCGATTTAATTCGAATATTAAATAATTAGGAATTTAATTATTAATTTAATTAAAGGTTTAATTAATAATATTTGGATTAAAATGGATTAATTAATTATGGAATTAAAAGGAAGACCGGGGGGTGTGATGTTGAATTGGAGGCGAGTGGAGTAAAAGGTTCTACTAAATAATAATTAAGTTATTTCTATTATTTGGCAAATCATAAAAGGAATATAAAAAGGAGGATAAAAAGGAAAAGATGAAAAATAAGGTTATTTGGGAAAAATCATTATACGTGAGATTGGAGAAGAGAAGAGAAAAGAGGAAAAAGCCAACGCCGAGGAAATCAAAGATCATCGCGAGGTAAGGGGTGATTTCATTCGGTTTTAATGCCTTATGGGTTTTGGGAATCAACCGGGTAATCGGGTATGTTAGGAAAATTGATTATAGGTTGTAGGATGAAACCCTAATTGTGTCGGATTATGGAATTAAGATCATTAGTGTGTCGAATAAATAATAGGAATGATGAAACTATGTTGTTTGATGTTATAATGGTGTAAAGTGGTTGTAAATTGGTGTTCCTAATGTCACAATTCGTATTGGAATGTTTGGAAGTGATAAGGAATGCATAATGCTGTCAAAAATAGCAGAATTTGCTGTTGCAGGTCGTGAGAACCGGTTCCCTGTGGGGAGGAACCGGGTTCCCAGTGTTAATTTTTCCAAACTGGGGAATTTTGCACTCAGGAACCGGTTCCTGTATATGTCGGAACCGGGTTCCCATACAAATTCCAGGAGCGTGATTTTCGGACTTCACGAGAACCGGTTCCTGTATATGTAGGAACCGGGTTCCATGTGTAATTTTTCAAAATACTCAAAACTTCAAAAATTCATATTTTCTAAACCGTAACTCCGATTTGAGTGCCGTTTTCGGCATTATTTCTTAAATTTAAAATACAATCTTCTAGAAAGGGAAAAATATTATTTTGCTAAAATTATTTTTAAAAGGGTCGAGCTTCCGATTTTTGGAAAGTTATTAGTTAAGGATAACGGGAATAGGATATGGATTGTCCGATTTATTGAGCGAGGAATAATGCTTACAATGTTATGTTGGTATTCATTATGATTGAATGTAATACATTGATGATTGGCATTATGTGAGTTATGTTGATATCATAATCTATGAATTGATGTTGCATGCTTTGAGGATGCATGCATAAGCATTTGTTAATTGGTTCATTCCTATTGGGCAGTAGTGAACTGGCAGAGCCAATAGACTTACCCGGATTTAGAGGTAGTGAGGCTAGATTCTTGACCCAATGGTTATGGGCGAATCATGGATTTCTGCTATCTTTCCACATGTAAACGGAGCAGTGGGTGAACTCGGTTCACGTTTTGGTACCACATGCATAGAGTCTGCATTGCATATGGGATTGTAACATGTTAGGATGATTTCCAGTGTTGCAATTTCCATTGTTTGTTATATTACGTGTTCATTGTGTGAAATGCTTTGTGAATTGACTACGATTATGTGTTTGGATAATGGATTAATGTATTCGATTATTCTGTTGTATTTAAAAACGTATAATGCATTTTATATTGGATAGAAATCTCACCCTTACTTTGATGATTTCAGATCCGAAGTGATTAGCTGCTTGGAATTGGTGAGGATAACTCTAGAGTTGAGTCAGTTAGTTAATCCGCGTGTCAGTGTCGTGCTCTGGTAGATGTAACACTGGGGAAATGTTTGTTTTGAAATCCTTTAATGGATATCCTTAATGGTTTTGAATTATGTTTTGATTTAATTTCTGGAATAGATATGGATGATGTATCCAGGATTTTGGTTATGTTTCATTTCCGCTGTTAAACATAACTTTTGCTTTATTTACTTAATGATTCTTCTTCAGTGAAAGCATGACAACTGTTTTGGTTAATTTGAATTATTTAAATTGTGACACCTCTTAATTTGTGATTAAAACTCTGATTATTATTTATAAAAACGCGGGTAATTAGAAGGGGTGTTACATTTTATGTCACCCATCTAATGGAAAAGCATGGAAACACTTCGATGAAGTATATCCCGATTATGCTAGTGACCCAAGAAATGTAAGATTGGGTTTATGTACTAATGGATTTACCCCTTACATTCAAGCCTCTAGTACTCCATATTCATGTTGGCCGATAATAGTCACATCATACAATCTCCCTCCCGAAATTTGCATGACCAAACCATACTTGTTTTTGACTTGTCTTGTTCCTGGACCGTACAATCCGAAAGCTAAAATAAATGTCTACTTGCAACCTTTGATTGATAATTTGCAACTCTTGTGGAGAGATGGCATTGTGACATATAATGTCTCTATGCAACAAAATTTTGTAATGAGAGCACATTTAATGTGGAAAATCAATGATTTTCCAACATATGGTATGTTGTCTGGATGGGGGACACAAGGTAGATTAGCATGCCCTTATTGCATGAGGAGAACAGGTGCTTTCACCTTAGGATATGGTGGAAAAAGTTGTTGGTTTGATTTTCATCGTAGGGTTTTACCAATGGATCATCCGTTTAGAAAAGGTAAAAAGAGATTTAGAAAAAACAAGATCAATAAAAAAAGACCACCATACATGTTTACCGGCCATGATGTTTGGGCAGCAGTTCGTGATTTTCCAAAAGTTATAGATAGTGATTGGGCCACCAAATTTCTAGGGTATGGGAAACAACATAATTGGATCAAAAAAAGTATATTTTGGGATCTTCCCTATTGGAAAGACAACTTGTTAAGGCACAACCTTGATGTGATGCACATAGAGAAGAATGTATTTGATAATGTGCTTTACACTATCATGAATGATCCTGCAAAAACAAAGACAATGAGAAATCAAGATTGGATTTACCTCTTTACTATTTATGTGGGGATTTAGAGATGGTTAATCTACCTAATGGAAATATGGCTAAGCCAAAGGCAAAATTTTCTTTGACATCCGCAGAGGCAAAGTTAGTCTGTAGATGGATTAAGGAACTAAAAATGCCTGATGGTTATGCCTCAAATCTTTCTAGGTGTGTTGATGTCACTAAGGGTAGGATGAAGGGGATGAAGAGCCATGACTGTCATGTATTCATGGAGTGTTTGCTTCCAATTGCTTTTCGTTCCTTGCCTCCTGAGATAAGGAAGCCACTTACCGAGTTAAGTCATTTTTTAAAAGACTTGTGTTGTAATACATTGAAGTTGGAAGACCTTGTTAGGTTGGAAAAAAACATTACCATCATCATATGCAAGCTTGAAAGAATTTTTCCTCCTGGTTTCTTTGACTTAATGGAACATCTCCCGATTCACCTACCTAATGAAGCAATCCTTGGTGGTCCTGTACAATATCGTTGGATGTATCCATTTGAAAGGTAAATGATGTTTAATTATTGTAGATTAATTTAATGAAAAAACATCATTTAATATTTTCATATGTATATTGATGGGAGACTTCAAGCGTTCGGTGAAAAATAAAGCCAGGGCTGAAGGTTCAATATACGCTGCCTACTTACACCGTGAAACTACTCATTTTTTCTCTCACTATTTCAAGACCTTTAGTTTGTTTCCAAGTACAAGTTTAAGGAATGATCCTCAACCATATCATGAGAATTCCCAACCAAAACTTTCAATTTTTAGCAAATGTGGCCGTCCTAGTGGAAATCTTGGGAGTATTAGGTGATTGATAAGGAATGGAAGTCTGCTCACGTGCACGTTCTAATCAATTGTGACGAGGTTAAACCGTATCTCAAGTAAGTACATTTTTGTAAAACAACTGCGTTGTCAACCATTTTGCATATATATACTCATAAATTTTATGTCTGATGTCAGATTGTTCATGCAATATCATTCTATCAATGAGGAAGATGCTTCCGATCTTATACACGAGAAATTTCCTTTATGGCTAAAGAACTATGTTAGTATATTTCTCACCATTTACATTTTGTGGTTGACAATAAGCTATCTTTAAGGTTGGACGTATTTTTCAGGTGAATGAAGAGAGGAATGGAATAACTTGTCCACATCTGAAGGCATTAGCTCTTGGTCCTAATCCGAAGGCAACTCCGTGGAACATATACTTTTTTAATGGGTACAAGTTTACAATCAAGAATGGAGTCATGGTAAAAAGACTACTAATTATGGGGTATATGTTAAAGGTGTTACAAATGAAGGAGAAAGCAATTTTCATGGCATCATCCAACGTATCCTTCAATTGGAATACCTTGGCTTTAACAACAAGATTGTCCTATTTTATTGTGATTGGTTTGATCCAACAAGTAATAGTGGCACAAAAGTTATTACTGAGTACAATATTGTTGACATTAAGATGAATAAGCAATATCGTCAGTATGACCCGTTCATTCTTGCACAAGAAGCCAAACAAGTGTATTATGTCCCTTATCCATAAACGAGTAGAAATATGTGTGGATGGTGTGCAGCAATCACCACAAAACCAAGGGGTTATGTTGAGATAGACAACACTGCGGATGAAATACCTTATCAATCAGGTGAAATGTTACCAGTTATGCCTATTACAGAATTTGAACAGATACGCGGTTTAGCCGAGAGAGGGTTAATGGATGAGGAGGGCGAGATAACAATGACAACTGACCCAATGTCTTAAGATTGATAGAACATTTTTTCTTGTGTTTCTATATATTTATTTTTTTGGTTAGTAGAGATTTGAAAGAACATTTTAAAAGAGATGACATATTTGTGTTTCCTGGTCATCATGGTTATGTATATGTTTCTCTAGCCACTAGCTAGAAAGTTCATAATATTTTCATGTTTTAGTTTCTATGTATTGAATTTTGTTTAATTGTAAGAGTTGTTGCTGTAATTTTATGTATTAAATTTTGTTTAATTGTAAGACTTGTTTAATTGTGATTTCTATTAAATTTTGTTTAATTCTATTAAATGTTGTGATATACTAATGATGTGATATGTGAAAATTTTATATAAACTTTTATTGTTGGCAGCTTTATTGTAAGCTTCTATTCAAATGACCGGACAAAACGGAAAGAGAAAAGCACCACCGAGCACAAATAAGTAAGATGGCTTAACCTTTTCTCTATTTGGTTTCTTTGCAATTTAATATGTTTTGATGCCTTTTTCTGATGTTATTGATAATGTCAATTATGTAAAAAAGTGTTGTTGACAGGTTATGCCGTCAACGACAAGTTCCACCTGGGACTCTTGCTATAAAGAATTCTCGCATGGTTCATACGAAACCTAGTTCAAAGAACCCTCCACCACCATCTACTGAGCCTTTTCCATTGATTCATACAAATCCAACACCACCACCTACTCAGCCTCCACCACCGACTCAGAAAGAACCAACACCAATACCTTCACAACCTCTATCAAAGACTCAAAAGAAACCAACACCACCACTTACTCAACCTCCACCACCGACTAAAAAAAAACCAACACCAATAAATTCACAACCTCCATCAATGACTCAGAAGAAACCAACACCACCACTTACTCAACCTCCACCACCGACTCAGAAAAAACCAACACCGATACCTTCATAACATCCATCAATGACTCAGAAGAAACTAACACCGCCACCTACTGATCAACCTCAATCACCAACCCCGGCTTCTGAGGAATTCAAATTCATTCCTACCCGAGGATATACTCATCATGTTTTGCAATATCCTCCCCATCACAACACAGACGAGGACGTTCAAGAGGAGGGGACCAAGCACTTTCTAATGAGGAACAACAAGAACAAGATGATGGGGAAAAGCCAAAGATCTATATTATGGAAGATACTAATGCGTAAGAAAATTTCTAGCTTAAGCACACTTTGAATAAATTACCTTTATTTTCATTACACGATTCAAAAGCCTGATCAACTGCTTCTTTTTTTATATTTCTTTTTTCTTTGTTTTGAATTATTTGTAAATTTGTAATAAATTAACGAACATTTTCCTTTGTAGGTTAAGTCCAGGCGGCCTTGTCACCAAAATGTGCAGAATCATTATAGAAAATCTCTACCGAGGTACTTTTTATAATTATAGTGAGCTTAAATGCGATAAAAGAAAAAAGGAGATAAGGGAATGGTTTGACACGTTTAAAGTAAGACATGTAATTTCTTTTTTAGTACCTTGATTATATATAATGTATATTGTTGAGTTTAATTTATTATTTGTATATTTTTTCAGTCGCTTGTATGCTGGGACCGTTGTGATGATGCTAAAATGGAAAAATTGTTTCATCAAAGATGTGTTACACGACTGCGCGATATATTGCAAAAGGCTAGAACGAAGGCGCACAAGCCTCCTTGGATGGGTGTAGATAAATGGGAGTTTCTTCTTGACAAGTGGCAGTCAAAAGAGTTCAAATATGTCTCCCATCAAAATATGATTAATAGATCATCAAGCAGAGGTGGTGCAGTCCACGTCTGGTCGTATAGCTCACCATGATGTTGCACTTGAACAGGTATGTATTTTATTTAGAATTAAAATGAGTTATTATAATTATATCTAATATACATAAATATTTTGACCATATATATTGTCTTTAATTATAGGATAAAAAATTCAATCGAACCGCATATCCGGATGAGCTCTTCATTGCCACCCATAAAAAAAAAAGAAGAATGGGGCGTGGGTTGACGAGCATGCAGCGACAACACATGCAAGTTTTTTTTGTGTGTAGTTTTTTAAGTGATAAACTGAATGTAGTTTTTTGTTTACATAGAGGTAGTGACACAAGCTGTATATTCTGTAACTCCCTGCAAATATGTTGTTTTGTACTTATTGTGGCTACTGTATAGCAAAATTGATTTACTTGGTATAATTGTGGCTACTGTAACTCCCTTTAATTATGATTTTAATATTTTATTTATGTAATTTGGTATAATTGTAACTTGCTAATTTAACATCTTTGCCGCATCAATCTTATGTTGGACAAGGAAACATATGTGAGTAGTCTTACACAAGCCATACAAACTGGTGATGATGTGGATGGAACAACAAGAATACTAATGTGGAAAGAAGCTGCTTGAGGTAAAGCACGAGGGAGATGTTATGGAGCTGCACAATTGGCTCGCAAAGTAAGATATGGAGTGAGCTTCTTGACACAGGTGTCAATTATAAACCCCAATAGAGAAGTAGATACAGAGCTGAAGCTGTTGCTACACGTGAAGAGGTTGCACGAGCTAATGCGCGAATAGATGAGTTGGAAAAGAAATTTGAAGAATTTAGGAAAATGTTTGATATGTTTCGGTCAAGTCAGGCGGGTCCTTCTAGTGCTCCTACGAGTGAACATTCTCATTATAAGTTTTCGGTATTTTACTACTCCTTTGACTTTCATTTCTTTCTCTCTTTTTTATCTTCCAGGTGAGAGTATTGACTTGGTCCTTGTTTAGTCTCAAGTCTGTTATAATGGCCACTATTAAAGTTTACAATTATGTTTAAATGATAGTAGGAAGTAATTCACATAGTTTCAAATTTAGAGTGTAGATTCTGAGTTTGTTTCAATTGTAGTTAACACTTAACAATTTGAGTCTGCTAATGTGTGTCATATTCATAGGCATAATTGGTAGAAATATCAACATGGGACATACTACATTGTTGTAAATATTTGTAAAGAACTCTTTGCTGCAAAAAAAATATCGGCGTATTGCTGAATGTTCTTTAAATAGAAGCATTATTTTTTTCCATTGCATCTAGACTCCTACTAACTTTTACATTGTTTTTTAAATGTTACAGGAGGATGAGAAAGGTGATGGTGATGGTGATGGTTATGGTGATGGTGATGGTGACGGTGACGGTCATGGTGATGATGATTATGATGGGGATGATGATGGTGATCAATAGAGTTGATTTATGTCTAGATTATCTAATGAGTAACCTAATGTCTAGTTTGACTTATAAGTATACTTAATTTGGTACATCTTAGCGTGTATAAGTAAACTTGTTTATTGGATTGTGTTATAAATATTGTATCACTATGAAGATTTATTAGTATTGTATCATATTTTGCAATAACTTGGTGTATTTGAAAATGTATTGCTTTTATTTAAGGGTTAAATACACTTTTCCCCCCTGTAATGTTAGCGAGTTTAGGATTACCCCCCTGTAAAAATATTTTTTGTAAACCCCCCCTTATGTTATGTAGATTCCTTCATAGAACCCCCTAATATCCAGGTGGCATGGAATCTAATAAGAGGTCCTACACCTGGCATATTTTTAATTTTGTTAAAGTGATTATGTGTCATTTTACACTTTTAATTTCAAATACCCCTTAGAAAATTAGGGTTGAACATAGCGGGAAGGCGAAGGGAAGGCGAAGAAGGCGAAGATGAAGAAGCGAAGCGAAGAAGGCGAAGAAGCGACCGCGGTGAAGCGAAGATGAAGACAACCTCGTGAATCGAAGAAGCGATCCATTTCTGAAGGCGAGCTCGGTGAAGTGTCAAAGTCAGAGGCTAGTAAAATTTGAAGTTCATCAATGTCGTAGGGTAAAATTTTGAAATCAACAATCTTTGACATGTGGGTATAATATATTGAGGATTCACAACACTTTAGTGTTACACTCCACCATGGGGTGAATTTCTGAGGTTTTGAAGAAGAAATTATATCGAGGGGAATGCGGATCGACAGTTAATGGGATACATGTTTCAAATTGGAACATGGATAACATTGAGAAGTTATTGAGTAGGTTAGGGTATAAGTGATTGTGTTAGGGTATGGACAAAAGTTTTAGAAATTGAAGATGGTTTTTTCGATTAGGAAAGATGATGATCTTTATTGATTTTGCTCATACTTTAGTGTAATGAATGTGAAAGGAGATTTGTATGTTGAACATAGTCTTGGGAACATGGACCTAGCGATAGGGAACCTAAATGTGTGAATGATGATGACCACCCCGATAATGGAATTGATGGGTTAGATGAGGAGAAGGTAGAGGGTTAGATGGCGGTGAAGATGAAAGAGCTACTGCTTACTTTGATGGTTTGAAGGAATAGATGTTACTAAGCCTATTAAGCATGGAGGAGCCCAATATATGGAGGAGCCCAATAAGAGTATGGATTCGATGATGTATACTATAGTGATGAGTTGAATAGTTCGACCCGGATGATTCTTGTGATGAAGAAAGGCCCAGTATGCTAGGTTTAGGAAAGAGCATCTAAACAAAGACTTTATATTCAAGTGGGGTATGGAATTCAACACACTTGATGACTTTAGGGCATATCCGTGAGTGGTCGATTAACGGGAGGAAATTTCTTTTGTGAAAAATGAGGGAGATAGGGTAAGGGTGGTGTGTAAGCATAAATGTGGGTTTTAGTCTTATGCTAAGGTGGGCCACAAGGAGACTTTTGCTATAAAAACACTTGTACATAAGCACACATGTGCTGGGGTTTTGAACAATAAGTGCGCTAGCTCAAAGTGGTGGCCAAGCATGTGGTAAAGAGGATGCAAACTTACGATCAGTCGGGATAAGAGACATCATCAAGATATGAGGCAAACATATTACTGGGTATTCTTGTTGCAAAAGCATGGAGGGCTAAGCTAATTGCCAAGAAGATAATTGAAGGTGATGCTGACAATCAGTATGCTTCCATATGGAGGTATACAGAAGAACTAAGAAGGGTAAACCATGGCAACACTGTGAAGATAAATGTAGAAAGACCTAGTCCATCCATACAACCAAGGTTTGGGTCATTTTATTTGTTTTGATGGTAAGAAAGGCTTTATTCATGGATGCGACCATTTGTGGGGTTGATGGATGTCACTTAAAGACCAAGTATGGTGGACGATACTTATTGCTTTAGGCAGGGATGCTAATGATCAATACTTCCCTTTGGCATTTGGTGTGGTTGAAAATGAAACAAAGGAGAGTTGGAGATGGTTTATACAACTACTAATGGAGGACATTGGTCAGGATAGAAGATATGTATTTATCTCTGATCAACAGAAGGTATGTATTTAACTCTATCTTTCTGTTGCAAATTATTCTATTCTCTAAATGTTGAAAAAATTTCTATTTTGTATCAGGGACTTGTGGCTGTATTTGAAGAATTGTCTGATACTATTGAGCATAGATTATGTCTTAGGCACTTGTATGCTAATTTCAAGAAAAGGTTTGGTGGAGGAGCCCTTATTAGAGATTTAATGATGGGAGCTGCTAAAGCCACATACATCGCATGGGTCCAAAAGATGAATGAATTGAAGAATGCGATCCAATGCTTGGACTTGGTTGATGGTTCCTACGGGTGTAAGCATGCCTTTTCTTTTTACCCTAAATGTGATACATTGATGAATAATATCTCGAGTCTTTTAATGCTACCATTCTAGTGCTAGGGACAAACCTATACTCACAATGTGTGAGTGGATAAGAAAATATCTGATGAATAGGTTATCCACCTCTGCAAGTAAACTAGAAAATTGGCCACATAAGGTGATGCCAATACCTAGGAGAAGGTTAGATAATGAGGTGTTCAATAGTGGTCATTGGTTGCCAACATGGTCAATTCTTTGAGACTTTTCGGTTACACATAGTTACAACACACATGAATTTATTGTTGACATTGCTAAAAGGTCATGTAGTTGTAATTTTTGGGAATTAGTAGGAATTCCATGTAGGCATCTTGTAGTGCCTCAGTTATAGAAAGCAAAACCACGATGAATTTGTTGATGCTTGTTACACAAGAGAAAAGTTTGCACTATGTTATGGATTTTCAGAAGTCCAATCAATGGTCAAGATATGTGGCCGAAGTTGAGATGGAACCACCTCTACCACTGCGTATAAAAATGGTCTGGTAGACCTAAGAAGATTAGGATAAGAGAAAGTGGAGAGGATGGTGCAAGGAAGAGAAGATGCGTGTTGCATATAAGTGCACCAAATGTGATAATTTTGGTCACAATGCTATGACTTGTAAGGCTACCACTCGGGATCGATGCACTTAAAGAAAGGTAATTCATTGTGATATACATTTTGTCTTACATTCTACATTCATCTTACATTCTTCATTGTGATATGCATTGTGATGACAACCATACATTGTGTCTTACATTGTAGAGAAAACCTAAAAAAGGACATGTGCCAACTGCAACTGATATGCCAATTATGGTATTAGAGTATCAATTAGCTGTTAGTTAGGTTAATTAGTTGTTTCTTAAATTAGTTAAGCTGTTCAATTAAGTTAGTTGAGAGAGATCAAGTATATCCTTGATCATTTGTTTGTAAGATTTAATTAATTGAATAGACAGGAGTTATTCAATATTATACTTAATTCTTGTTCATAATGCATGTACTTAATATTCCTAGTCAACTCTTCTAACATGGTGTAGATTTTATCTTTATGGGGATGCTGCTGATCTCTAGCATAAAATTTATGAACCTCACCTCTCACGAAATCCAACTATACCGGTTCCTTCCTTTCTAACGCCTCGATTTCATGGCATCTCTCAAACTAACTCCATCTTGGTAACCACGATTCCATGTAAGTGTTGGACAAAAGAACATAGGTGGAAGAATGTTCGGTTGAGTTGATAGAATCTTTTGAGCAGCCCTCCCAGCTCGGCATATCCATGAATCCTACATGCTCCTAACAAAGTCGCGGATCATCTCATCCGGCAATGGCATTACATCGATAAATTCCTTTGCTTCATCTATGCTACATTCTCTATGCATTTTCCTCATGTTTCTTAGTATTGTATGGACAACACTTTTGTTCAATGTGTAAACTTTAAAATGCAATAAAGAAGTGTGGTCACATGTTGTGGTTATGGATACTTTATGTGGTGAGAGATCAAAAACACTTTTAAGATTCATTTTCGACAAAGGCTCTTTTAATTCCTTTACACATACTTTGAATGATATCTTTATGGTTGAACTGAAAATAGTAAGTATAGCAGGTCATTTGCTAATCCAAGTCTACCCATATGTTAGTTAGTTGTTATTAAAACATTGAATACTTGAGTTGAGTCGTGATTTCAACAGTTTGGGGAGAATAGGACCTTTCAACTTGTCCCTAGACATGGATGTATACCTCGATCTTACACCCTTGGTAACAATGGCATATAGTATCTTTAAGCGGTAGACAAAATTGATCAATACCCTGCTACTCTAAAATACCAAATGAAACCATTACATGAACCGACAAGTAACTTAAACACGCAAAAGGATACTAACTCGAAAACTCACAACCGTGGTATCCAATAAAACATTTGTATTGAATTAGAGAAGGGCATTGATCTTCCAAAAAGAGAATAAATGGAACATAATGAAATGTGCAACTGTGCAAGCCATTCTGGAACACTCTAGATGTTAACTTGACCATGAATTTTAGATGGTATATAAGACTCATCAAGAATGAAAGTGCATGCAGATAAAGCTTCAATCTCAAACTTCACTCCTTTTTCCAACATCATTTGGAGCTCCAACCTTCATAAAAACATTAAAATTTGACAGCAAATCTCAAAGTTGGAAATGAAAAGAACTTATATCATTGATGAGCAGTTACAAGTTCATTGATGAACACATTACAAGTTCAACATTACATTGCTGAAAAACACTAATGACATAACAATTACATGATGACTCATTAGACTAACTTAACCATAGCGCTATCAACATCCATGACGGACCAATTACAAACATTAACCATAAATTTTTCCTCTTTTCCATTGCAATCTTTTCTTGATTTTTCTAACTTGTTAAGCTTTCCGACTGCAATCTATCTCCTCAACAATCTCTTTAGCAAATTCAATCAAATAAGCCTTGTTGACTTCACATTGGCGGCATCCGGACGAATTGGTTTCTTTCAAAACTCACGACCAAATCATCCCACAAAATAAACCGCACCCATTCTGCAATTTGAGACAAACACCACCAACAATTAATTTCAAATCAAACTCAAAATAATAAAATGCTTCAAAATTGCTCACCATATAATTCTGCATTTCCAAAATTTGCGGGTTTTCAATTGACTTGGAGACCCACACTTCATGGTTTCATTGCATCCACATCTTGGTAAGCCGTTTCCAACTTCACTCGTGGAAGATGCCTTCTTTGCCACCATAACCCGATGAAGGGGACACGACGAAGATGAAGAGGGATGGATTTGGGGTAGGGATAGATTTCACGAAGAGAGAGAGGGATGGATTTGGGATAGGGATGGATTTCACAGAGAGAGAGGGATGGATTTGGAACCCTAATTTCTAGTTTATGCCATGCTGGAGACCTAATGAAGATTCACATGTGAAAATAAAAAAATTAAAAAGCCACGTCTGAAATAAAAAACCAAGATTCCATGCCACCTGGATATTAGGGGGTTCTATGAAGGAATCTACATAACATAAGGGGGGTATTGAAAAAATAACTTTACCAGGGGGGTAACCCTAAACTCGCTAACATTACAGGGGGGAAAAGTGTATTTAACCCTTTATTTAAAAGCAATTAAATTATGTTTACTAATAGTATTGTATCATATTTTATAATTTATAGATGTAATCAAAATTGGTTTGACATATAATTTATAGATGTATCATATTTTATAATTTATAGTTATAATTGTAAAAAAAACTGAATTTAGAAAAAAAATAGGCATTTAAAAAAACATTAGCGTCGACCTAAGCCAACACTAAATTCCAGAAAGATAAAACCTTATTTTGAGAACAAGCCAATCATAAACGAACACGTTGTGTACTATAGAGACACATATAGCGGACGCTATTGATGACATGTAAGGTTTATGTTAAATGGAAACTGAATCACATACAACCACGTGTTATTAGTTAGCATTGTATAGAGACGGCGCTAATGACGACAGTGTCCCGTTAGCGTTCATAAAAGCTGACGCTATGTTAGCGTCGGCCCCTAGCTACTGTTAGCTTCGAGCTTTGAAGTGACATCCCCGACACCGACTCTAACGCAACGCTAATACGTATTAGCGTCAATTTTCGTATTGTTAGTGAGGTTTTCAAGTCGACGCTAATATGTTGTTTTCTTGAAGTGTGTATATATATATACGCAAACCATGTAAATAATAATATGTTATAAATATTAAAGAGAAAAAATGTCAGAAATATCATATTACATAAATTGTTCCGAAAAAAACGCGATCATACAAAGTCAACTAAAAAAACATAAAGGCTACTAGGTATGCCTAATCCTGACCCCCGCGCCCTCCTCTGCTTATGGTAACGCGCTGCATGCTCTGCCTCAACGACCATCCTCTCCACCACGGAAACCGCATCGGGTCCACCCCCATCGATAATCCCGTCATCCAATGCCTCCTGTCCAATCTGGAGGATACTCTGGCAGATAGGCAGTAGATCAATGGCATGATCATCCTCGGCTTGCTCATATTCCAAGAGCTCCTTATGTACTGGCCTCAGCAGACGTCCTTCATCCTCCAGTGTCATGTAAGGGTGCGACACCGTAAAGAACCATGTCGCGTACCCCTCGACAGAGTGCCACATACGGGATACCCGCAACAACCGAAACTCATCTGGAACGACATGATTCCCCTAATCCTGGAAGACATCATCTAGAGCCCTCTGTGTCATGGTGTCAAGAGCATCCTGGAAAGGAGATCGGGGTATGGTCTGCACATAGCCAAATTGGCGCATACACCGCTCGGGCAGATACCAAACCACCATGTTAGCCCCAAAGGCTAGCCACACAGAGTATAATGAAATGGTATCGAAGGGGACAACCTCCCCGTAGTCCTCAAATGGGGTCCAGTTGATGTTGTCGTGGTTGGTACGATCAAGGAACACCCGGTAAGAAACCACATTATCGTTGCCCCTGTTGAGAATAAACCAGGCAGCCCTAGGCATGAAGTCCTCATAGCCGAGATCCACATAGTAACCATGGATGCAGTGAAAGTATGATAAAATTCAACTTTACATAAAAAAACATAATATGTAAGTACAAATCAATTAAAACTAATTAAAATTTATCATTAAAATAAAAACGTACCGTGCGGAGTGTGCACGAGCCAGTAAATGCCCTAGTCTTCCATCTGGAAGCTTCATTCAACTTCTGGTAGAGGTAGGTAAGAATAGCGGCACCCCAGTTCCAGTCTGAATCAGAAAGGTCGATAAAATATCACGGTAGGTCATGTTTGGCGCCACTCGTGTCCACAAAGACAGACGTGCCTACGAAGTACATCAAAAATCACCGGATGACATAACCCTGGTGAGACTGAACAAAAACATCCGCCTCCACAGGCTCCCCAGCTGCATGTGCAATTCTTTTTGCAAGAGCTGCTAGATGGAGGTGCTCCTCATATAACTCCTTTAGATAGGAGAATTTCACCTGTGCCCTGTTTATGGAGTCACAATCCTCAACAACTCTGTATGGATCAGCTCCCAGATGCTCAACCATCAAATCAACCGTCTCAACTCTGGTTATCTTGGAATAGTTGAGTAACCTACCTCTGATAGGTAGTCAGAGTAAGCAGGCAACATCGTCAAAGATTCTACGGGAGTGGTTCACATGTTTCAAGACCTTTCTTTCCTGAAACATAAGAATCAAACGAAAATAAATAAATAATACGAACGAGCAGTACATGAAAATAAACAAAAAAGAACAGAAAATAAACAAAAATAAATAATGATAAAAATTATAATAACTCTCCATCCCAGACATAATGGGCAGTATGGGTCCTATAATAAATCAGGAGGGATTTGTCATATGGTCTTCCTGGATAGACAACATCCTCCGCCATTGCAGGTTCCTCAACATCGTCATCAGGGACCTCAGCATTTTCGACGTACTGGGGATCCTGGCCCTCCTCTGCCGGCGACTCAACCTCTGGTACCTCCATCATTGGTACCTCCTCCTCATGTGCACGAGAGGAAGACGACTCATGGAGACGACTCCTCCGTCGCGGTGCAAAAGGTGATGCTATATCAACTTGTCCCATTTGTTCCTTTTGTGCCCTTTCTTTTTGCTCGTGCTCTCGACGAGTCGACGCTGTCAAGCTTTGCCTTCCCTGTCTCAAACGTGTCATTTGGTTGTCATGATCAACCATTTTCCTGAAATAAACTATTACAACAATTAGCATACTAATTCAAAAACAAGTCAGACAAAAATTTGCAAGTTAACTTGCGAATTTACCCATTCAGACAAAAATTCGCAAGTTAACTTGCGAAGTCTCTTCTGGTACACTTCACAAGTTAACTTGCGAAACCCCTTTTGTCAAGAAATTCCAAAACCCAAAATTTCAGTCCCATAACTACCGAAATTCTATGTTTCCTACTACATTATCCTACTATAACATCATATATTATTAAATATCTACAATCTAAACCTAATAATGTAATAAAAATTCTGAAATTTGAATATAAATTGATTAAGAAAACTTACACAAAATGGAGGTTGTAGTTGATGTTGGAATGAGTTGAAATGATGAGTTGAACTTGGATTGAGTGTCTTTGAAGTCGTAGAAATTGCAAAGATTTGGTAGAAAATGCAAAGATTGGGAGTAGAGAGGTTTAGTTGGGGTATTTTGGAATGAATTGTATTGGAGGCGTGTCTGTGTGTTTTCTAAAACAATATGCAAAATCTGTAAGTTAACTTGCGAATTCCCCAAATAAGGTGAATTCGCAAGTTAACTTGCGGATTCACCTTATTTTTTTAAAATCGTGGATTATTTTGTAAGTTAAATTACAAATTCACCTTATTTGGGGAATTCGCAAGTTAACTTAAGAAACTGGAGGATATTTTTGGTTTTTCACCAGGGGTGAAGAAGAACCCCACTAGGTGGGGGAAGAAACTCCTTTAAAATATCACTAATATAATAAAATATGAGTTGTGAAAAATCAATAATTTAAATGTGGCTACTGATTTTTATGTTTTGATACCTGGTTATACGTGTAATATTTTTTGTTCTTAGAACATGTGTAACTAATTATTGTGCTTTTGGTAACGACTATCACTATATTGAGTTTTATTTTTAATAACAGTTGTAACGAGTTACAAGTTTTGTATAGCCGATTACATGTAGATAACTTTTAATTTTCTATTATTTTAAGTTTCTTGCCTGTGTCCCAATTTATTGTAATAAATCTTCAAAGGGTATCTGTTAGCCTGAAAAATCCTACCTAAAAGATTCGACAAAGAATAATAGCAACCTTATAGGAAAATAACTAAGTACGAAAACACTTAGTCTTCGACAACCTGCTTATGTTGGTCAAGAACGTTTGACTAACTTAGTAAGGATGATTTGGAAGAATCTCAAGAACAAATCCACAAGATTATGATCACTCGATCTTTAATACATGTCCAAAATCTCGAAAAAGGTTACGCAAAGCAAACCTGCGACAAAGTGTCACATTCGACACCTCTGTTAGATGTTCTGGACTAAACACATTTTGAGTTTAAGAGTCAAATGAATCAAGGATGCTTTGGAAACTCTATGGAAATAAGTAATGACTCTCAATAGAGGCAGTTAGGGGGTTTCCAAGGAAGTTATTATAATAATATTGGATTTTTAACAGTTTGAATGAAAAGAAGTATGGAAGCAAATTGAGAGTTTGATACCCACGTAAAGGGATACGTTTCAAATTTTGTAGAGATCGTTGCCGACTGTTAATATTGTATTATTATATAAATCGACCTCAGTATACCAATCTCAAACACTTTTCATTGTATATTGGGTTTTCATTGTGTTTTTGTCTGCACAAATTGTCCTTGAGATTTTTCTAGTTAATCTCTTAAGTGAATTAAACTCGTGATTTTTTACTAAAAATACCAGTAAACAAATTGGTATGCCCAATGGGACCCTTTGTGCAAAAAATTATAACTCTTAGTTAGTAAAGCTTTATGTTTACTATATATTTCATTTCTTTAAATGAGAAGTGGTAGAACTCTTACTTAAATGGTATGTCCGAAGAATACTTCCCTTCCCTAAAATAATGCTCCATACATAGAAATATGTAACAACTCATCAAAACGATAATTAGTAGCGTTGGGACTTTGAATCCTATTAGAGTAACATATCTTGTTATAAGCCAAATTCCCACTTCGATGTCGTTACCAAGAGTGGTAGTTAAGTTACCGCCAATGACAAGTATCCCAACCACCCCTAGGGCTTCACAAGCTTATCTTAGAAGGCCATATGCTTCATTATGTCCCAAGTTTCATGTTATCCCTGATGGTAGGGACTACCCGTATGGCATGTCAAGTGCAATTATAATAAGAATGCAAAGTAACACATCAACGTTTAAAGATAATGTGGAGATAATGGTGTCACCCTTAAATCTACATTTAGCATTAGGATCTACTATAAGCAACCCTGGTCGAATGGCACAACCGAAAGGAGTGGTGGGTATTCCTCTCAATGTATGTAAGCCTTAACTAATATTTCCCTATTGTCAATGATGAAATAAGTAAATTAAAGTAACCATGATATTGTTCCCCTACTTATACATCTAATTGGTAGTGTGTTCAATCCTCTAATTCAAAACTGACTGAGCATGAGTTAGAAGAAAGAAAATAAACCTTGGGTCATCAGAACTTTAAGTCTTCAGAGTTTTCAGATCTTCGTCTTCAGAGTCTTCAATAGTTGGTCTTCAGAACCCTTTCTCTTTAGAAACATAAGTCTTCAACATCTGGACAATTCATCAGAACTTCTATCTTCAAATCTTCAAAACTTGGTTTCTTTGACCCCATATAAAAGTCTAAATTTCAGAGACTTCTGAGGTGGTTTTCTTCCATTCATCAGAACTTGTGTAGTGCAGAAACAAAACTTGGCCTCTTTTGATGACTTAGCAACACCTTTCATTAGAATCAGAACCTGTTTGGTAAATACTAAAAATAACAAACATTAGAGTACCAAATTGTTCATACAAACATACTCGTTGTTATCATCAAAACTCAAAGGTATAATTGCAGAACCAAATCTTGTTCTAACAATGTCTAACAATTATTTTTAGGAAAACAACATAGCTAATATGGTCGAAAACATCCGTGTCTAAAACGACATAATGTAGGAATGCGTAGGCCAAAATTTGTCTATGCATTGTCTGAGTATGTATTGCAGACTAAACTACCAAGAGGTTGGAAAAACCCCAAGTTCACTAAGTTTGCAGGGGATACTGATAATTCCACTATTAAACATGTGGCGCGGTATTTATAACACCTAAACTTAGATTATTATATTGGGTTAAATATATGTTACCCCCTTGCCATTATAGCGAGTTTTGATTTCACCCCCTGTAAGAATTATTTTTGTGATCCCCCTTTACCAAATCCGTAGTATATCTTCAAAGATCCTACTGTTACTATTACGCTCACTCTATAAGTGAATCTTCCTAGATGGAATTTTATGGCTGATTGACAGGATTAAAATGTTTTCATATAATGCCACATAATATTTAAATTGAAAAATGAACTCATAAAAGAAATGTTTTCTTATTTACCCCCTGAAAGTATTAGGGCTCAAAATTAGTAATTTCACCCAAAATAGCAAGTTGAGTAGACGAATATCACCAGAGAAGAAGAACACACGATGGAGTGCGGCCAAGACGCAGACGAAGTGTCACATGTTAATTTGGTTTGTTTTACATTTCCTGTTATGTTTAGTTTCAGGACAAGGAAGTCTTTAACATTGTATTTCACCATGAAGGAGAGTTTATAAGGTTGATTGATTGTGAAATGGTATACAGGGTGGTGTTTAAACCATAGTTTTTTGGGCAACATATTGTGTGAGTACAACTTCATCATTAGATGTTTTCCATGGTGTCAACATTAGGAAAAGTTAGCATTTCTGTATATTGGACGGTATCTCTATGTCTTGTGACACTCCTTTGCATTAGAGGTCTTAGGAACCATTAAAAACCACTTTGAAATTAATCCAATTCTTGAAAAATAAGTTCTTGCATAAATTTTCATTGCATGTGTAGACACATACGAATTTGAGGTTGACACATGCAACTCAGTTTTAAAGCATGTAGCCTCTGGAAGGCTCAGGCCGACACGTGCATTATACATGTCGACACATACTGAAGCTTTTCTAAAATTGCATAAAAACTTATTTATGTGTCGACATATACGAATTTCAGGTTGACACATTTACTGTTGTTTTAAAGCATGTAGCTTCTGAATTATTTCGATCGACAAATAAAGTTGAAACTTAATGTATGTGTTGACATATACGATTTTCAGGTCGACACGTACTGTGAATTTTTCAAACAAAAAATTAATTTTGAAAATCTCCTTTTTGCCCTAAACTTCCAAAACTATAAATACATCATTCTAACTTGATGATACCATAAAAATATCACGCATTTGCTCTCCATCGTCAACCTTTAACCTATGCATACACACTAATAAACCACTATAATCATCTTTTGTTGGGGTGCCATTTAGATGAGGTTCGATAACGTTCAATTAGGTTCTTGTGTAGCCGAGAATATTGGCTTAAGATTTGTAGGGGTCTTCATTCAGAAAAATCACGGGTTTTTCCTCCAAGATCATTGAGTGATTTGGGGGTTTTCATACAAGAAATTCAAAAGAGGATTGCGACCAAGTGAAGCCCATTAGAGATAAAGAACGCAATTGATCATTTGGAGATAAAGAACGCAAAGGAAGTAGCGCGAGAATGGAGAATTAAATTGAAGTATTGTGCTGCAATAGTTAAATTTAGTGGTGTGAGAGAGATTTGGAGATAAAGTACGCAAAGGAGTAGCAAGATCTAGAAAACCAATTGGCAGTTATTGTGTCTTGATCTTTCTTAATATCAAAGAAAGAGAAGGGGTTCAATCAACAACAAACGTTAGGGTTTGTGGAGTTGCTCTTGGAACACTTCTCTTGTATCAAACTTTTTGCATAGTAAGAATTATCCCAATGCCATTGGAATTAAGCACACATGTACCCGCACATGAGGATGAGAGTAGGGAACTGTCAAGACAAATGCTTGTGTCTCTTATTCTTATTGTTTTACTTGCTTTATTTTCATCAATCAATTTGTCTAATAGGAATTTTGAAAAACTTTTTTGTTCTAAATTAAGTGTTGGTATTGCTTATAATCACTTTTGATGATAAGTGATTTTTGTATCAAGACAACTTAAAGGAAAATTCTGAAAATTCAATTGCACACCAAGTATTCAACAAATTGGTTTGTTAGTTCTTTTGATAGTTTCCATTGAAAATAATATTTCTAGTAATTTGTTATAAGTGATTGATAACGTGTTACTTGATTAAAGTTCAATTGATTCAGATTATTGTATTCATTCCATACTCTATTTTATATTTGCATATATGATTTCAAATAACTGTAGTTTGTATAGACGACACATTTTAAAAACCTTCCATTTGCACTCATTTATAGTCAAATTTTTCAAACCAAATTTTTATCTTAAATTTTGACTAGGTGATCTATTTACTCTCCCTCTAGATAAGGCACCTTCGTGTAACACATTGATAGGTGGTCAATGTTTAACATTAATAATTTGATTAATGGGTGAGGTTACTTAGAAGGCACATACATAACGTGGATCAAACTCCTTGACATAGATGAAAATGTTTTTCAAATTAAGAATAATGATGATGCTTGTGATTCACTGCATATGCTTGTGTGATGCAAGTAGATTGGGAAATATTTGTAGAATGTGATGTCAATGGTATTCTGCCACGAAACTTGAAAAGTGGCCACACAAGGATATGCCAATTCATATAAAGAGACCAAACACTGATGTGGCTATGAGTGGTTATTGGTTTTTAACTTGGACTATGGATGAAAAATTACAGACCACTCATTCTTATAAAAATAGGAATTCATAGTTGACATTGCCAAAAAATCTTGCACATGTAATTTCTAGGAGTTAGTTGGTATTTCTCGTAGGTGTTCTTTTGCAACAGTAGGATTTAGGAAACAAAATCTAGAAATTTTTGTTGATGAATTTTACTCTAGGGAAAAATATGCCCTTTGTTATGGATTTGTTGTGAGTCTCATTAATGGACAGGAAATGTGGCCTGCAGTTGAAGGTGAAGAGCTTCTACCTCATCGATACAAAAAAGGTCCTGGCAGACCAAGAAAATTAAGAATAAGGGAATATGGTGAGGAAGGTGCTAGAAGAAGATTGCCTAGTGTATTTTATAGGTGTACTTAGTGTGATAAGATTGGACACAATGTTCAGTCATGCAAAAGCAAGAAACAAGATCCAAATGCCTTGAAAATAAATGTATTTTTGTATGTTTATTCAGTATTGTTGTTTGTTCATAAAGTTATTATTGTTTGTTTAGAAAGGTATTGTCTCTACTTACTGATATTGTATGTCATTTAGATTGTTGTTTGTAGAAAAGTGAAGTCTAATGTAGGTCCAAGTGAAACCACTAAAGTGAATGCTAATCAACCAACTAATTCAGGTTAACATGATGGTTATCTCAACAAAACCAACCAACTGATGCAGGTCAACATGAGGCAATCACACCATATATATGATTGTTTGGGGATATTTCCGATGAGATGATGTCAATCATACTTGACATCAACACATTAAATCCAACTATGCAAACAACAATTAACAATAGTTCACCAAATACCAAGACGAAAGGCAATGCTAAAGTCAAACAACAAGCCATACCAATGAGAAAGAGGTTAAGCAAGAGAATTAAACTAATTAATTAATATTCTAATGTAATTACTATAATTCACACTTTGTGTGACATTTTGTAACGACTTATGCACGCCTTGTATGCCATTGTGTAATGACTGTAATGCACACAATTAGTCTCATTTTAATGACTAATGCACATTTTTGGTGCCATTTTATCACCATAATATGAACTAATTATATCAAAACCTTATATCACAGTCATTGATAGACAAAAAAAGTTAAATATTTCATTAATACAAAAAATTTGCAAATACATAAAACTACAAAAATTACAACAACATGAAAATTACCAGAGTTCACATTACATAACTTTCAAATATATCAAACCACATAAAAGTACATTAACTTGTACAACATTGCAAAAATCAACCAAGAGATCACAAGTGCCATCTTCAGATTAAAATTTATCTTCCTCTTTTCATTTTTCTAACTTCTTCAACATGGTTTCTAATTTCACATCTTCAATCTCACACTTTTGGCAACATGCTTGAGTATTTCAATTCCCTTTCATAGAATCTCCAATTTCATCATCCCACAAAAATAGGTCACAAATATTCACATTCTACACAAACAACATTTACACAATTATTAACATCTTAAAGATCACTTTTTCATTTTAAATAACATTTACAAAAATAAGATTATTACCCATGTGTTACGATATTTCCAGAATTTCCTATTACGATTTTGAACTGTGTTGGAGACTCACACCTTACACGCAAAATCTTACTATACAGAAGAAGAAGAAGAAGAAGAAGAAGAAGAAGAAGAAGAAGAAGAAGAAGAAGAAGAAGAAGAACGAATTCAGAAGAATGAAAATGCATAGGGAATGATGGAAGAATAAGAACAAAAAGACCTTAGGTTGAATATTAAGAAGAACACAACAAATAAAAATTTCTTTTCTGGTTTTAATTTAAAAATTTAATATTACGTAGCACATTTAAATCCAATCAGCCAGCCATAAAATGCCACCTAGGAAAATGGAATTTGGGTTTGGGAAAGGGAGATCACAAAAAACTTCTAATACGGGGTGAAATCAAAACTCTCTATAATGGCGACGGGTAACATATATTTAACAATATTATATTTATTTATACTATTTATGAATTTTATGTGTTTATTTAATTATTATGTGGTGATAATTAAATTAATTTGGGTGGAAGGGGTATTTGAGATTTTGAGAGGAGACTGTAGAGAGTAATTAGAAGTTGGTAGATTTTATTTAAAATTATTTAATAATTAAAATAATAATAGTTTATTATGATTTATTTAATTAAAATGAGAAATAGGGAATTGAGCCAAATGTGAGAATTAGAGGAAGTTATGAGGAGAAAGGAGTAAGATGTATGTAAGTTTGGGCTAAGTGTGTAGTTTTGAGAATATTTACCCTAAATGTAAAATTAGGAGATAAACCTAGAATTGAGAAATTCATTATCAGTACGTAGAAAGAGGCTAGAGGAAAAAAGGGAGAACTTGAAACTTTGAAAGTAAAGAACCCATTCATTCCAATTCAGATTTCTTGCTAGGAATTAAGGTAAGGGGTAACCTTAATAAAGAGTATATGCATGAGGGGTAGCTTGTGTAGTTTTATTGTTTTGGAACTTCTGATATTTTCCTCCATTAATACACTTTTGAAGGGTTGGGGTGACTGTGATTTTGAGAGAAAATGGACTTTAATGTGTTAAAACTGATAAATTAGTGTGCTATAAATGTATTATAATATGTATGTTACGTTTTGGATCGATGTGGGTGTTGCAAGTGGGAAAATCAAAGTTTTGATTTGAACTACATTGTATAATTCGTGTTCTGCTTCTAGTTTTGGGTGACGGACATCACCAGCATGTCAAATAGACCTTCTTGTGTTGTGGCGCAAAAAATACCTGAGCGTACGAACGCTCGAAATACAACAGAGTTGCCACTGAAGTTTGTTTTAAGGACATTATTCATGTTTTATATCTTCTTGACACCCTTTGATTTTCTACATATTCTTGTATCTAGGTCACCTCCCTAATTACATCAACTAGGTCGGCTACACATATGAGTTCTACATCATTTGCTTCTTTAATGAAATGTTCTTGCCTCTAAGTTAGCAAGTCAATCAATATCGACAAGGAGCATTGCATCAAGTCCATATAGCATCCTTAATTGGGTCTCCTAGGTGGATGGGTGTGTGCTCATGTGGTATGACTGTAATACTTCATGTAGTTCTTCTGGCCAAAGCCCCTTTAACTCATGTAGTTTCTTTTTTATTTGGTTGAGTATAAACTTGTTGGAAACTTCATGGGGATGCTTGATCAGGATGAACTTTGTTTGTATCCCTAATTGATGGCAGAGCTCGCCCACAATTGAACTAGAAAATTGATTCCCATTGTTAGAAACTATGCATTTAGGTAGAATGAACATGTATATTATGTGCTTCAAATAAAAATGTTGTGCCATGTCTACCATGATTTTCGAAATTTCTTCATTCTCTATCTATTGGTGAATTATTCCAATCCATCAAATACAAACTTGTGTTGGTCTAGAGTAAATGGGAAAGGCCCCAACATATTCCCCCTTGTTGCTAGAACGACCAGGGTGAGGTGATTGAGCAGGAGCCTCGAGATCAGAGTGTTATAGGTTGGAAAAACCATTGACACTTATCACATTTTCTCACATACTCAACACTAATACATATTATACTTGTCCAATATAAGTAGTCCTTAGAAACTTACTCGTGATTCTCTCCCCCCCTATGTGGCGTCCACACACACCCTCATGTACTTCCATTGTTACCAGTTTCACCTATCCTTATTTCAAGTATTTCATCATAGGTATGAATCACATTACCTTCTATAACCTGTTGGCTACCAAAATGTATTTTATGGTTAACCTCATAATCCTTACCACTTTTTCTTCATCATCTGGTAATTATTCATCAATTAAGTATCTAACTACGGGAGACATCCATACTTTATCTAAGTACTAGGGTTAGTATCTTGAATTATTATCTTATTATGATCCAACCTCTTGGTGTTGGCGATTTTTATAGGAGGTTCGCTCGGGAATTTTCTTCTCGAGGGCACAAAAACCACTTCAAAGAACTTAAAGTTATTCTCCAAATCCCGAACCTTCTATTACTATTTTATTAGTTTGGTTTATTTCATCTGATACTCCCCTAGAATTTGATTGGTGACCAATAAGGAATCATGTCTAGCATTAAGGATGGTTTCTCCCATTTTTATAGGTAAACTCATCTAAAAAATTAACGCCTCATACACACTGCTCTGGCTTTGAAACTATACTAAAAATAATACACTTCATGAAAAAGCATTCACCTCATCGATTGAAAACTGTTATCAAATGAACTTGAACGCACCATTTAGTTTTTTTAAAATTAAATCTTATACCTTGGTTTAATGCAAAACCGACTTAAAATGTTGTTCAGGGTTTAAGCTTCGATTTCCAACTCTTGCAATTTTATGTTTTATTTAGAACCGAAAAACACCTTTATTTTATAAATCATTTTATCTCTTGGTTTTATATAAAACCCACATGAAATGTTGAGTGTGAGAATGTATTACAGTACATGGAATTTTTGTATATCATAATACACATGTTTAATCTTATTGTTGGTCAGAACCTATCCTTGCTCAGACTTTACATGCTGGAGTTCTTCCAGTGCAGGAGGGAAAACAATCTCTTCCATTTTCAGACTTTATCATAACATATACCAAACAAATATATTAGCAACCCTTTATCACTACCCATTGAAGACACAGTGAGAAAAAATCAAAAAATAAACAAATCATGATCAATATAAATAAATCAAGATTATAAATAAATAAAAAATCCAATAATTTTTGTTGGGAAGAAACATAAAAGCATTGATCCATTAATAAGGAAGAAGTATTGGAAGAGAAGTTATGTAGAATGAGAAGCCCCATTGGTGCTTCCATTGGGAGGTTTCACTTATGGAGAAAATTGTTTATTCCTTGTTAATGATTGACATACCAGTCTTGTTTCAATGTATGCATAGCTACTTTTTAAATTTCATTTTTCCTCCATGTGGCATGTAGATACGGCCTTACTAAGGACATGCACTAGTAATGTATTATAGACTTTTGGCAGCCAAATATCGTTCACATGTGGTATATAAGGATGGACGTAGTATATTAGTGAGTGGAACCTCAATTACATATAGCTGCTATATTTATACTTCATATCACATATGTTGCTTCCTATTGTTTTATCCAGTCTAAAGAATCATTGGAGGGGCCTTGGGATGTTCTCTTCAGATAAAAACCAGGAGGCAATATTGTGATCAATTTTCATGAGGAAATTGGTGAAAGTTTGCAAACTGTGTTCAAGTTCAGGCGGAGGAATCTGGTGTAAGTCCCATATCATTTTATTTACACTTAAATTTAATGTTTATGTAACTCACACAATCATACATAAGTGTTTAATTGTGAGTTGGAGAGATATTGTAAGCATATTGGCCCAAGACCCAATCAATTTCTTTTAAAAATTGTATTAATTAATTATTAACTAAGTTAAATTAAATTTCTTTTGAGCACCTTAGAGTTATTTTAGAATTGTAGGGATTGTGGTAGACTGATTTATAAATTATTGAGAATTATGTCAAGTTATAATTATATATTATTATGACATTTTTATGAGTTAAGAGTATATAATAGATTATATACTTGTTGTAAATTGTAAATTTGCAGGTGATAAGTTGTGTTGTTTCCGTTGAATTGTTGTTTGTTGGTATTGATGTTATTAATAAACTGCGAAGTTGCAAATTATGTAGTAATTATTTTATATATATATATATATATATATATATATATATATATATATATATATATATATATATATATATATATATATATATATATACACTAAGTATTAGAAATAATTAAATTGAGAGATAAAGGGGTTAGCTAATGATCCCTAGCACACGTTGGCAGAATTGAAATTAATAAGCACTATAATAATAATAATAAAGCTAGCATTTTAATAGCATCATGGTTAGAAATTGAACATTAGGTTAGTTGGATAATTGGAGTTAAGTTGCAAATAAGTAGCAGGAAGGTAATATTAGTGGTAAATGCAGAAAATTAGGAACAGTCTCGTTTGGTCGAATTAGCCAAATTAAGCGGTATAATTAGTTGTCCGGAATTTAATGAAAATTTATAGGGTAACTAAGATTAATTAGTAGATAATTGTGGTTGTGTTGCTTTGCGAAATTATGTAGAATATGCTGACTTGCAGGTACAGCTAGGTAAGTTGATTTGTCCGGTTATTGGACATTGTTAACTATAAGTCTTGTGACTAATGTTGAGTTATTTTGTGTTGACTGTTGAATGTGTTGTTGTTGTGAAATATCGTTGTGTATAAGTTGATTACGTTGATATAATGATTATGTTGTAGGCTTTGAGCCAATGTTGAATTGTTGTTAAGTTGTCGTTGTTGTGTTGTCATTGTGTTGCCGTTGTGTTCCGTTGTTGATTGAGTTGATAGTGTGGTTGTTGTCGCATGCATATCATAGCATGATTACATTGTCCTGTATTGGCAAAATGATTACATTGAAGGCCTATGCCTTGTGCCTCGATAAAATGACAAATGTTTACGTTGGGAGTTTACTCCAATGGTACCACATGCATTTGCATAGTTGAGTCGCATATTGAGTCAAGTGTTAAAGTTGTTGTTATTATTCGTGTTTGTTTATCGTGGTTGTGATGTTGTTATAAATTTTTGTTGCTATAAGTTGTTATTGTTGTAAGTTGTTGTTGTTATTAAGTTGTGTTGATTTAAGCTGTTACGTTGATGATTGTTTTGTGACAAATGTCGTTGTGTTGATAAAAGTGTTGTCGTAATAGTATTTGGTAAATAATTTGCGAAGCGGTGATTTACCTTATCTAAATTCCGTCATATATTATTTATCATATGATTTATTAGATTGTTAGATATCTCACTCATTCTGTTGTGATGTTGCCTCGACGTGGGTAACGTGCAGTTAATGAAGAATGAAGATTTAGTTGTTGTTAGTTTCGAGTTGGGTTGTCGCTCTTATACGTAACACTCGGGGGGATGAACGCTAGTTGTTTTGTTGTTTGGTTTTGTTGTTGAATAACTAGGTTGATACATGAAAAAGTATTCATTAAATTTAAGTTGTTTTAAGTTGAAAAAGATTATATGTCATCCAAGTTGATTAATGTAGTTCCACTGCTTAATATTAATAAAGTTGTTTCATGTTGTTTCGGTTCATCCGAGTTTATGTGTTATGTATTTGGGATAGCGTGTTGTTGTTTAAGTTGAATTGTAATACTCCAATCGATTGTTGAAAATAATTTTATAACTCTGATTTTATTAATAATTATCGGGGATAGAATTGGGGTGTTACAAGAGTGATCATCCCACATGGTATATGGAAAGTATTAGTCGAAGAATCCCAAAAACAAATGGTAGCAATAAGCAGCAAATAAAAAATATATTGATCTTTCAAAGTCAATTTTTTTCTTCTTTTGTATTCCATGCAACCAACTAAGATAAGAATTATAATTTGTGCAATGAGAAGAACGGAACACAGATTGAGATGTTCCATGAACCCCAACTTAAAACTTCTATCTTAAAACACATGAGGTTTGCATGATGGTGAACAGAGGAATAACTTTTCCAGTTTGGTTGGTTTCATAAGTGATCTGGGTAAAGGATCCAGAAACTCATGAACTATACCAGTAAGAGAAAGGAGGATCAATACATGGGAAGCCCAAATGAAAGTTTTCTCCTTCTTCATTGGAGGTTCTAGAACGTAGCTACGATTGTTAATAAGGATGAGTCCTTGAAGATCAATAACAGAAGTGATGAGATCATGAGTACACTAAGCATGTGCAAGAAAACATACAAAAATTGCTCCAAATAAAATAAATATTTTTATTTTATTTATGGTTTCATTTTATAATAATTAAGCATTTTTTGTATTTGTTGGTCCACCTGATTTGTTTTGGCCATATCTGAAGTTGTAAAAGTCTGAATGACTTGATCTTTAATATGTTTGAAAGATAATAAAATAATTTACAATTCACATGTTAGGGTCACAACTAAATTATACTTCTTTATGGCTAGAAAATCCTCATCAATATGAATGAGAATATGAAGGAAAGCAATGAACATCTACTTTCTCCACTACCTTTACATGTGTGTGACATTTCATTCTCAAGTCATTATTAATAGAATAGTGGACTGAATTTATAGCATTATATGAGTTAATTTTGTAAATTATAGCATTATCAAGTTGATTTTTTTTTAACAGACACTTTGTGTGATCTTGAGACCTTTGCTCTATTGATTCTAGATTGGACTATATTTTGATCTTATTAAAAAACCAAATTTCTTGTGGTGATCTCCACTTAGGCATATCATCCTTTCTAAATCATAGAAAGAGTGTGGTACCCATTTCTATCATTTCCATCAACTTCTTTCTATATTTTCTTTTACTTTAATTTGTCCCATTTTATATTATTCCTTTAAATTCATGTACTTACTCTATTTTGTAATATTAGAATCACAAGTTTAATAAAAAAAACGAAGTATTAAATAGATGACCGAATTACAATTCACTTAGTCATTATGAAGGAACATGAGTTTTCTTGCTACCACCAAAGAAAGAAGCCATTGTTTTTAACTTGAGTTAGAAGAAGATGAGAATGGAAGGTTGCAGGGTATGAAAATTCTTAGAGTTCGTAGAAGAAAAAATTGTGAAAAGCGAGAAAAAAGAGGAGGGTTTATATATATAGTTGTGGAAGAGGATTCTTTAGTTTTCCTATAAAATAAAAATAAGTGGTGTTTTGATTTTTGTTTTAAAATTGTTAATTAATGATTTTATTTGCATTTTAATGTGGTTAATTCTTGTATCCCACAAGGGTGTTGGAAATTTGAACCATGATGGTAGTTGCACGCATGTTTATTGACATGACGACTACGTGAAAGTGGTTATTTTGACGATGACATATACATATTTCTTTGAACAGTGTCATAAATATTACTAAAAATGTCACATTTCTTTCAAATTTCTAATAAGTTCGAAAGTAGATTTTTGGGAGACATCTGTTAGCCTGAAATTGTTGGCTCAAGCATATTTGTTAGGGTTGGAAATGTGAGATAAATGTACAGGCTAAATTCATGTAGCTAAACCATGTTTTTGACGCCAAAATCACAAATATTCAACGGTAAACAAATTGACCTAAAAATGTTGTTCGACATAAGAAATGGTTTTTTGTAGTTCAAGAATTGACGACATGTGAAAGCAAAGTAGATGACAAAAGGCCACGTAATGTTATACGTGTCAAATGCTGGAGAATTGATCATTGTCAATGATTATAAATGTACATAGTCTGTAATCAATGTATATGTGTATTGAAACGTATAGAAATTCTTTGTCACAAATATATGAATTTATGTCCCACTTTTATAGATGTATATATGTATTCAAACGTATAGAATTTAGGGTGGTAATTTTTTTTTGTGCATTTTAGAATGTAATCGAATTATTATTTTTTTAATGTATTGTCGAACGTATTGTAAAATCTAAAAATCTACCATTAATGGTGCAAATAATTGACATATTTTTGTTTCTGCAAAATTCGCAAGTGCACTAGCAAATTAACTTTAGATTCTTAAAAAAAGTAACACAGAGAAAACTTTGCAAGTGCACTTGCAAATTCTGCAGATATGTGAATTCTGCACTTGTAAATTCTGCTGATATGTGAATTCTGCACTTACGAAATAGGCTAAAAATCACGTTGGTGGTACGTTCACAAGTGCATTTGCGATGTAAGAGAAGACCACTAGTTAGAGAAAGAAACTCCATAAGAAATTCCCTTAAAAAGAGAGTAGTACTATTCTAAGTCGGCCACAAGCCCAAGACCAATTACCACCTCCAATTCAAAGTTAGTCCAATTATCATATATAAACCATTTGGCGTGCATTCTACTACGATTTTTGATAATTCACTCTACTTATTTTTAATTTTTGTTTGTCTTCTCGTAAGTGATTTGAGTGTTGGAGTATTAACAGTCACTCTGCAAAATCACATCGTAGACTGCATCACCATACCAATTCTGATCTCAATACAAAACACATACCATAAACTTTCACAAAACTAATAACATAATTCAACAATCCTAAACAATATTACACATATGTTACAACAGATTCTAACAAAACCAACTAGTAGTACTAAACTATTTCAATATTTAGGACTAAACACACCAATAACTTTAAGAAAATTGACAAAAGCAAACAAGAAAATAGAAATTCCAACAACAGTTGAACTAAGTCTCCAAGGATCACGAAAATAAACCGATCTCAACATTCCCATATAATGTTTCCAAACATTATTATAATGCTCATTCAACTCCTTCACCATTTCACCATAACAATTTGATGTCACCACAACATGTCTGCAAAGACAATTAACCAAAGTCGCCAATTCCGCGTGACTCCCGAGTTCATGACTTATGATCTCCGTATCAACCAACATCTCAACATCTTCATGAGTATGAATCAAAGAATCTATCAAAGAAACATAGTTGCACACAAAAGGTTGGTCCGAGTAATGACATTGCTCGAACGCAATTAGGTTCCTTAGAACACATTCTGTCGATTGATCGACTTTCAAATGCGGGATCTGTAACTTTGATTCCACAAATTTGAAACATGGTAAACAACCTAAGCACAAAAACCAGTTCAAGACTGGTTTTTTCTTAAACTTTATGTCACAATAGCTTCTACCTTGAACTTTCTCAAAGCTAATTCCGGCTTCATTCAACTTCGTCGCTGTTCTAAGTACATATTCGGATGAAAACTTAGTAAAAACTAAATTTTCCGATTGATTTTTTACACCGTTATCTTGAATCTTTCTCGGAAGATAACTATATCGAATCAAATCAGTGAAATGTTTGCAAGATTCACAATTCCGAATCATCTCATATTTTAAGCTTTTTTTCTGAGGATAATAATCTTCGAAGTAGTTAAAAGCAAGTTCAATAAAATCAACACAATTTCCAATTCCACCCAAAACCCTTTTGTGCAATTCCTCCAAAACAAACATAGGAATCTGATTTTCAAGCAACAACAAATCCCTTTGAGTGATTCTATAAATCCATGAAGTCATAAACATGAAATCATTCTTCTGTTCAGATTCATTACCTTTTCTCAAAAACAACTCCATAATGAAAACTGAATCTAACAAAATCATTTCCACAAACCCATCCAAAACACAAACATCATGCTTGGAATAACATTTAGCAATACTCTCTTTATTTTCTTCAAGAAAAGCCTTATATTGAACCAAAGCTAAACCTTGTTTGTTTGATAAACGTTTCCAAAATGCATGAAAGTACCTTTGTTTCTGCTTCTCTTGATTCAGGTCTGGATTGTGAGTGTGAAATGGACCTATTGAGATGAACTTTGGTGTAAAGGATTCTTCATTCAGCTTGTGAAGATGGTTAGGAACCTTGTAAATGCAACACTGTTCATGTAACATTGGTTCAATCATTTCTGGAATGTTGACTATGTGATGAATCTGTGGATTTGTTTCAGAACCCATTGAAACTCAAATTTTTCTTCCTTTTTTTTAACCTAAAAAAATAACATAAAAATATATATTAGCAAGATTTAACAAAAATAACATAAAACTATAAACTTCCAGGATGAAATATTTTTCAATAATCTAAAAATAAATAAGAGAAACTTACTGCAATGTTGAAAAAAAAACTGAAGAAAAAATAAGTCTAGAATTTGTTGGAAGCAAGTTCTTGGTGGTGATAAATAATTACCTGGAAGGAACCAAACCTAACTCTTGGTGTTACAATAAATATGTTGCATTGATATTTGTGTAATGTGTTTTGATTTTGATTCTCTCTCTGTCTGTTTGTGCTCTGTTGAAGCACGTGCTGTGCCTGTGCATTGTTTTTGTACTTTTTATTTTAGTACGGATTTGAAAAGTGGAATCAACAAGTTTGTAAATTAATTTTACTTTGTTTATAAAAAATATTTGTTTTCTTCTACAAAAAGATGACATTGTGTAAAAGAATACACCGTCTCATCTTAATAAGTCTCTTTAATGAAGAAAACAATATTTCTCATTCTAATATAATATAATTATGTTTATTAGAATTGATTTATATATATATATATATATATATATATATATATATATATATATATATATATATATATATATATATATATATATATATATATATATATATATATATATATAAAGTGAGTTAACATTTCAGTGTAAAAATTAGTCAGAGATTCGTGTTTCGGCACAGGTGATTTTTTTTTTAATATAATATTTTTTTAAATAATATAAATTATATAAATAAAAAATTATAAATATTTGCATCATTAAAATATAAATGATTATAAATTTAATCATATAAAAAGACATAATTATAATTAAATATATTTAAACATAATAAATATAATATAATTAAATTTAAAATAAATAATTATAAAAATTTAAATATAATAAATAATCATATATATAAGAAAATACATAAATATAAAAAATTAAATAATAATAGAAATTTTTTGTTGCAAGTATAAATATAAAGTTATAGATAAATATAAAATTTGAAATGATTTACTTATTTATAAAATAAACAATAATTTATATGAATTTAATTTTTTAAAATCATATAAAAGAAATAAAAAAAATTATGAGATAGAGAAAAAATAATATTTAAAATTAAAGACATAATTAAAAAAATAGTGTTGATAGATTTAATTTAAATATATGTATGTAAATTTGAAATGAGTTATTTAATTATAAATTAATTGTGGGAATATAATGTTATAAGAGATGGTGTTTAAGGCTGGGTTGAAGGAAAAAATGTAATTTTATTTAGCTCAATAAAAATGAAATATTTGGTGCATGGTAAGTGAAAAGTTAAAAAAGTTGAATGTTATTTTTTTAACTACTGAAAAGTATTTTTTTGTTTGGAAAAGCTTTTTTTTCCAAAGGGCAATTTGGTCTATTTGATCAATTGATTAGTAATAGTAAGAACTAGTAAGATACCTGTGCTGGAGCACGGGTGAATTACATATCTTAAATCTTTTGATGAGGCTTAATTGTTGATGATATAATTGTTATTATAAAATCACTAATAACTAAAAATATTTAAAATTAAATATGTAATAAATCATCAACATGATAAATCCAATATGTCTAATAACTATAAATATTTATAAATATTTTATTGATTAAAATAAAAATGGTATTATAGTGATAGTGACCCGTAAAAGTACTGGGTTTCAAACAATTTCATTTATAAGAGGCTTGGTCGTTACTAATATATAATTGTCATTATAAAAGCACTAATAATTAAAAATATTTAAAAATGAATACTCCCTCTGTTCTTGAATGTAAGCAACAAAAAAAAAATTTCAATAGTCTTAAATATAAGAGAAAAATACACATAATTATTATATTTAATGTCATTATTCCATATATATATCCCTACTTTTTATTCACATACATTCTCATGTTTTAACGATTTTCAAAGCAAAAAATAGGAATAAAATTAGAAATAATATAAAACATAAATGCATTTAAACATTTTTCTTAAAGGGTGAGTTCAACATAATAAATCTAAGGATTAAATGCATTTTTGATCCCTCTATATTGATTTTTTTAACATTTTATTTCCTCATTAAAAAAAAATAGTGTTGATAGTGACCCGTGAATAAATAATAACATGATATAGATTTAATTTAACTATATATATGCAAATTTGAAATGAGTTATTTAATTATAAAATAATTGTGGGAATATAATGTTATAAGAGATGGTGTTTAAGGCTGGGTTGAAGGGAAAAATGTAATTTTATTTAAATCAATAAAAATGAAATATTTGGTGCATGGTTAGTGAAAAGTTAAAAAAAGTTGAATGTTATTTTGTTAATTACTGAAAAGTCCTTTTTTTGTTTGGAAATTTTTTTTTAAAGGAAAATTTGGTCTCTTTGGTCAATTGATTAATAATAGTAAGATAGTAGATTTATAAAATAAACAATAATCATATAGATTTAATTTTTTTAAATAATCATACAAAAAGAAGAAAAAAAAGAATTGTGAGATGGAGAAAAAATAATATTTAAAAAGAAAGATATGATTAAAAAATAGTGTTCATAGTGATCCGTGAATAAATAATAACATAATATAGATTTAATTTAAACATATGTATGTAATTTTGAAATGAGTTATTTAATTATAAAATAATTGTGATGATATAATGTTATGAGAAAGAGAAGGTGTTTAAGGTTGAGTTGAAGGGAAAAAGGTATTTTTATTTAGACTAATAAAGATGAAACACTTATGTAATTTTAAAATGAGTTATTTAATTATAAAATAATTGTGAGAATATAATGTTATGAGAAAGAGAAGGTGTTTAAGGTTGAGTTGAAGGAAAAAAGTATTTTTATTTAGACTAATAAAAATGAAACACTTAGTACATGGTTAGTGAAAAGTTGAAAAAACTGAATGTTATTTTGTTAATTACTGAAAAGTCCTTTTTAGTTTGGAAAAGTTTTTTTTTTCAAAGAGCAATTTGGTCTCTTAGATGAATTGATTAGTAATAGTAAGATAGTAGATTATTAATAATCAATTATGGAGGGAGAAACTACAAATTATAACTTCAATTAGAATCAATTCTAGAAACATAATCAATTCTTACTATAATAAACCAAACACCTTAAAATCTCACATAATCAATTCTATGCCTCTAGAATTAATTCTAGGTGTTCCAAAAGTCAATCTAAGCATGTTATAGGGTTGTTTGATTGGAAACCCGTCAAAATCTATGATGAATTTCTGTCAATCTTGATAAAAAAGATTGTTATCACCACACAATAACAATGACAATGAAAAAAAAATAATGAAAAAAGGAAAGAATTATTTTCTTCAAAGTTTCTCTCTGTCCACACAAACTGTGGAAACTTTATCATTCACTTTGCAACTGCAAAATATTGTGAATGAGTTGATTACAAAAAATAGGGGTTACTCCCTTTATTTATAGATTTAGGTTAGCTAATGCCCAAAACTATAAAAACCGAAAATACTTGTTTTGGAGCTAAATCAAATATATTCTATTTTAGATCTAAATCAAATATATCTAAATCTAAAACAAATATGTGTGTAACAAACTGTTTCCACACTTCTAAAATAAATCAAATCTTTTCAACAGAACAAATTACTTTCAACACACCACCTAATTCATTGTGTCTAAGCTATCTATATTCATCATAGCTCTTAATCTTTTGAATACTTCGACCTGAACACCCTTTGTCATGATATTTGCAATCTGGTTCTCAGTTCTGCAATGTTCCAAGTTCATCTTCCCATCTGCTACTTGCTCTCGAAGATAGTGGAACCTCATTTTGATGTGCTTGCTTGGACCGTGTGCTATCGGGTTCTTCGCCAAGTTGATAGCTAACATGTTGTCGATCTTCATGGTAATTGCTCCATAACCTTTACCTGTAATCTTTTCGACCAAGTTCACCATCCAAGTTGCTTGACAAGCACAAAGAGAAGCAGCTATGGATTCTACTTCTCATAATGATAATGCCACAACTGATTCCTTTCTCGAACTCCAAGCAAATGGAGCACCACCTAACTTAAACACATATCCTTCTGTGGATTTTCAATCCTCATCATCACTACACCAACTCGAATTTGTGTATCTCACTAACTTACACTATTTTCCTTTATATGTTGCTCAAAATAAAATGTCATAGTCAAGAGTTCCTTTTACATACCTCAATATCCTCTTTGTCGCTGCTAGGTGTGATGCCTTTGACTTCTGCATGAATCTACTTACCATACATACATTGTATGCTAAGTTATGCCTCGTATGAAAAAGTATCTTATGGACCCAATAAGTCTTCTATATCATGTTGGTCAACATCATCTTCTTCTAGTCTTTCAATAGTTGCATTCTTGGTTCTATAGGTGACGAAGTCGAATTGCATTCTTCCATCTTAAATCTCTTGAGAACTTCTCGTGCATATCTTCTTTGGTGCATCATCAGGCCTCTACTAGTCTTGTAGAATTAAACGCCAAGGAAATATGAAATGTCACCCAGATCAGACATTTCAAATTCCTTGCTGAGATTTCCTTTGAAGTCTTCGATCTCCTTCTTGGAGCTACCTGTTATTAATAAGTCATCAACATAAAGACATAGTATGAGCAATTCACTATTGCTTCTTCTTAAATATACTCCATATTCATTTATGTACTTCACAAACTCCTTCTTCTTTATAAAACTATCAATCTTATTATTCCAAGATCTTGGATCTTGTTTCAATCCATACAGAGCTTTACGAAGCCTGTACACCTTTCTCTATTCGTTCTGTTTCATAAACTCAACTAGTTGTTTAACATAAACTTCTTCATCTAAGGATCCATTCAGGAATGTGCACAATGGAATAAACTTTCCCAGACTATCAGTTGGTACCTACAATGGGATAATTCCCTAATCTACTTGGGATACATATCCTTGATCATATACCATTCACCGGTTCAAAAAAAGTTTTGAGGTTTGAAGACATTGCAACAGCTTTACACCTCAAGTGGTCAGATATTGAAGCTAATTTGGAAACAAGAAGTGGAGTTAAGAGTTTTATTGCTAATGGGTGTGTTTATATCTATTTACCGCCTAATCTCTATAAATCTATGCTAAGGGAAATGCATGTAAAAGAAATAAAATAAATAAAACACGGGGAAAAGAAGGAAATACTTACAAAGTTTGCTCGATCGAGCCCCGTGACAAGATGCCTACGTATTCCCTCGTGCAATGGGAAAGTCAGAGCGTCGTAGTTCGGCTCACATGTTTTGGTGGGTTTTGTGTTTTTTACTTATGAAAAAGGTTTTAAACACAAAAGAAAATGCGCTCGTAGGAGAAAAAGAGTCTGCATTGGTTGGTTGCTTTTACCCTTGAAAAAAGAGTTTGAACCATTATTAAGTGTTTTTATTTTCAAAAGAAAAGAAAACAAGTTTTAGTTTTATTACATGAAAGGATGAAAAAAAGAAGAAAACGATCAAGGGAAACTATCTAGTTCTACCCCTAACGTTATCATGCAAAAATGATCCTATGGTTGAGGATAAAAGTTTAAGCTCGAAGACTATCCTAATCGGGCAAACCTAGGGAAACTGTTCTAATATCCACCTTGGTTGAACAACTGAGGGATACAAAGGGATTAAGAAAACAAGTGTTTTGGCAGAAGCACACAAACAATCCAATGCACAAACAAATGTCACACAAGTGCAAGAAAAGGAGGAAGTCCCATAGCCTACAACAGCAAGCCGAGGGCCGGAAGCAACTAGGAGCCAACATATTCCGATTTCGGTGAATGGTATCACCACTTGACATAAATTGTCAAGTGTGAAGAGAAAATGATGCGATTTCAGCAGTAAATGCGAACCCCGGGAAAGCATGGAGAGTCAGAATAGGGAACTCTTGCCACTTTATTATCATTGACTCGATAAGGAAATAACACGATTTGCGTGTGCTGAGCTGACACGGACTAGAATTATGCGGGGACGATTGTGAACCCTTTTCCGCGTTCCCATCATATCATCATAATATAGCAGGAAATATAAAAAGCGGGACTTTGCTTGGTGGTGCCATGTCAGGTTGCCTAACCACTCTTGACCTATGCAAGCACAAATGTAAACACTTACTGAGAATTACCTCCCAATGCACGGTGGAGGATTTTAAACAAACCAAACACAATTAGCACACAATTTGCAGAATGCCTAGCTACAAGTCTTTAAACAGCAACTTTGAGCCCAACGCTCCTATCCTAATCATGGAAAAGAAAGCGGTAAACCACTACTTCTCATAATATCTAGGAAAGCTGTAAAAGAATACGATAAATAAAGTATAACTAATACCAAACGGATAATAGATCTGTAGAGCACTGCAAGCTAAGAATACTCCGGAAAACTTCAAGTAATGCTGACACACAATAAAGAAATCTGGTGAGAAATGCGCAGAGGCATCAAAAGCATAATTGGAATGTATTTCATACACAATCGAAGCAAACACACCTCCAAGAGATTGCAATCCAAACAATACAGACAAAGGATGTGCATTGATATGCACAGTTAAGAATGTGTGTCTATACACATTCGACGTAGATCCTATGAACCTGCAAGAAACTATTCAGACAATACAGCCAAAGGATGTGCATTGATATGCACGGTCAAGAACGTGTATCTATACACATTCGACGTGGATCCAATAAACCTGCAAGAAATTATCCATACAATACAGACAAAGGATGTGCATCGATATGCACGGTCAAGAACGTGTGTCTATACACATTCGACGTGGATCCAATGAACCTGCAAGAAACTATCTAGACAACACAATTAAAGGATGTGCATTGATATGCACGGTCAAGAACGTGTATCTATACACATTCGACGTGGATCCAATGAACCTGCAAGAAACTATCCAGGCAATACAAACAAATGATGCGCATCGATATGCACGGTCAAGAACGTGTGTATATACACATTCGACGTGGATCCAATGAACTTGCAAGAAACTATCCAGACAATACAGCCAAAGTATATACATTGATATGCACGGTCAAGAACGTGTATCTATACACATTCAACGTGGATCCAATGAACCTGCAAGAAATTACAGTCCAGACAAAGCAGACAAAGAGTGCACACACATGCGTACAAGGACAATATATGGATTCTACACCTGCAAGAAAGGTGAAAACCAAGCAAGCAGACAATAGAATGCACACACATGTGTGCGAGCAACAGATATGGATACTACACATCCAAATCACAAGTATAATTCTCAACGTAGCTCGCACATAAAACAAAGCGTCAAAAATAATAAGATAGAGTGTTTGTCAGAAGCACGAAGCTCAAAAGCGATTATTCACAAAGAAATCGAAGCATGAAGGGTAACTTCCAAATAGAGGAAGCAACTACACATCCTAATCCTTACCTAAACATCTCTAAAAGTAGAGGAAAAGATTGCAAACAAACATGCAAGAGGAACCTAGAAGAACTAAACAAATATCAAAGTAGTTTCTAAGAGTTATACTGCTAAGAGTTAGCTTTGAAGTTCTACTTAAAACAACTAAGATAAGGTTTACATTTATCTACAATTAAATTGGGAAAATATCCTAAAGTTTCTAAGAAACACATGGTATTACACTCCTATAACTAGTCAATTCAAATGACAAAAGAGAAATATTCTTTTAAACGACGCAACATAATTGAAACTTAGAAATTAAGTGTGTAATGAATTCAATTAGATGTAGAACTTTACAAGTCAGTAGCTAATCCATATTCAATGATCTTAAACAATATATACAAGAAAAATCATGGATACAACAATTTTATTCACAAAACTACGTCAAAACGGTTAATCGTCGCTCTAAGGGTCAACTATCATGGTACCCTAATCATATGACTCAATTATCGATTCTAAACCAAGGTGAAAACTGCCTAAACATAACAACATGTTAATCAAGTGGTTATTTAAGGGTTAGAACAATTATTATGCATCGTATGCAAAAAATCGACTCATAACTAGGTGAACTAGTAAACGATTATCTATCTTTATGTCATACAAAAGAAATAATCGGACAAAGACCTAAAGAGATCTAAAAAAATTATGAGAAAAATACCTAAAGGCTTCTAATACGTCCTAGAATCAGAATATTAATTTTGGGAGTTTTTACTGTTAAGAAACGACCAAAAACCACATTGAAACATGCACGGTATCACGGAATAAATCGTTTCTAAACATGTTATTAAAAATCAATTAAAAACTAGTGGAAATTAATTATAAAAAATATCTAAAATAACCTAAGATACTAAGAAGTCAGAAAATTATTTTCATGTATTTTTGTAAGTCAAAATAGTCGAAATCGGGAGTTGAATTGGATTATGTATAGAAAATGTGAGGCATGGAAACAGGGGGTGCATTGCCTAATCCTCAAAATGAACTACTTCTAGTTATTATTGTCACAACTAGGCTTAAATAGGGAATGGGATCAGTAAGCACACTAGGCCCAGTCCATTTGCGTTTACACTAAAACAAATTTCAGAATTTTAGACTATTATAATGCATGTCACGTTTTTTTATATTTTATCGTGTGATACAGGAATCAATTAGTCAATTTAAATTAAAAGTCACTACATACCAAATCGTATTTTCAACCAATCCCTGATTGCCACCTACCGCCATCTAATTGTCCAAAAATTATGAAAATGAAATAGAACTCAGGTATTGAAAATGATGAGAGGAAGCTTGTGAGCTGGTTGCAGTTATGGCCACCAAAAGTTTGTTCTAGTTTTCTATTCTATCTTCACGGTGGAAGTATGAGAGAGATAGAGGGACGTGGAGTTTATTATGATGGCGGTGGACGGTTATTAGAGAAGGGATCCAAGCCAAAGAATTAGCTGTCACGGTTTGTTATATCCAATTAGTTACTTTCCTCATGCATGCATACATTCCTTCTGTATGGATACCAACATCACGGCCATATGGCTCTCTTCTACGCTCGATAACTCGGAATCTAAGCATCCTCGAGAAAAGTTACGAAGATAAAAAATGAAGACTGAACTTCCCTGGACAGTTTTTGTGTTGAAAACTTTTCTATTCGATGCTCGTAACACACTCGAAATCGGTCCTAAAGATGAGGAATTATAATTGGTAAAATGCCGACAACGTCGACCAAAATTCACCGAATATTTTTCCATGACTTTACGGCCTTGTAACTCTCAATCCGAGATCCGCACGAGTTCGAACTCTTTTGCAAAGTTGTAGCTTGACGCAAGGTGAACAACTTTGTTTTTGAATATTTTCCAATACGGAGTCGATATCCATGAGAAAATCGAACCCGAAGTCGTCAGCTTGACCATATTGACAAACATTCCAAATTTTTAAGTGTTGAGTGTTGATGAATGACAAATTCATAACTTCCAAGCTTCGTAACTTTCGATCCGAATCCCGAATGGATTCAACTTCTTCAGCAAAGTTCGAGATTGTCGCGAAATGAACAATTTTGAATTTGAAAGTTTTTCGAAACGAAGTCGGAAATCATATGAAAATCAAACCCGAAGCTATCAGCCTGACCACATAGCAAATACTCAAATATTTCTCTAAGTGTCAAACAATGCAAGCATGATGGATTCATAACTTCTGGACTTCATAACTTTCGATTTGAGTCCCGAATGGATTCGTTTTCTTCAACAAAGTTGTACATTACCGTAAAATAAACAACTTTGTATTTGAACTCCACTCGAAACGATGCTTCGAAACACGTATAAAACACCTCCGAAGTCGAGCACTTGACCATGTTGGAATTTATTCAAAATTCCACTAAGTGTCAATTTCAAAAGTTATAAACTCCAAACTTCTAAACCTCATAATTCGAAATTTGGGACTTTTCGGAGAAATCTTCACAAGAAAAAATTTGAAGTACAAAATGTGCTCTTTCCAACGATCCCAAATTTGCAAACTTTCGATTACGGACGAACGAGATAGAGAGGCGACAACATCGCTCCGTGAACACAAAACTCTTAAAACTTAGAAAATTTTCCTAAGTCTAAGATTATTTAGAATGCAAGAAATCCCGTTTTCTTCCGATTCTTCCGACTTTTCTCAACAAATGATCACATTTTCTCATGTATCGAATTTTGACAATAATTTTGACCAAAAGTCCACCTGATCAAACTTTGACTTTTGTTGACTTTTCAATATGCACACTCAAATACGCTTTTATCCGACTGCTCTTGATTTTCTAATGAATTGCGTGGATCGATAAGTCATATACAGATACTTCAAGACTCACAGGAGGCCATAGAATTATTTTGGGCTCAAATATCCGACCACAACCTGCTCTTGCTCGAAAACCTTAATCAATACCTACATGAGAGGAAATCAGAACTCCAAAACCTTGATTCTTGAGAGATAATCAAAAGCTTCTGGATGAACACATCTTGTATATTGAGATGACACTCGAAATAACGGAATCTCAGATATTCAGATTTTGGGAACCAAACCTCTTCTTCAGAATTGTGCGCTCTCGCTCAATTAGAAAAATTAGATCCCATGGTTAATGCATGAATGACATGTATGCAATGCACCTATTGATCAAGTGTAAGCCAATTATTTATTAAAAAAATGAAGAGGGAGAATTCTAGGGTACAACAGCTGCCCCTATTCAATCTTCTTCGACTGAGGGGTGAGATTGGCGCAAGCCTTTCGAATCAACAAGGTAGAAGATGATTGAATACTTAAATGAACCATAAAATTCACGCTCTGAGGGCGAGCGGAGAATTATTATATTTTGGATTTTCTGCTTGATCATATACACTGGAGAGACATAAGGGGGACAAACTTAAGCAAACTAACTCGGGAATTCTGCTCATGAGAACACTTGTATTGAAGCGACCCACCAGGGAGGAACATGAGGGAGAACGCTTGTACAAAAACGAACTCGGGGAGATAACAATAGAGAACACTTATACCAAAGTGGCTCACTAGGGATGAGAACATCTGTACCAAGACGAACTCAAATATACATATCCGGTAAAATTGGACATATATAAAGATATCTGAACGAGGAAACACTTTAACAAAATTGAACTCGAAAAGTTAACAAGAAGAATCACCCGTACAAAGGCGAATTCCGCTAAGGAGAAAAACATCTATACCAAGACGAACTTCAATTCACACACCCGGTAAAATTGGACGTATGAAGATATCAAATCAAAGCAACACTTGAACAAAAGTGAGCCCAAAAAGATAACAAAAGAGAGTGCTTGTACCAAAGCGACTCGCTAGGGAATGAAAACATATGTACCAAGACGGACTCAAATATACATGCCTGGTATATATAAAGATATCTAAACGAAGAAACACTTGAACAAAATTGGACTCGAGCAAATAAATAAGAAGAATCACCCGTACAAAGGCGAATTCCTCTAAAGAGAAGAACATTTGTACAAAGACGAACTTCAATTCACACGTCCGGTAAAATTGGACGTATAAAGATATCAGATCGAAGTAACACTTGAACAAAAGTGAGCCCGAAAAGATAACAAAAGAGAGTGCTTGTACCAAAGCGACTCGCTAGGGAATGAGAACATCTGTACCAAGAAGAACTCAAATATACATGCCCGGTAAAATTGGACATATATAAAGATATCTGATCGAGCAAACACTTGAACAAAAGTGAACTCGAAAAGATAACAAGAAGAATCACCTGTACAAAGGATAATTCCTCTAAGGAGAAGAACATATGTACAAAGATGAACTTCAATTCACACGTCCGGTAAAATTGGACGTATGAAGATATCAAATCGAAGCAACGCTTGAACAAAAGTGAGCCCGAAAAGATAACAAAAGAGAGTGCTTATACCAGAGCGACTCGCTAGGGAATGAGAACATCTGTACCAAGATGGACTCAAATATACATTCCCGGTAAAATTGGACATATATAAAGATATCTGAACGAGGAAACAATTGAACAAAAGTGAACTCGAAAAGATAACAAGAAGAATCACGTGTACAAAGGCGAATTCCGCTAAGGAGAATAACATCTGTACAAAGACGAACTTCAATTTACACGTCCGGTAAAATTGAACGTATGAAGATATCAAATCGAATAAACGCTTGAACAAAAGTGATCCCGAAAAGATAGGAGAGACCACTTGTACCAAAATGATCCACATATACACATTCGGTAAAATTGAACATGTACAAAAATGTCGAAACGAATAATCACTTGAACAAAAGTGAATTTCAAAGAAATCAGAATGAGAACTCTTGTACAAAATTGAACTCACGGGGACAGGTTATCAATACAAAGATGACCCCACCGGGGAGGGGGACGTCAAACGAAGACGAACTCGCTGGGGAAAAGAAACATATGTACAAAGATGAACTCATTGGGGAAAAGAAACACATATACAAAGAGGAACTCACGAGGGAAAGAGACCAATCGAGATGACTCTAACAAAGATTTCCACCATGTTGGGCTTCAAGAAGGTGCTTGCAAACGCACAAGAACTATATTATCCCTTAGGCCAAAGGCGGGGTATAATTCTTCAAGAGTGGCAATTATCTGAATTACCACACACAAAGTATGGATGCTCAAATAATTGGAAAGCAAGAAAGGTTGAATACTGACTCTTACTCACACTCTAACGGCGAGACAAACATGGGTAACATAACCGACGAGTTGCGTAAGAAAGGAAAGTCTACGACTTATGGGGGAATAGAAACATCTGTACAAAGATGTAGTTACAGGGGAAAGAGACTGACTGAAGTAGACTCTAATAGAAGGTACTTGAGAAAGCACAAGAACTATAATATCTCTCAGGCCAAAGGCGGGGTATAATTCTTCAAGAGTGGCAATCATCCGAATTACCACACACCAAGTATGGATACTTGAATACTTGAAAAGCGAGAAATGTTATACACCGACTCTCACTCACACTCTAACAACGAGACAAATACGGGTAACCTAACCGACGACTTGTATAAGCAATGGAAGTCTATGACTTACTGGAGAAATGGTGACACAACCTGACCTGACTGAGATAAAGTATGCCACAAAAGACTCTACTAGAGAGGGAAAGGGTTCCCATAAGACAATTAGTTTGAAGTGACAATTAGGGAAACAAAAAACCGTTAAGAAAATCTTTGAGGGTAAACCACAGAGATTGTTTATTTCTTACTTGATATGCATGTTTGAACTTTTATGGCGCAATGCTCTCAATCATCGGAATACTACGCGTTTAAGGTAGATGCAATGTAATGAGTGCATGCTTGGATGATTATATGATAAGTAATAATATCGGTGATTGGCTGCTGAGAAGACATTAACATCCAAGAGAGAGGTGTGCCACAGAGAAGTGGACTTTGAAGAACACTTGCAAAAATAAATTGCAATTCCAATATGGGAAGTGTTCTTCACTTGGGGAGAGTCAGATTGGACTTCAACCAAATCTCGACTTCCTGAGGAGAGAGTCATTACTCTTCACTAAAGATACGGAAAACTTCTCTAGAGAATTCTCCTACTCTCACTGGGGAATTTGGAAGACTTCACAGGGAATTCCGAAAGAAACTTCTTTGGGGAACACAACTTCATGGGGGAATTCGCAAATATCTGTGAGTAATCATTAGCATTTCGAATAAATCGAATGACATTAAACTTCATCAGGGGATCAATCCTTTCATGGGGATATGAATATTTCAAACCAAGAATCCACCAGGGATAACATGACAATTTTTATCTCCAGGGAATGATGATCTCAACAGTAAGACCACACTGGGGAATCTTTGACAAGGGAGTGCATATCGGGGTAGATGCACCAAAGTAACTATATGATTAATCTTCATTGGGGAATGAGAAATCTGATTCGACTAGACAGCTCTACTATGGAACACATTCAAATATCCAACTCCATTAGGGAAAATATTCTTGTCCCAAAATGGCTCCTCCGAGAACACATCTCTTGAAGATGCTCAAAATAACTTTACACGGAAGAATGCAACTTACACCAGGGATAAAATCAATCGGCCGGGGCGCGCCTTATACACTAGGAACTTTGATGTGGCAAAGCACTGTTCACTGGAGAATACAATAACAATTCATATATCAAGCATACTCACAGGGGATATCAACCCTCAATCAACTGTTCAAACACCATCTTCAATGAGAATAAAAGCGAGAACCTTCTATTGGGGATGATTTGAGAATTCAACGGACATTCACTAAGAAACTTCACCTGGAATAGGTATCAACGACCTCGCCGAGAATTTACCTGAGATCGGTACCCATGACTCACACTAGGGATTTACGTCCTGCCTTAGGATGATACCCTATCGAAGATCTTAGGACCTATCTTTTTTGAAAGGCAGCTTCCACTGGGGATGATTCCTGTCAATATTCATTGGGGATTATGATAATGTCAATATGTCGAAGTGTGTATCACTGGGGAACTAATCAACCCATCAGGCCCTTCTGGCGATGAATTCTGCTTCAGAATCAACCTCACTGGGGATAAGCCTCAAACAACATCAAGGCTTATGCTGGGGAGTATGACAATATCAATATGTCGAAGCACGAATCATCGGTAACAAAATCAGTCCATCAGGACCTTTTCGAAATGAATTCTGCTCGAGAAATGACTTTATAGGGGATAAACCTGGAATAAGATGTACTCTTCACTGGGGGGAAAAGACATCACAATGATAAACCACCACATACCTGCAAGTTGGAAGTCATAATAATGTCTCCACGAACAGAGAGAATTACAGAGAGATAACTTGCCCCTGCATCTTCGGATTCTGAAAAGATTCTCCTTTGATCAACAAATTCTCAGAGAGATTAAACCTTGACATAAATTCCCCAGTTGAACTGAAACTATGAGGGATATAATCCCGACTTAAATGCCTCAAATTAATCATCATTTGAGAGATTTCTGAATCTCGACATAACTTCACCGGATTGATCATTAAAGGCTTAGTGAACACTTAGAAGGGGGGCGGGTTGAATAAGTATTTCCCTTTTAAATTTTTCTTTCATCTAACAACAAGACTAAACACACAAGGATTTTTATCCTGGTTTATTTGAAACTCAAACTACTCCAGTCCACCCGTCAAGGTGATTTCTCCTCTCTCAATGAGGACTTAATCCACTATAATCCAAAGATTACAAATGCACAACCAACTATTGTGACTAACAACAATGCACAAGCCAACTGCAAGTGACTAACACCTCTAAGACTGAACTAGTCCTAGCCCTCTTGAGAAATCTGACCCAACTGGTCTCTTAAGGAACAATTTCACAAGAACTTCTAAACAATGTGTTTACAATTGCTTCTAAAAAGCTTTATCACAAAAGTGATGTTTACACAAAATATTTCAGCTTAAGAAGTTAGAAATAATCTTAGCAGAATAATAAATTTGATTTTGCGAGCATAAGTTCTCTATATTGAATTGTTGTTTTTCTTCTTTGAATCTTGCACTTTATATAGAGCTTCTAAGAATATTTCCGTTGCAACTCTTGGTGTCTTGGATACTGGAAAACATAATTAATATTGTTTTGTTTCACGTGTTTTTCTTATCCAATGAACATAGAATATTGATCCACTCAAGTACTTTAGCCGTTTTAGCTTAGTAGGGTAACTTTACTGTAGCAGACCTTGTCTTAGAAGATGACTGACACATAGATCATAATCTTCTGTAAGCCATGTTAAAACATCTTCTAATCAGAACATTCTTTTTGGTTCTTCTATCAGAGATTTGCGCTTGCATGATTCTATCATAAGTTGCTTCTAACGTGTGTGACCAGAAGTTCTATTCTCATTAGAACTTCTAATTCTTGTTTTACTCAGCATAATTTTGATGTCTCTATATTATTCAATGCTTGAGTCTGAACATCATTTGAAATGAAAATAATATACATCATAGTATCATATCTATTATACAAAATTTATTCCACTTGTTATCATCAAAACTCTAAGATATGACAAGAACCAAACTATGTTCTAACAATCTCCCCCTTTTTGATGATGTTAAAAATATTAGATTTTGATTAAAAAAAATGTATATATGAAAAACATATCTCCCCCTGAGATTAATAACTAAAGAAAAACTAAGTGGAACTTCCCTGAGATGTTCTTTCAAAACTTTCAAAGATTCTTTTCTTTAGAGTTTCCTTTTTATTTCAGAGCTTGAATCATCAGAGTTTGAAGCTTTACTTAATTTTGTCTTTACAACATATTCTTCCAAAGCTTGTGTAAGTCTACATCTCTTAGAAGCAAAAATGTACAGTTGTATATTTTGTTAAAAATGCTTCACATTTTTGTTCTAGTAACATGTTATAATTAATCAGATCAAAATCTCAATTTCTCCCCCTTTTTGTCCTAATAAAAAATGCAGTAAAAAAAGTTTGTAAAGTAAACCAAAATACTTGTAATCATTAATTGAAGTACCATTATAGAAGTTCAACAAAAAGAGTAAATAACAACAAGATACTTAAAAAGACTTAGACAAAATGATGCATAGATGGTCGTTTGAAAAAAATAGAAGGGTTAAGTTGAAATAGAAACTAAGGAGATCAGAAGATTCTTAATTTCAGCAGAAGATTCTTCTTGTTTCTGCATCCACATCTTGATATCCTTATTAGTTTCATCTTGTTTGTCTAGACGTGCTCTGAAAGCTTAATTCTGTTTCTTCAACTCCTTCAGAGTTTCCAGAACAACAGAAGTAGAATCAACATCCTCTGTGGAAACAACCCTTGATGTACAAGTTGTTGTTCTGGGGCAGATGGCATTGGAGAAGAGTGTATGAAGGTCAACCATTAAGGTCAACACTTTCTTCCTGGTTTCTCTAGGACGAAAACTTAGAGGTTTATACAAAACCAAAGCACTAGAGTTTGGTTCAGCAGCTTCTGATTTTGAGGATTCATCATTAAAGATCTCCATGTAGTCAGCATTTGGTTGCCACAGAGCATTGTCCAATTGTAATAGTGGCTTCTCATTCCAGACACTGTAGGAAGCCTCATTCAACCCATTCAGACATTCAGTAAATTTCTCATAAACATGAGAGTAGCATAAGTCTTTGAGCTTGAGGGATTCATCAATGAATCTCTTTCTGAAGGTTTTCCATAGCTCTGCTGATGTAGATGGGCTCAGATTTTTTGCACAATCATATTTTAGAAGTTCTAACCAACTCAGTATTTCCTTTTCAGTTTTCTGCAAAAGTATATTAACATTTGCATGCACATGTTTTGAACCAGGTGTCCTTTTGGTCAGGGAGTGAAGATTAACTTGGGTTCTCAGAAATTCTGGTGAATTAGGAATTTGAGGGTACAGAAGTTTGAGAATGGGAGCAGATGTTGGTGTAGCAGTTTCTGGGGAGTGTGGATTTTGAAGATCTGGTATGATGTTAGCTTGTTCTTGTGAGGGAGTGTTTGGAAGTTCAGTAGTTGTGGTATGTTGCTCTGGTGATGTAGTTGGTGGAAGTTCTGTGGTTGTTGTTGTGTGTTCAGTAATGGTAGTTTGTGGAAGTTCTGTTGGAATGAAAGTAGTATTGATGAGTGTCATACCCCAAAATTTGCCCTCCATTTTACTCAAGAAATTTCATACATCTATACCCAAGGATTCCTCAAGAGTTGATCAGACAAACTCTCTCCTAGACAATCAACCCAAACTAGGGTTTGGTATCTCTCAAGTCAAGATGAACTTCCAACATCTCCAATGGCCTTCATGCCTCCTCATATGCTTCAAAGATTCTCCATGTCAAGTTTCAAGCTTCACAAGTCAAGTTTCCTCGACAATTGCTCGATGGTTGAAAATCGGTTATTGACAAAAGTCAAGCTGGTCAACATACCAAACTTCATAATTTTTGGTCAACATCCTCATTTTGAAGTTACATTCATCATTTGATCAAGGGTTGATCATGATTCATCAAGAAAACTCAAGATTTCCTCAAAAGTCAAACTTTCTAAATTAGGGTTTCTAGGTGAAAAGTCAATGAACTTTGGTGATCATAACTTCCTCATACTTTCTCGAAATTTTTCCACCACCTTTTGTTTTGAAGGAAATTCAATTCTCTACAACTTCATGTCTCACAAAGAATGTCCAAAAAATGCTTCATTTGAGAGGTATAGCTCAAAACATTACAGGTCATTTTCAAAGTCAACAAAAAGTCAACTTTTGTTTTGAAGATATATTGAGCATGGTAACTCCAATTGAGATGAAACCAAAGACATTGTTTAGAGGACTCTTAGAGCTTTCCAAAAAGTCCAAGAACACTAAAAATGTGGAAAATTGAGCAAGTTACACCATTCACAAGTTGGGCAATTTTGAAAGAATGCACAAAGAGAGATACTTCAAAAAATCAAATCTTTTGCAAATGAGCCTACTTTTTCTTCATCCTAACTTATTCCTCATGCAATTAGGAACATCCAAGCCCAATGCCACGAATTTTTGATTTATTTTTCTATTTAATTTGTAATTTATTCATTTAAATGCAAATTAAATTTAAAAATAAATTATAAAATCAAAATTAATTGAAAGATTGATTTTATTCTCTTCTTAAGACCCAAGCAATCCATTAAAAGCCGCAATTTGAAATTGGACCAAAAAGGCAAGATTGGATTGGAATTGAGCAAATTTGAAAATTTGATTTTCATGAAAATCAAATTTGATTATCATTGAATGGTGATTGATTCTTGCCAAATATGATCCCAAATCCATCCAAATATATACTTGATACATACCAATCACAAGAGGACGAAAAATTGCCTTGGAAACCCTATTCTCAAACCGAAAAAACCGTGCCTCTCAAGCAAAGTGCAATCATACTTCCAGCCGTTTTCCATCGATTTTAAGGTGTCCAACAGATTCCTTGATATCTCTTGAGTCGATCCAGACTCTTACATCGTTCAAAACCATCAAGAATCAAGCAATCCCGGTTTCGGTTTGTTCTTATTTTTCCAAATTCGATTTTCACTTTTTATGCATCATTGACACTTTTTGATTGTGTATTCATGACCAGCAAGTTTGCAAACTATCTGGGTAGCCCAATTGCGTTTTAGTGACCTGGAACGAAAATCACCATGGCTAGGTTTTCTGGTTTCGAATTAGGGTTTCTTCGAACAGGAAAAATTGGACCTCAAGACCTATATCAATGAACTCGGGACAATGTCCTGAATCGAACCATGCCTTTAGTATTCGTTTATATTATGTATGCTGCGTTTTTGATTTTGCCAGGAACCTTAGTGACGAACAATGGCCGACGCTAACTTTCAAATATTTGAAATGGAGAAGACGATGGTTGGCGCGAGTTCGTGGCGAAGGAGAAGGCAACGCGTGTAATTCCACTCAGTCCGTTTCCAAACAGTTGACACACTTGGCTCAGTTGGTCAGCGCGTTGGTTTTCAAGGATTGAAGCCAGGGTCACGAGTTCGATCCTCATCAGGACCAGCTTGGTTTTTTCTTTTTCACAAACTCAATTATTTTCATATTTTCATGTTTTTTAATGGCATTATTTTAATTTCTTTTCAATATTTTATTTCGCATCTAAAATTATCAAAAATATTTTTCTTTTGCATTTATTTCATAAAATCTTTATTTAATTTAATAAATTAAAAAACATATTTTTGCATGCATATTTATTTTTATTTATAATTTAGCATTTAAATCATTATAAATTCATTTTAAATTACTAAATTGCATTTAAAAAATCCCAAAAAATTATTTTAGCTTATTAAAAATTGCATTTTTCTAACATTTTTTCTCTTGTTCAATTCATGTTGCATTTTCCGAATTCTTCTTTTTGTACAGGTTGATCCGATTCAGACAATTTTCTCTTTATCATTTTATCATATTATTTTCCAATAATGTAACTGTATATGGGATGTAATAGTTTTAATTATGACTTTTATTTTCCGCATTTTAAATTATGTATCTGCCCCAAAGCCTTGTAATAGCGTAGGATTTACATTTCCGCACTTTACATTCCGCATTTTACTTTTCGCACCCTATAAACTGCTAGTAACTAGGCGTGTATGGCAAGATAACAATGAACATAGCCCACTAATTTTCAAGATAACATATTCTGAAATCAACACACTTCTTTCACACATGCACCCCTTAGGGTAATTCTCTCTCGTTGCCTTTACGAATTCAAAATGGTCATGTCCCTCGAACGTAGAGGTATTCTAGCACCGTTGCCTTCCAAACAAATCATCATAGTCCCTTCGATACAAAGATCATAAGACCCACGATGTCGCCTCCGAATACATGATCTTGACTCGATTGTCGCCACGAAAATGATGATAGTCACTTGAATGTGCTAGGATACTTCCTACAAGTTGCCTTCTATGACCATCCGATGTCCCTTCGAATGTCCCGCTTACATCCAACGAATGGAGCTACCTACTAACTAATGGTATGGCTAACGCTATTCTAAAGGAATGTAGAAGTACAACAAACGACCAATTCAGGTGGGTAAATAAGTCTTTTAGTTGCTTGCTCTATCAAATGCTTTTCACACCACACACTTTTTCAAAGTTCAAATTCTTTTCAAAACAAAACATTTCCGAACACTTTGTATACACTCACATGAGTCATTACAAAGTCAAAGCGAAATGCCTTTTCTAAAACATTTTGTCAAACACACGAAAACAATTTTAAAAGTAATCTAGAGCAACTAAGAGCCGTAGATAACTACGGATGGAAAGGGTGCTAATACCTTCCCTTTTCATAACCATTCTCCGAACTCAAAATCTAACGAAGGTCTTTTTCTCATACTTTTACCTTCCCTTAATTGGATAAAAATAAAAGTCGGTGGCGACTCTTGCTATCCGCACATTTGGATACAAAATCCTACAAAGTCGAGTTCACCGTATTACATAATGGCGACTACTGGGAATGCACCCTAAAAGAGAGAATTGCCTTAGGGATTTCTAGATCATTTTACTGCTTTTGTTTGACTTGTATGCTTTATCTTTAAGGGTTGCTTGGGTATTATATTGTTGGGGATCCTACACCGGATCCGGTTTCCTTTTAGGTAAGTGGCATTAGATCATCGCGACCGCTAGACGATAACTAAACGGTCAACATGATGGCTACGTTAGCGTGACACTTTGGTTGTCCGATACTCTTCATTCCCAAGTTGAAGATAGTATTTGGCTTCTGCGTGGTGTCAAGCGCTAACTAAACTTTTAGAACCTTAATTGACCCATCTTGGCCATTAGAAGGTAGTGAGATGGCCGGCTTTGGTGTAGACCGAGGTTGGTTGATACTCGATGCTACGCTCATTGAGATTAGACTTTTGGGACATTTTTGATCGACCACTTGGCCGTCGTATTGAAATAAGCGCCTCGAGAAAAATCGTGATATGAGATTCCTAGAACCCGGTTACTATTATAGGACAGGATGAACCAACTCAAACTTTTGGTGGGGTAATCACCTATACCTCATGCAAGCCTTAACCCTAGGCTCATTGTGTGAATTGTTTGTGTGTGCTAAACATGACATCATGACATCATTCGCATTGCATATCATTTCTAACTATTTCAAGGACCTAGGGATTTATCTTTGCTCGCTTTGTAGGAATTATGGCTTCTAGAAAGACTATCCGAATCAACTTCATGGGTATCCCTTCTCAACTCAAAGAATTGGTTTCAGAAATTCCCGACCATGCTCAGTTCATCAAAAGACATGGTTATTTGCTTGATTTGGTTATCTCTGGTTTTGAAGAAGATATGATGCATGTCCTATTCCAGTTCTTTGATCCGAAACACCATTGCTTTACATTTCCAGATTATCAGTTGGTTCCTACCTTAGAAGAGTTCTCTAAGCTACTTGGGGTACCTATTCTTGACCAAATGCCATTTACCGGTTTGGAAAAGGTTCCTAAGTACGAAGACATTGCATCAGCCTTACACCTTAAGCGTTCAGATATCGAAGCCAATTGGGAAACTAGAAGTGGAGTTAAGGGTTTACTTTCCAAGTTCTTAATTAAGAAAGCCCGAGAATTCCTCAAAGTTATGAGTTTCCATGCATTTGAGAATGTTGTGGCCTTGCTAATTTATGGTTTGGTTCTATTTCCTAACTCGGATCAATTCATCGATATCAATGCCATCAAGTTGTTCCTTACCCGCAATCCTGTGCCTACTTTACTTGGAGACATCCTGCATTCTCTCCACACTCGTACTACCAAAAGACAAGGAACTCTCATGTGTTGTATACCGTTACTTTCAAGGTGGTTTATTTCGCACCTTCCTCCATCGATTTGAAGAATGAACAAAGGTTGAGATGGTCTCAAAGATTGATGTCACTCTCTCATTCGGACATCCGTTGGAGCCTTTTCTCTCAAAAGGACTTCACATTCATCGAGCGTGGAGAGTTCCTAATGTACCGCTACTTGGTATAAGGGAGGTATTACTTATAACCCTTCTTAGCTCTACGTCAGTTTGGTTTTGCTCAAGAGATGGTCCACATGATATGCTTCTCCAAGATATTGTGTTCGATTACAATCACGATCTCGAAATTACCGAAGGTTTATACATGCTTGGGGCATGGTAAAGAAGACTGATACCAAGACTTTGGGGCACCCGAACTCCATTCCTTGGGAACCTTACCTCAAATGGGTGCGAGCTCGAGCTCAAAACCTCATGATGCCATTCACGCTGCTTTACCAAGAATTATGGAACTGTTGCTATAGGTGACGACCTATCTTTCTCCATCCTGACATGCCTACTGATTTTGAAGACTTGAAGAGATCCTGGATTCAACTAAAAGAAGAAAGGGATACCTTTGAAGCTCATTGCTACGCAAGCGAGAAGAAAGTGTTAGAGTTGACAAAGCTACTTCATGAGGAGCGAACATCAATGCCTCGGCACCAAGAGGAAGCCCATGGGAGACTTAGAGCTTTAGGATGTTTATGTTTTCTTTTATTGTTTTGAACTATCTCTTGTACTTAAAAAGAAAAAGAATAATAAAAAGAAGTACTAATAAATGTTTGTTCATTACTTGTTTAACAAATTTAAATCTCTAAGGTCCTTGAAAACATTGCATTGCATTCGCATAAACATTGCATAGCATAGCATAAACATTGCATCATGTACATTGGATTGGTTTTCTCATTTGCTCGCTATTTATTTTAGCGAAATGGCTCTTGAATAGACCGTCAAAGATCTCAAGCTCGAATGCTCGGCCAGCAGATGTTCACCAACTTGGTCCAAGGCCAAGAAGATTTGAAGAAGCTCATCAACAAGAAGAAGAAGGTTGTTGGTCTCCTCAACATAGGGCTACAAAGGGGTCCAAAAGTGGTCGGTCGGATCGAGCTCTCTCAAGGAAGTGTCCATACCGAGGAAGTACCAAGGGTGATGATGGTGACCAGCGTGAGCCAAAGAAAGAAGGAGAGGACCGCTCTGATTATAGCCAATCTATGAAGATGACAAGTACAAACAACTTGAAGACCGTCTGAATCTGTGGAAAACTCAAGATGTCCGGCTGAATTTTGATGACCTAAGTCTTGTCCCTGTGTTGTGATTCCTCCCAAGTTCAAAGTTCCTACTTTTGCTAAGTATGATGGCATGTCTTGCCCAAAGGCATTTGAAGTCCTATGTCCGTAAGATCAATCCCACACGATGATGAGAAAGTTGTGGATGCACTATTTTCAAGAGAGTTTGTCCGGAACCTAGTTGGAATGGTACTATCAGCTAGAGAATGACCGTATCCGTACTTGGAGTGACTTGGCTGATGCTTTCTGCACAATACGAGTACAATGTCAATTGACACCCACTCGCATGCAACTATAAAGCATGTCTATGGGTCGTGACGAGAAGTTCAAGGAATATGCTCAGAAGTGGAGAGATCTAGCAGGCAGAGTTCAACCACCCTTGTCCAATAGGGAGTTGGTTGATATGTTTATGGGAACACTGACAGGCCCATTCTTCAATCATCTGATTGGAAATTCTTCATCCGGATTCACCGAAATATATTGACAAAGCATGAAGCCGGTATCAAGAGTGGGAAGATTCAGATAGAGTCATCTTCAAATGTGCGAAGAAATCTTTTGGTGGTAAGAAAGAAGCCAATGTGTGTGGTCGGGCCGAGCCAAGACCGACCGTGCTCAATCTAGGGGCGGTTGTGATCTCCAATCCTACATCAAGACAACCTCGACAGACAGTACAGAACGCGCAACGAAGGCAGTTCGAAGATCAACATGCCATTGTCGCAAGCCTTGCAACACATGTTGAACGCAGAGTGACACCTTGAGGGATCCTCCTCGAATGTCAACACTTCCTCTCCAGTACAATCCTAATGCTAAGTGTGCTTACCATTCCAATAGCCTGGCACGACAACGACAATTGTTGGGCTCAAGAACAAGATTCAAGATATGATTGAAGCTAAGCGATTGAGTTTGATCCTCCTGTTGAGACTCGATGTGATCAACGCTCCTATGCCTAACCATGACAAGAGTTCCAATGTTTGGGATGATACTTATGTCTTCAACATAGATGACTTGACCATTCCTCCGATGACCGTTAAGAAGAATTTGTTGCAAGCGGTGTCAATCCAGATGCCCGAGAATCGTTGGTGCCCATCCGCACTGATGGTTGTGCTTGGTTGAGAAGACGTTCAGTGCATGATGGATAACCGTGAGATACTATTTCTGAAACCACCTGTGCAGAAGCTGTGTGAAGAAATGTCTAAGTTGAAGATTGACAATGCGAACGAAACTGTACCATCTGTGTGGGACACCTTGGGGCAGCCAAGTGGAAAATATGATTACATGGTGAAGTACACTGTCCCTGATAGTTACAAGATTCCTATTGAAGATGTTAAGGCGACCGGATGGGGTGACGATTTCCCTGAAGACTATGCTGATGTTAACACAATAAGAATTTCCTCTCGATCCCGTGCCTAGAGTGGCACCTCTCATCATTACTTCTCCAAGACCAGGTCCATATTCCTCTGACAAAGCTATCCCTTGGAACTATGGAGCTGATGTTTACTATCATGGTGTCAAGCAAGATCCTCTGACAATTGAAGATCTTACCATTGGAGCTTCTATTCCTGACATCGACAACATCACCGGATCCAGTAAGGTGACCAGAACCGGAAGGGTATTCTCTCCAGAGATCTCTCCTCCAAAAGACATCTGACTCAGCTGATTCCGCCTACTCCACCAATATCCCGCTAGAGGGAAAGAATCTGGCTCATCCGCTCAACCGAAGTACCAAAGGAAGTTATCAAGACACCTCCAAACAAGAAATGGAGGAAATTCAAGATCATCAAGAAGAGTGATTACAATGTTGTGGAATGCTTAGGACAGACTCGTCCAAGATTTCCATGCTCGCTTTGCTCTTGTGCTCGAGGCTCATGCTAATGCCTTGGTGAAGTTTCAAGAATGTTCATGTGCCGCAAGACACTACCACGATCGGTTCAAGTTTGTATTGCTAGGCTGCCAACAACGGCCTAGGCTTCTCGATGTCGATTTGACTCCCGAAAGAAACATAACAAAGCCTTGCACATCTCTGTTGAATGCAAGGGTACTACCCTGTCTCATGTTTTGGTTGACACCGGTTCTGCTCTGAATATCCTACCAAAGACTGCTTTTGATCGGCTTGATGTCGAAGGGTTGGTTCTGAGACCCAGTGACATTATTGTGAGAGCTTTTGATGGTTCTAAGCGAATTACTTGGAGAGCTCATCACTGCTAAAGTCGGTTCCCGGACTTTTGACTCTACTTTCTTTGTCATGGACATCCGTCCAGCTTATTCTTGCCTACTTGGACGCCCTTGGATACATGGGGCGATCATTACCTCTACCTTACATCGGTGAAATACCGGTGAAAGGGAAGGTTGTTACGATGTGGTGAAGAAGAATATAGTCGGTCATCTCACGTCATTCCGCTATCTCGAGATGGAGGGTGAATTCTTCGAGACTCCTGCAAGCTTTTGAAACAATTCCAGAGTCATGCTTGACCCTCCGTCACCTCAAGATGCTAAAGTTCCGCCTAGGATGGCCTCATTGAAAGATGCTCAAGCTGTTGAAGAAGGAAAGAGTACTATTTGGGGTCAGCTCACGATCTTCCTTTCAAATTTGCAAGACTGGTTTAGGCTTCACCATCAAGGGTCGAAGATGATACGCCGCGAACGTGCGGCCAACTTCCTTCCGCATCGCCAGTGGAATCCATGCTATAGAAGACAACGACAATGACTTCGACATCGCAAGTGGATCTTCCCAACCCGCATAATGAGCTCAAGAATTGGAAGGACGACGTACCAATCTCCTTTAGTCGAGTAATGGCTCTTGTTTTGTTTTGCTTTTCGTATTCCTTTATGTTTTGAACAATAAACTTTGAAAGCCCGTGCCTTGCCGGGCCATGGCTCGCTTGCGTGGTTATTATCTGTTGTTTGCGTATTTTCATTCAATAAATTCGTTGGACTTTTGCATTCAATTGTTTGTTTTCTTTCTTTTACTTTATCACCCCTTCAAAAGGCTATGTGTTTCTTACACACCCACGTGATACATCGCAATCACTCCGAATCTCGTTAATAACAGCTATGCTAGTGCTAAATATGACTTTGATAATCCGATCTACCAAGCCGAAGACGAAAGTGAGGAAGATTGTGAAGTGCCAGGAGAACTTGCCAGACTGCTACAGCAAGAAGAGCGAGTTATACAGCCACACGAAGAGCAAGTTGAGGTTGTGAATTTGGGTACTGACGAAGACAAGAAAGAGATCAAGATAGGAGCGGGTCTTGAGAGCAGTGTTAAAGAAAGGTTGGTTCAGATGCTACGAGACTATATTGAGGTTTTTGCTTGGTCGTACGAAGACATGCCGGGTTTAGACATTGATATTGTGGTACACCGATTGCCAACAAAAGAAGGTTTTCTCCCAGTAAAACAGAAAGTTCGTCGTATGCGTCCTGAGATGTCAGAGAAGATCAAAGCCGAAGTTATGAAGCAGTTCAATGCAGGTTTCTTAGCTGTTACTTCTTATCCACAGTGGGTTGCAAATGTGGTACCCGTACCTAAGAAGGATGGCAAGGTAGGAATGTGTGTGGATTACAGAGATCTGAACAAAGCGAGTCCGAAAGACGATTTCCCACTTCCTCATATTGATGTTCTGGTTGACAACACCGCTCAACACAAGGTTTTCTCCTTTATGGATGGTTTCTCTGGTTACAATCAGATCAAAATGGCTCCCGAAGATATGGAGAAGACTACTTTTGTTACACAGTGGGGCACTTTCTGCTACAAGGTTATGCCGTTCGGACTGAAGAACGCGGGTGCCACTTATCAGCGTGCTATGGTGACCTTGTTTCATGACATGATTCATCACGAGATAGAGGTCTACGTCGACGACATGATAGCTCGATCACAGACTGAAGAAGAACATCTTGATCATTTGCAGAAACTGTTCGACAGGTTGAAGAAGTACAGATTGAGACTGAATCCTAACAAGTGCACCTTTGGAGTCAGATCCGGAAAACTCCTAGGGTTTGTTGTCAGTGGTAAAGGTATTGAAGTTGATCCCGCCAAGGTTAAAGCTATTCAAGAGATGCCAACTCCCCGCACCGAGAAGGAAGTCAGAGGTTTCTTGGGCCGATTGAACTACATTGCGTTCATTGCACACCTAATCGCTACGTGAGCCAATCTTCAAGTTACTTGAAAGATCAAGTGGTGGAATGGAACGACGATTGCCAGATCGCTTTTGACAAAATCAAGGAGTACCTACAGAATCCTCCTATCCTGATGCCGCCTGCCGAAGGAAGACCTCTCATCATGTACTTGATAGTGCTAGAGAACTCAATGGGGTGTGTGTTGGGGCAACATGACGAGTCTGGTCGAAAAGAGCATGCAATATACTACCTTAGCAAAAAGTTTACCGACTGTGAAACAAGATACTCACAATGAGAAAACTTGCAACGCTTTTCTGTCACGACTAAGACAGATATGTTGACTCACACTACCTTGTTGATTTCTAAGATGGATCCGATAAAATACATCTTTGAGAAACCAGCTCTCTCGGAAGAATAGCAAGATGGCAAATGATCTTGACCGAATATGACATCCAAGACACTTCTCGTAGCGATCAAAGGAAGTGTAGTAGCCGATCATTTGGCTCATCACGTAGATGACTATCGCCTATGCAGTTCAATTTCCGATGAAGATGTTTTACTAGTCACAGATTGTGAAGAACCAGTCCGAGAAGGACCGAACAAGGATCCCGATGGACTATGGTTTTGATGGAGCCTCAACGCACTTGGCAATGGCATTGGCGCCATCATTACATCCCTACAGTGACATACGCCTTTCACCGCCAGATTGTGTTTCATTGCACTAACAACATGGTCGAAACGGCATGCATCATGGGTCTTAAAGTCGCTATTGACTTAAGAATCAAGTTCTTGCAAGTATATGGAGACTCGCCTTTAGTGATCACGATAAAGGCGAATGGGATACTGAGCATCCGAATCTCATTCCGTATCGAGCATGTTCGAGTCTGATCCCTACTTTGAAGAGATTACTTTCGATCACATTCCACGAGAAGAGAATCGGGCGGACGATTGGCTACTATGTCATATATGTTCAAGGTTAGATGGGACAACGAGGCTCCCCAGATCATCATTGAGAAGTTTGACGAACCAGCATATTGTTGTGAGCTTGATACAGAAGAGAAACCTTGGTACTACGATGTGAAGAGGTATCTTGAGGCTCGAATATCCGCAGGGCATCCGTTAATGATAAGAAGTTCATGAGAAGATTCGCTTCCAAATTCTTTCTCAGCAACGACATTTTATACAAGCGCAACCACGATCTGTGCTTACTCCGCTGTGTAGACCAGAAAACAGCAATGCGTATCATGGAAGAGTTACGAAGGCTAATTTGGTACCCACTCCAAAGGACACACCATGGCTAAGAAGATTTTGAGAACAGGTTACTATTGGTCCACCATGGAAGGCGATTGTCACCGCTATGCTCGATCTTGTCACAAGTGCCGTTATGCCGACAAAGTACACGTACCTCCAAACCGAATGTTTTAACTTCTCCTGGCCTTTTGCAATGGGGCATTGACATGATCGGAGAAATCAAGCCCACGACTTCCAATGGACATCGTTTCATCCTTGTGGCAATTGATTACTTTACCAAGTGGGTAGAAGCAGCCTCATTTGCATCTGTTACCAAGAATGTTGTGGCTTGTTTCATCAAGCATAACCTTATCTGTCGGTATGGCACTCCTGAAAGGATTATCACAGATAACGGCTTCAATCTCAACAACAAGATGATCACCGAACTCTGCACGCAGTTCAAGATCAAGCATCATAATTCTTCTCCATATCGGCCTAAAATGAATAGCACAGTGGAAGCCGCCAACAAAAACATTAAGAAGATTATACAGAAGATGACTGTGACTTACAAAGATTGGCACGAGATGTTACCATTTGCTCTTCATGGTTATCGTGAAGACGAACATCAACAGGCACCCCTTCTCTTATATACGGTATGGAGGCCGTCTTACCTATCGAGGTTCAGATACCCTCAACCAGAGTCCTCCAAGACGCAGAGTTAGGTGAAGACGATTGGGTCCAGACTCGCCTTGACCAGATTAACTTGATTGATGAGAAACGACTCGCGTCCATCTGCCATGGATGATTTATCAGAAACGAATGATCAGAGCATTTAACAAGAAGGTCAAGCACCGAGTCTACCAAGTCGGTGATCTAGTAGTCAAGCGCATCATTCTTCCACAAGGTGATCCCAGGGGCAAATGGACTCCCACCTACGAGGGACCGTTTGTAGTCAAGACAGTATTTTCCGGCGGAGCTATGATACTTAGCACCATGGATGGTGAAGACTTCCCACACCCTGTGAACGCAGACATAGTCAAAAAATACTACGCATGAAAGAGACCCGCTAGGTCGACTGGCCTAGGCAAAAATAAGGGCATCCTGGCGAACCAAAAGGTTCGGGCAAAAATAAAGGATATATACAAAACATGTACACCCGGCAAGTCGAAAACCTGAAAAGGCGGCTTGGGCAAAAAAGGGTATCCCAGAGAAAACCGAAAGGCGGTCTAGGCAAAAGTTAGGATTTAAGCGTCGACTATGTCTCTTCGGATCACCTTCGACTCTATATTAGCATTCAAGGTTCGAATGGCGAAGATCGTCTACTCACTTTCTCGACAGCAAGGAGATGAGATAGTCGAAATATGAGTACTAGCATAGTTGGAACTTAACGAGATTGTTTCCATAGCTTTTACCTTCTTGTGTACAAACTACTTGGCCATACGCCACCTTTCAAATAAGCATAAACTTCTTTCTCTTTACAATTTCGTTGTTGTTATTTGCAAAAGTCCAACGCTTGCTTTGAATGACTATACGCATTTGACAATAAGAATCTAATCACAAACATAAGAAAAGTGAACATACAAAAGTACTTACTACAGGCTCCAGGAATTGGGACGACGACGAAAGTCACCAAGGACACTTCCCCAGCAGAGCAAAAGGGAATCCGCGAGCTGCAATTCCACTCGACTAAGTAATGTTACATCGGTCTCCAAGCAGTAACACCTCACTCCCAGTCAAAGTATTTATCCCCAGCGGATATCTCTCAGTCCTTCCCCTTTTCCCCCAGCGGCAGTATCCAGACTCGAGACTTGGTCAGATAGTGCATCGGAGGAAACTACATCTTCATTCCCCGGCCAGAGATTACAACGGGATCCTGACTCTTCCAGCCCGGTCTCCCAGCAACTATCAAATGCTCTCCAGAGATCCACGAATCCCGCGCCTCCCAAATTTCCTCAGCAGGATCTACATACAAGGTCCCCAACAGATCGCCTTCCAGATTCTCCTCAGCAGGGTCTATGAGGTCTCCAACAACGAGTTTCTCAGTCTCTACCCTCCTCAACAATAGCTAGGCCCAAGACTTGGTCAGATAGTGCATCGGAGGAATTCAGGATATCCTTGTTCTCTTTCAAAAGCGGAGTTCTCACCTACCCAATTCCCCGAGCAGAAGTCAGAAATCTTCAAACAGAACATCTGCATCTTCTTCAAGATGGATATGTTTTGAAATATCACAACGTCTATCATTCATACATTTCTCATAAAGTCATAATTCATGCATATGTCATTCATATACACTGTCATGCATCATACTTTGCATGAAACTAACCAATATTCTGTCAAAGTTCCTCTTGTTTTCTCCAAAGCAGTATGATCCTCGCAAACAGTCGAGATTAAGCCGAATCGACGGGAAAACTATCTGAAAGACCGCCTTTGGTTGTCCTCCGACGACTGGTCCAGGATTAAGCCCCGAATCGACGGGAAAACTATCTGAAAGACCGCCCTTGGTTGTCCTCCGACGGGTCCAGATTAAGCCCAATCGACGGAAAACTATCGAAAGACCGCCCTTGGTTGTCCTCCGACGACTGGTCCAGGATTAAGCCCCGAACCGACGGGAAAACTATCCGAAAGACCACCTCTGGTTATCCTCCGATAACAGGCAATGGATCAATACCCGATGCACAACAGGGAAGATATCCACATTTGGCCAACTACAACCTCCCTCAGAGTAATCAGCACGAAGATTTATTCTGATCCCTTATTATCAACAACAACTACAGAGTCTAGCGTACGACTCAGTTGCCTTGGATGGAATCTTAAGCCCATCTCCGACTACTTATCAACAGTGCTTCACTTTCAGAATGCTGCATAGATGGTTAAAAATCAATACAAACCAATAACTTCATTCAAAAAATGAACACGAAGTCTAACGTATGACTACCTCCGGATGCCATCTTAAGCCCATCTCCATGCTCCTTCCAGGAACGACTACAGAGCCTAGTGTATGGCTCACTCCCCAGCATCGAGCTTTCCAGATGGCATCTTAAGCCCATCTCCGTCAATTCTCCTATCAACATTTTCGAGTCTAGCGTACGGCTCATCCTCCAGCGAAGTATCCAAATGGCATCTGTAAGCCCATTCCCGCATCATCCACCAACAACGAGTGCAAATTTTCAGGTGTACTCGAGTGTTCAATCATCTTCTACCTCCAGGTCACGAAAGACAAGCGTGTCAATCTAACCCTCGTACAAGAAGATTGAACAGGGGCAATCATACCCCAAAATTTGCCCTCCATTTACTCAAGAAATTTCATACATCTATACCAAGATTCCTCAAGAGTTGATCGGACAAACTCTCTCTAGACAATCAACCCAAACTAGGGTTTGGTATCTCTCAAGTCAAGATGAACTTCCAACATCTCCAATGGCCTTCATGCCTCCTCATATGCTTCAAAGATTCTCCATGTCAAGTTTCAAGCTTCACAAGTCAAGTTTCCTCAGACAATTGCTCAGATGGTTGAAAATCAGTTGTATTGGACAAAAAGTCAACTGTGGTCAACATACAGTCAAACTTCATAATTTTTGGTCAACATCCTCATTTTGAAGTTACATTCATCATTTGATCAAGGGTTGATCATGATTCATCAAGAAAACTCAAGATTTGCTCAAAAGTCAAACTTTCTAAATTAGGGTTTCTAGGTGAAAAGTCAACTGAACTTTGACTAATCATAACTTCCTCATACTTTCTCAGAAATTTTTCCACCACCTTTTGTTTTGAAGGAAATTCAATTCTGTACAACTTCATGTCTCACAAGAATGTCCAAAAAATGCTTCATTTGAGAGGTATAGCTCAAAACATTACAGGGTCATTTTCAAAGTCAACAAAAAAGTCAACTTTTTGTTTTGAAGATATATTGAGCATGGTAACTCCAATTGAGATGAAACCAAAGACATTGTTTAGAGGACTCTTAGAGCTTTCCAAAAAGTCCAAGAACACTAAAAAATGTGGAAAATTGAGCAAGTTACACCATTCACAAGTTGGGCAATTTTGAAAGAATGCACAAAGAGAGATACTTCAAAAAATCAAATCTTTTGCAAATGAGCCTACTTTTTCTTCATCCTAACTTATTCCTCATGCAATTAGGAACATCCAAGCCCAATGCCACGAATTTTTGATTTATTTTTCTATTTAATTTGTAATTTATTCATTTAAATGCAAATTAAATTTAAAAATAAATTATAAAATCAAAATTAATTGAAAGATTGATTTTATTCTCTTCTTAAGACCCAAGCAATCCATTAAAAGCCAGCAATTTCGAAATTGGACCAAAAAAGGCAAGATTGGATTGGAATTGAGCAAATTTTGAAAATTTGATTTTCATGAAAAATCAAATTTGATTATCATTGAATGGTGATTGATTCTTGCCAAATATGATCCAAAATCCATCCAGCATATATACTTGATACATACCAATCACAAGAGGACGAAAAAATTGCCTTGGAAACCCTATTCTCAAACTGAAAAAACCGTGCCTCTCAAGCAAAGTGCAATCATACTTCCAGCCGTTTTCCATCGATTTTAAGGTGTCCAACAGATTCCTTGATATCTCTTGAGTCGATCCAGACTCTTACATCGTTCAAAACCATCAAGAATCAAGCAATCCCGGTTTCGGTTTGTTCTTATTTTTCCAAATTCGATTTTCACTTTTTATGCATCATTGACACTTTTTGATTGTGTATTCATGACCAGCAGCAAGTTTGCAAACTATCTGGGTAGCCCAATTGCGTTTTAGTGACCTGGAACGAAAATCACCATGGCTAGGTTTTCTGGTTTCGAATTAGGGTTTCTTCGAACAGGAAAAATTGGACCTCAAGACCTATATCAATGAACTCGGGACAATGTCCTGAATCGAACCATGCCTTTAGTATTCGTTTATATTATGTATGCTGCGTTTTTGATTTTGCCAGGAACCTTAGTGACGAACAATGGCCGACGCTAACTTTCAAATATTTGAAATGGAGAAGACGATGGTTGGCGCGAGTTCGTGGCGAAGGAGAAGGCAACGCGTGTAATTCCACTCAGTCCGTTTCCAAACAGTTGACACACTTGGCTCAGTTGGTCAGCGCGTTGGTTTTCAAGGATTGAAGCCAGGGTCACGGGTTCGATCCTCATCAGGACCAGCTTGGTTTTTTCTTTTTCACAAACTCAATTATTTTCATATTTTCATGTTTTTTTTTAATATATGGCATTATTTTAATTTCTTTTCAATATTTTATTTCTGCATCTAAAAATTATCAAAAAATATTTTTCTTTTTGCATTTATTTCATAAAAATCTTTATTTAATTTAATAAATTAAAAAACATATTTTTGCATGCATATTTATTTTTATTTATAATTTAGCATTTAAATCATTATAAATTCATTTTAAATTACTAAATTGCATTTAAAAAATCCCAAAAAATTATTTTAGCTTATTTATCTTATTTCCAGCATGTATTAATTTTCCCATATTAAAAATTGCATTTTTCTAACATTTTTTCTCTTGTTCGATTCATGTTGCATTTTCCGAATTCTTCTTTTTGTACAGGTTGATCCGATTCAGACAATTTTCTCTTTATCATTTTATCATATTATTTTCCAATAATGTAACTGTATATGGGATGTAATAGTTTTAATTAGGACTTTTATTTTCCGCATTTTAAATTATGTATCTGCCCCAAAGCCTTGTAATAGCGTAGGATTTACATTTCCGCCCTTTACATTCCGCATTTTACTTTTCGCACCCTATAAACTGCTAGTAACTAGGCGTGTATGGCAAGATAACAATGAACATAGCCCACTAATTTTCAAGATAACATATTCTGAAATCAACACACTTCTTTCACACATGCACCCTTAGGGTAATTCTCGTTGCCTTTGAATTCAAAATGGTCATGTCCTCGAACGTAGAGGTATTCTAGCACCGTTGCCTTCCAAACAAATCATCATAGTCCCTTCGATACAAAGATCATAAGACCCACGATGTCGCCTCCGAATACATGATCTTGACCCTCGATTGTCGCCACGAAAAATGATGATAGTCACCGAATGTGCTAGGATACTTCCTACAAGTTGCCTTCTATGACCATCCGATGTCCCTTCGAATGTCCCGCTTACATCCAACGAATGGAGCTACCTACTAACTAATGGTATGGCTAGCGCTATTCTAAAGGAATGTAGAAGTACAACAAAACGACCAATTAGGTGGGTAAATAAGTCTTTTAGTTGCTTGCTCTATCAAATGCTTTTCACACACACTTTTTCAAAGTTCAAATTCTTTTCAAAACAAAAACATTTCCGAACACTTTGTATACACTCCTACATGAGTCATTATAAAGTCAAAGCGAAATGCCTTTTCTAAAACATTTTGTCAAACACACAGAAAGCAATTTTAAAAAGTAATCTAGAGCAACTAAGAGCCCGTAGATAACTACGGATGGAAAGGGGTGCTAATACCTTCCCTTTTCATAACCATTCTCCCGAACTCAGAATCTAACGAAGGTCTTTTTCTGTTACTTTTACCTTCCCTTAATTGGATAAAAATAAAAGTCGGTGGCGACTCTTGCTATCCGCACATTTGGATACAAAAATCCTACAAAGTCAGTTCACCGTATTACAATGAGGTGTGGTGGAGTTTTGGTAACAGTGAAGATATTTGTTGTTGTTATAGGACTTGGGAATTTTGTTTGTAAGGGAACATTAATTCCAGGTAAAATCCAAGACGGAACATCTGAGTTCCATTCAGTATTTCCTGGGTGAGGAAAAGGAGTCTCAGAGGATGGTGCATTTGGATTAGTTTGGTGGGAAGTATATACAAGAATTTCTTATTGGGAAGTTTGTGGAATGGTTGTAGTTGTAGTGGATGAAAGTGGAAGTTCTAAATTAAGGGTATCAAAATTTTCAATATCAGATAAAACTTGGTCACTGAGAGGATTTGTTTCTACAGTTTCTGAAGGTGCTGTTAGATCTATGTCTACATCTATTGTTTCTATGGTTTGTTTGGTAGTGTTTGGAGTTGGGGGAACATAAGTTGAAGTTTGTGCAGCAGATGTTAATAAACTTGCAGAAGTGTGAGCAACCAATGGGGGCTTGACATGTAATATTTTTGAATTGGATCCTGTGATAATGTTAAACCATGCGCGCGTCTCCGAAGCCCTTGGATTTGATTACTTTGGTTAGTTAGACTCGATCCAACGCGTGACATTATTTCTGATTTTATTTTTTAAAACTTAATTTAAATTGTAATCCCATGTGAAAACCAAGGAGGTCCATATCAAGGACAGTGCGTGTGATCCTTTGGATCTACTTACTCACGCGTTTTGACTATGATCAAATGATCCACATTTTTTTGGATTTTATTTTATTTTCTGATGTATATTTTTAAATGCTTTAAACTTCAAAAAATTATATAAAATTCATTTTTGGTCCAAAAATTATGAAAAAATTCAAAAATATATTTTAAAATATTATCTTTCTGAATTTTATTTTTTCATAATATTATTTTCATACTTGATATTTTTTATGATTTTTCCCTTTTATTTGAGGTTTTTAATTGTTTTAAAATACTTTCTGACATTTTAAAATTCTGGAAAAATTCTGGAAGGATCCAATGGTTATTTGACAAATATTGGTGACCTTATTTTATTTTTGTTTCTGATTTTACTATTTTTTTTTTCATTTTTGGTTCATTTCACCTGTTATTTTATTTTTAAAAAATATTTTCCGACTTTAAAGAAATTCTAAAAAAATTTGTCACCACTTGTTGACCTCTGTTTGACTTTGGGTAATTTTCTTGGAATTTTATTTTGATGAAAAAAATACTATTTATGTATTTCGTCAATAAAGTCCAATTAAATAACCTAATTTCAAAATTACTTTTAATCTTTTTATTTGATTTTTGTTTTCATTTTACTTTGCTGATTTTTGAATTTATTTTAGAGTCACAAATTTCTTCAACATCAATGGAATTTGGGTGTTGATAGGTCTCTTGACCAAATCCACCAAGAAAGTTGATTGATTTTGACGAAGTTAGACCGAACAAATTCATCTGATGCAAAATAAATTTGGAAATTATTTCTTCTTCTCCATCTTATTTTTTCCTTTTGTTCCGACTCGGAAAAAGTGATCAATTGGTGGCATGAACTTTAATGTTCTAACATAAACCCCAAAAGATTACTTGAGCTTTGATCTTGGTTCAACACCTATGGCGCTTGTCGTGTGGCCGCGTTGATTTCTAATCAAGCTTCTGACAAGTTTCCACTAACCTTGTCCATTTGAAATTCTCAATTATCTTTGATCAAGTGATGTGATAATTTAAAAACCCGTGATATACTTGACAAAAAACAATTGAAACTTATCGTGTGGCCGCGTTGACTCTATCAAGCTTCTCACAAGTCTTCATGCGTAAGTTTCAAGATGGTCCCATTGCTGACGACTAACAATTAACAATTTGATGATATACTTGACAAGTTTCAAGAGTGTCATCTTTCTAACCTTTATTAATTTCTTTTTTATTTTCCGTTCTTTACTTTCCGCTTTTACTTTTATGCTCTTTATTTTTATGCACTTTATTTTTAGCATTTATATTTCATGCCATTTTTTCTTTGCGCACTTGAGCATTTATTTTCTATGTCATTTTTCATTTGCTCACTTGAGAATTTTATTTTCTTGTCATTTTGAATTTGCCCACTTGAGCTTTGTTTTCCTTTTCCAAAATATCTAATAATTCAACTTAAATATAAAAAACTTTTAATTGGACTTGGTTACTATCCTTGTGCTCGAAGCTTGATCTTTGGACTTAGGATTAGGACCCTTACCTCAGCTTAGAGATTTTTGTGCCCTTGGTGTTATTTTGTCTTGTCTGGTTATTATCTTTGTATGTAGGTTATTCCATTATACTCGATTAAGAGTGGATTTCCTCCAAATACAGTTGTTACTCTGCCAGTTTTTCTTAAGACAAGAGAGTTCATATGAGGCATTGACTTATATGGAGCTTGATTTTTTTGTCTAGTTATTTGTTGTTTATCTGGTAATCCAAAGGATGAGATATGGTATTGACTCTTGATGTCAACTACTAGTTTTATCGTCCAGTTAGATCTTTCTTTACCCTTACCTTTTACTTTATGCACTTAGGTTAGTCTCTTCATCTCCTCCCCATTCTTTAATTTTCAAAACCTTCCCTCTTTTTCAAAGGATTCTTGTTTTTAAAACTCGAACTGCTTTCATAAAAAACTTGGACTTAGGTCCATGAATTTTCAAACTTCTTTTCTTAATAATACTTTGACTTTTATTTTCATAAGACTAAAAAAACATCCAACCTCATTCAAACTTTTTTTGAGCTCTTTATAGCTTTTCTAACAAAAAATTTCTTAAAATCAACCAACACACAACTTTAGTCTTTTTTACCCGAACTACTAGGTTTTGATTTCAACATTGCACATTGTTGGTATGTAGGCCTGGAACTCATTGGAAGTTCTATCAAACCAAAAATTATATAAAATACTTTTTTTATCCCCCCACCATCCATTTTGTACATATACCCTTTTTTTAGCACACATATACAAATTTTCAAAAAGGTTTTTGCGCAGTACGGTAGATACTTTGGGTGCCTAACACCTTCCCTTTGCATAAATAACCCCCGGTCCCAGATCTCTGATCTTTTTTTTTGTTAGGATTTTATTCTCTCTTTTTCCTAGTCCTTTGGATAAAATAAAAGCGTGGTGGCGACTATTTTGTTATTTTTTGAGTTAAGTCAATTAAATGGCTTATACTCGCAGTTTTTGCCGCTACAACAGTTGTATCTTAGATAAAATACATCACAAGCTTCCAGATATTGAGTCAGTAAAATGAGACATGTTTTAACGAAATCTGTTTAGAACACATACTTGGTAGTGACTCTTGAGCTCTCAGTGACATTATGCGAAGTATAACAAGACATGATAATACTGCAAAAGAATATAGTGAGAATGCCACTCTGATAAAATAACAACACAAGATGAAGATAAGTCACCATCAAGCTAGTGAGAAATGTAATAAGCATCTAGAAACATAAAAGAAGAGGTATGACATTATCAAAATTCTATAAAACCTACCTCATCCATCATATAGGAGAGGTATGCCATTAGCATTAGGAGAGCAACTTCACAATCTGTATAATGCTTGGAATCAAGAAGAAAATTGTTTATAATTCAGCAACAAATTGTTTGAAATAATCATATCTCTTCATAGCACTCAATATGGAAATACATCATATCATGGTTACTACTGAAAATACAATCGGAATGGCAAAAATGTCCAGAAGATACCTACCAATTTAGAGCTTTTTAATATTATGGGCACTGAACAGACTTGTCTTCAAGTTTAATAGTTAATAAATTTGCACTTGGAAAAACCAATAATTATAATAAAATAAAATAAAACTATTGAAAATTAGATATCAAACCTTCCTCATTTCAGATGTTGATTACCATTTATCAGTTTCAACACAAGAAATAAACTTAATAGAAACATTAGTATCATGAAAATTCTACAATACAAAAAAAGATGGATGTGAAAATATGAATAATCAAATCCGAAGTAGAAACAAATTATCAATGCAAATACTACTCACTTAGTGTAGAACACAACCAAATCAATTTCCCTTTGTGACTTTTTCCCATCCTCTGATGCTGAAACTTAAGGGAAATGCTATGAAAGCGTTGGATCTGAAATAAAGAGTCATGTTAATGAAAATGGACAATAGAGAAGGTAAAAAATCATCAAGAAAAACAATTCTATAACAAAGCATATTCAAGAAAAACCCAAACAATGAATCCATATGATCACATGTTCTTCTCGAATACGTCACACCATCGGAGTACGCTTTTGTCCTCTCCTCCCTTGTTCGCACCACAGTCGTCGCTGATTTTTTCCCAAATCTGATCGATAACCCTAATTTTTTCCCTATTTTTGTTTCGATTTATTTTATGTCCAATGCAGCCGCATCAGCCAAATTGTCAGCATTAACAGATACACGTGGTCATAAAGCTCTGTGATTTTGTGATGATAGAAGAAAGAAAGAACGACGAGGAAGAGAGGGAAGAGGAAAGAGAGAAGAAAAAAGAGGAATAGAGAGATGATGTTGGGAAGAGAGAATGAAGACATGATGGAGGGCAAAGAAAATTGGGAAGGTGATGTGATGAGAATTTGGGATCATGAAGTCAGAATAAAGTGGGTTACATTAGTTGATTTGTAACCAAACAACTCCATATGACATCATCAATGTATTTCAACTAAATTACAAATTGTCAACACAACTTTTAGCATTGGACACTTGTGTTTTTTAGTTAGATAATTACCATTTAAGTGGCAAATGAACTAACTTTCCCACCAATCAGCCGATTAGTTAAGAAAAATTAAGGGGCATAAACTGCTTTTCCATAACAGTTTATGTTCTTATATGGTAGATATAATTAAATCTTTTTCCATACTATCAATTTCAATTGGATTATTGTGGGTCAGTTTCACTCGTCCGAAATTGACTAAAATTAACCATTAATACCCCTTTTAGTCAACACGATTAGAAAAATATTGTCCAACCCTAATTTTTTGTTTTATATTTGAGTATCATGTAGCGTTGGAATAGAAGAAAAAACCGAGAACTCAATACTTCCAATGCTTATAGATAACTTGCTTTACATATCACTTTGCTCACCCTTGCCGATGCCACATCCCTCCTTGAGCATCCCCCTCCGGTACTTCCAATGTTTACATTATCCTAAAGCTTCGTCACTAGACATGGCAAATAAACCCGGCCCCGCCCTCGTTAAAATTAGCGGGAAAACTCGGTTTAGCAGGGGGTGCGGGTGGGAAAACCGTTTTATTTACGGTGCGGGGCGGTGATGGTACCCGCACCCATCCCACACCCGCCAACTAAATTTAATTTATTTAATTTATTTTTAATAGTTTTATTACTTATTTACATTTTTTAAAATGTTATAATATCATGTTTATTAGAATTATTATTTATTTTTTGGAAAATAAAATTTAAATAAAACTATCAAACTTGAAAAATACTTTTAAAATAATTAACTATTTAGTTTAATTATTTATTTTTAACTTTATTGAAAAAATATAAATTTAAAAAAAAATAAAAATTTTATTCGGGCGGGTGCAGGGAAACTCGTTTCTTATTGGGGGTGAGGGCGGGTGAACAAATTTTAGCCCCGAACGGGGCGGGTGCGGGTCGGGGTCTGGGAGGCGGGTGTGGGTCTGGGTGTGCTTAAACTTGTCCCCGACCCGCCCCGTTGCCATCCCTATTTGTCACTGGCTTCCTCAACCTCAAATTCCAGGTTTTCACGATCTTAACAATAAGTTCTTTGTCTCCATCCAAAACTCCAGTATATACTTCTTCTTCATCTTCCATTTATCCAGACATCTCTCCCTCTCTCTCTCTCTATCTATCTATCCCCCCTTCATCTTTTGCAACAACATTGTTGATATTGTCAATGCCCTTAGCGTCAGTGGTGATCAAACAAAAATCTTCGATTTCCCCTTACGAATCACATCTAACTGATTTTGTGTTTTCTCAACTAGATCATCAGATTCCTTGAGCTCGTTCGTCTTACTCACTAGTTGAATAAGAATCGACTTATTCTTAAATATCGGCTCAACCCAAACCAACACGTTCTTACTTACCGGCTCAACTAGATTTAGATTTGGGTTTGAGTTCAAACCACAAAACTCATTTATAACTAGATTTAAATTTGGGTTTGAGTTCAAACCACAAAACTCATTTATGCTAGTTCCATTTCTTTCAAACCGATTCGAACTAGAGCTAATTATATGGTGAAACCATTGTCCCAAGGAACTAAGAAGTGACACATTAGAATTAACACTACTTAGATCACCGGTATTCTCCAAATCTAATCTCAAAATAGAATTAGCATTTTTGTTTTTGTTATGAGACGAACGAAAAAAGAAAAAAAATGGATTGCCATTTTGAGGGGTTTCAAAGAGGTTTGAATATGGGCCAAAATGGAGATCTAACTTAGTTAAATTTTCAATTTGATTGGAGGATGTCCAATGCAGTATAAAGTTCATGCCATCATAGTTTTGAACATGGCTAGGATGATTTGTAGGCCTTCCAAAATAATTTGGTGTGTTGTAGTTATGAATAAAGGGTCTAATTTGTGGATTAAGGTAAAGTGGAATCGATGTCTATATTAATGGTAGTGGTGATGGGGCTTTGACAATGTTAGTGAGTAATTCATAGTTGATGTATCATCTTTGGTCATAGATTCGAGTATTATATTGAATCAAAATGAATGAAAAAAATCGAAATCTCGATAAAACTAAAAAAATACGAAATATGTGAAATACAATAAAACGAAACAGGTAAAATTGACTGATAAGAGAAAATGAATAAAAATGGATTATGGTTTTGTGAGAATAATTAATTTAATATTTTTGAGTAAAATATAAAAATGAATTTTAAAATATTTTTTAAAAATTAATCTATAATACATTGAATGTGACAGATTATAATTAGTCTAGAATATGATTAATATGTGTATATCTTCTTTATATATTTGAATTATTACCATTATTTTAATTAATATTAAATTATTTATTTAATAATTTTATTAAATTATTAATTATTATATCTTTTAATACACGAACAAGTTTATACGGTTAAATTACAATTTTGATCGGTATGAAGACCACCAAACCAAGATGGAAAACATTTAAACACTGCAAAAATCGTGATTTCATTTGTACCTTTTATTTAATGATGCGACTTCAAGATTATCATGCACATGCACAGAAGTTCATTTACACGTGGAAGAACACATATTGAACAAGTTAGCTAAGTTCTTTACTAGAATCAATGCCAGCAAGCACTTAGGGGTTACGAACGACAAATTTGATAATAAAAGTTGTGCACAAATAAAAATTCAATGCATGAACACAACAAGAAGAAAAATCATGATTATCCTTTTAGCCAACCTAACATGGTGCAACACAAATATCACTCAAAATTAGAGATCAAGTGCAAACTTTGATAAAAATAAGCATATAAGGCATATCATAAAGTATTTCCAATATATGTTAAGAATCTTAACACATCAATATTTTCTTATTCTACATTGCAAAAATCTAATTTTTTCTACATTGCAGGCTTTCATAAAAATAACCATATAAGGCATATCATAATGTATTTCCAATTATATATTAAGAATCTTAACACATCAATATTTTCTTTTTCTACATATGCACCGAATACACATTCAGGAGGGTTATAACATGGAGTCGGACAATATTGCTAAGATGAACAAAAGAATTAAAATCACATAAAATCTATAAGCTACATTAGTATATTGGATTGTTGAAAACATTTATTAGGTTACAAACAAAAAGATAGATACTGAGATGCAGTCCATAAATCATTATTGTAAATTATTTACGGTAAGTGAAAAGATGTTTAAAATAAAACAATAATATTCAGATTCTAAAATAAAACAATGCATCTTAGATCATATTCATATGTGTTGTATAGTTCATTATATAAAGTAGAAGGATTTTATCAAGAGAAAAACATAAACATGGTATTGACTCCTAATAACCTTATATAATTAAGGCATTTGCGATGACAAATTTTGTAATAGGATACAAAACGCAGATTCCAAAAAGGCTACGTAAAGCATTTAGGTTTTATGAAGGCATAAACAATTATGACATTTAAACTAAACACCCATATTGTGAGATATTGGGTCGAACTCTATTAAGTCGAAGGTAGTATTTTGGTTCGACGGAGTTAGCATGCAGTCGAAGATTGCTCACATGCTGTTGTCGAAGTATTACAAGTTGTAGTCGAAGTGTGTTCTAACTTGTAGTGTCGAAGGATGCTAGGATTGTTAGCATCGAATTGGACCAGTTTGTTATGTCTAATTGATTAAGTTAGTTTGTACCCTAAATTAACTTGTAATGGGTATTTGTGATAAAAGCCAATTAGTTTAGTATCTTAGGTTTATTATAAATAGCATATTAGTCTCTCGTCATTGCATACTGTAAATCCTAATTTAGGGTGAGAGGGTTATTTGTTATTCTTGTATACTTGTAATATTGTTTGAAGAAAAAGGAAAGAATAATAGTTAATAACCAATCTCTTGTGTTCCTCATATATTCTACCCTTGTTTGTGTCTTATAATTAAGCAACAAGTTTATATTTTGTTTCCAAGGAATCCAATGAACAACAAATTGGTGCGGTAAGCATGGAGAAGATGCCTTCAACAAATTATGAGATTTAAAAGTTCACCAGAGTGAACGATTTCGGTTTGTGGCGCTTGAAGATGAAATCCCTACTGGTTCAACAGGGTGTTTGAAAGCGTTGAAGGGAGAAACAACCATGAACATTGTGTTAACTGCAGACGAGAAGACGACGATGATAGAGAAGGCCCACAATGCAATTTTGTTGAGCCTTGGTGATAAGGTTCTTCGACAAATATCAAAGGAAACGACGACGGTAGGGTTATGGGTGAAACTTGAAAGTTTGTACATGACCAAATCGTTGGTGAATCGACTATACCTGAAGCAAGCTTTGCATTCATTCAAGATGATTGAAGACAAAGTGTTGGCTGAGCAGTTGTATATGTTCAACAAGCTGATTCTTGATCTTGAAAATATTGATGTGAAGATCGATGATGAAGATCAAGTGTTGTTGTTGTTGTGCGCGTTGCCCAGATCACATGTTCACTTCAAAGAAACTCTCTTGTATGGAAGGGAGTCCCTGACCTTTAAAGAAGTTTAATCAGCCTTGTATTTGAAGGACTTGAACGAACGAAAGGAGCATAAACCTTTTACGGTTGGTGAAGGTTTGGCCGTTAAAGAAAAATTCTTGCAAAAGGATAGTAAGTTCGACAAGAAGAAAGGTAAAAGTCAGTAGAAGTTTTACAGTGGTGGAGCATCTGGTATTCAATGCTATCATTGTAAGAAGGAGGTTCACATAAGAAAAGTGTGCCCTAAACGATTGAAAGATCATGGATGAAAGGATAATGGCAATGCAACTATTGTTCAAGATGATTTTGACTCATATGATGTTCTTGTGGTTTCGAGCAGCAACCCGTCGAAGGAGTGAATTATGGATTCTGGGTGCACTTGGCACATGACTCCAAACAAAGACTTGTTCGAGGAATTATGTGATCAAGATGGTGGATCTGTATTGCTGGGAAACAACAAAGCTTGCAAGATTGTAGGTGTTGGATCTATGAGATTCAAACTCCATGATGAGTCAATAAGGTTATTGACTGAAGTCAGGTATGTACCTGATTTGAAGATAAACTTTATTTATCTTGGTGAATTCGACAAGAAAGGATATGTTTTTCAAGGAGAGAAAAGTATCCTAAGATTCATGAAGGGGTCGAAGGAAGTCTTGAGAGACACAAAGAAACAAGGCTTGAATACCCTTGAGGATGAAGTTGTAAGTGGTTCGACAAATGTTGCATCCACGAAACCTTTGTCGAAGACATAAATCTGGCACATGAGATTGGGCCATGCCAGTGAAAGGGGTCTTGTCAATTTGGGGAAACAAAATTTTCTTGGTGGAGACAAAGTCGAAAATATGAAGTTTTGTGAACCCTGTGTACTTCGAAAATCTTCCAAAGTGAAGTTCAACAAAGGCAAACAAAGAATACATGGATCCCTTGATTACATCCATGCTGATCTTTGGGGGCCTGCAAGGTGTCCATCACATTCAAGAGCGAGATATTTTTTATCCATAGTAGATGACTATTCCAGAAAGTTATGGGTATTTATTCAGAAGACTAAGGATGAAACTTTTGAGAATTTCAAAAGTTGGAAGACTCTGGTCAAAAATCAAACTAGCAGAAAGGTCAAGAGGTTGAGAACAGACAATGGTCTTAAATTTTGCAATGAGGCATTTGACAACTTTTGTGTTGCCTCTGGTATTGCAAGGCACAAAACTACTGCAGGCACTCCACAACAAAATGGTTTAGTTAAAGGTTTAATCGAACCATCTTGGAGAGAGTTAGATGCATGTGTACTAGTGATGGGTTAAAGAAGGTGTTTTGGGTTGAGGTTGTTTTGACAACAACATATCTGATAAACAGATGTCCTTCGACCGTGTTAGATATTAAGACACCTGAAGAAGTTTGGTCGAGACATCCACCAAATCTCGACAAACTAAGAGTATGTCGCTGCGTAGCCTATGCTCACATTAGGCAAGACAAGGTCGAACCTAGAGCTCTTAAATGCATATTCATGGGATACCCTGAAGGAGTCAAAGATTATAGGCTATGGTGCCTAGAGTCAGGTCACAGAAGGATTATCACCAGTAAAGATGTTGTTTTCAATGAAGCTGAATAAATTTCAAGAAAACGGATGATGTTGGTCGAAGTACAAAAGCATCTGACAAAGAGCTAGAACAGGTAGAGATTCCTGTTGAGGTGGAGCATGTTGATGTTGAATTGCATATCCCAGATAAAGCCGAAGAAGCAGAGGATGCTTATGAAGTTGAGGAAACTGCCAATGACTATCTATTGACAAGAGATAAGACACGAAGAGTCATCAAGCCACCTCAAAGATTTGGGTATACAGATCTTATAGCTTATGCTTTAATCTCGGTAAGTGAGGTTCTAGATGAAGAACCATGAGACCATAAGGAAGTTATGAGGAGTCGAAATACGACTGAATGGCTGAAGGTCATGGATGATGAGATGAAGTCTCTTCATGATAATAACACTTTGTAATTGATCAAGAAATCTACTGGATCCAAGTTAGTCAACTGTAAATGGATTTTCAAATTTAAGGAAGGAATCGAAGGAGTGGCGTCAAAAAATACAAGGCATGGTTGGTTGCAAGAGGTTTCACTCAGAAGTAAGGTGTAGACTTAAATAATGTGTTTTCTCCTGTTGTGAAGCATAGGTCCATCCGAATGTTGCTTGTCATGGTGGCACGATTCGATCTTGAACTAGAAAAAATGGATGTGAAGCTTGCGTTCTTGTATGGTGATCAAACAATCCTGATGAGGCAACTTGAAGGGTATGTCGAAAAAGGAAAGGAAGATTATGTGTTCAAGTTGAATAGATATTTATATGGGCTGAAACAATATCCTCGACAATGGAATAGGAGATTCGACAAATTCATGGCACGCATAAGTTTCGTTAGAAGTCAGTTCGACCACTATGTTTACTTCAGATTTCGTCCTGGTAATTCATTTGTTATGTTGTTGCTTTATGTTGATGATATTTTCATAGCAAGTAACAATGTCGAAGAGGTAATGAGGGTGAAGGCTGAACTCAATAAGGAGTTTGAAATGAAGAATATGGAAACAACTTCCAGGATTCTTGGGATTGACATTCGAAGAGATAGAAAGTAGTCGAAATTATGCTTATCTCAAGAGGCATATTTACGGAAGATTCTCGAAAAGTTTGGTATGTTGAATTTGAAGCCTATTGTGACTCTAACAAATCCTCAATTCAAGAAGAATATTGATTAGTGTCCTAGTACTGAGGTCAAAAGAGATTATATGAATAGCATCTCATATGCTAATGTAGTAGGTTATTTGATGTATGTTATGGTTTGTACTAGACCCGACATAGCATATACAGTAAGTCTTGTAAGAAGGTACATGGCAAATCCTGGAAAGGCTCACTAGAAAGAATTGAAGTGGGTTCTAAGGTACATAAATGGATCTCTGAACAAAGTCTTAATTTATGGTGGAGCCTTAGGTGAAGATAATAAAGCAGTAATCGAAGGATATGTCAACTCTGGTTATGCAGGTTGTATGGATTCCAGAAAATCTATTTCTGGATATGTTTTCACTTTGTTTGGTACAACAATTAGTTGGAAAGCAACACTTCAGAAGGTTTTTGCATTATCAACCACTGAAGCAGAATATATTGCTTTAATAGAAGTTGTGAAAGAAGCATTGTGGCTTGAAGATTTTGCTAATGAGCTGAAAATTCAAGGTGAAGTTATCACTGTTAAATATGATATTTAAAGTGCAATACACGTGTCGAACATGGAGAATTCAACCTATCATGAGCGAACCAATCACACTGATGTGAGGCTGCATTTTGTTAGAGGGGTAATCGAACATGGAGAAGTCCAAGTGCTGAAGGTTTCGATAGATCATAATGTTGTTGATATGATCACTAAGATATTACCTAGTTTCAAGTTTTTCCATTGTATGCAGTTGATAAAGCTGCATGAAGAAAACTAGTTCGTTATTTGATAATAGAGTTTGTTCCAAGGTGGAGATTTGTGAGATATTGGATCGAACACTATTGGATCAAAGGTAGTATCTTGGTTCGACGGAGTTTAGCATGCAGTAGAAGGTTGCTCACATATTGTTGTCGAAGTGTTACAAGTTGCAGTCGAAGTGTGTTCTAACTTGTAGTGTCGAAGGATGCTAGGATTGTTAGCACCGAATTGGGCTTTTTTGTTATGTCCAATTAGTTAAGTTAGCTTGTACCCTAAGTTAGCTTGTAATGGGTATTTGTGATAAAAGCCCATTAGTTTAGTATGTTAGGTTTATTATAAATAACATACTAGTCTCTCATCATTGCATACTGCAAATCCTAATTTAGGGTGAGAGAGTTATTTGTTATTCTTGTATACTTGTAATCTTGTTTGAAGAGAAAGGAAAGAATAGCAGCTAATAATCAATCCCTTGTGTTCATCGTGTTCCTCATATATTCTACCCTTTTTTGTTTCTTATCATTAATCAACAAGTTTATATTTTGTTTCCAAGACATCCAATTCACAACACATATATTTAACAAGGATACTCGAGTTTGTGTGTTCACTTTAGTCGCTACATTTTAAAGATCCCAAGTGAACACCAACTTCAATAATCTTAAATCATTATCACATCCAATTAATACATCTACTTAATATTCCAAACCTTAATGAATTTACTCGAAAAGTCACACTAATTTACAGGTCAAGCGTAACCCCCTCTCAGGTATGTCGAATAAGTCAATTTTTTACATTCAATTTCAGCATGTAACTAAATCTAGAAGCTACATATGACTGCCATAAGAATTTAGAACTAATGGCGGAAAAATAATGAACAAAGAAAAAGATAAAATTGATCTTCCACTATTATATGCAAAGGAAGTTAATTAAAATGAATATATTATGAAGACAAAATAAATGTATGATAAACCAATATTTATTAAATTATTGTCGCACCAACTGAAAATTTAAACAATGTAGTTTCTCGACTACTTGAATAAAAACAACATGAATATTGTAAAAGTTCAACAATTTATTTGGTGTCTCAGTCTTATTAATTCTAGCCACATAAGCAATGTGCATTTTAATCTCTAATCTTCATATGGTTTGTTGCTATATGGTAGATGATACCTTCAACATGAATTGACAAGAAAACTCCAAATCCACGATCAAAAGACATCACAATTTCAAGAAACACTTCAATACCCGAGCTAGCAACAAAAATCAAACAGGAACCCTTAACACTGTAACAAACATATAAATTTTTAGTACACCCACCATATGTAGCACGTTGAATCAGAGCATAAAGGAACACATAATCATAGTGAAGGAATTTAATAAATCAAACATCATTTTATTAGTTTTGAAGACATGAAAATGAGATTGAAGAAAAACCTTCAAAGGTGGTGGATTGTCAATAACCATGTACTTTTTGGGTGCTACATCGGTCAAATGCATGCCCGGAAAAAGAGCCTACAAAAACACAAGTCAACAACAAAAACTGAATTAGCATTTTCAAAAATAAGAATTAATCGTCATCATATACTTAATAGGGAGAAAATAACTACAAAAAAATCAATTTCAAAAACCAATTCCAACAAATTAAATAGCCAAACTTATCAAATAAAAACTCAATTCAAAATTATATCCAGACTCTAGCTATTATTATATAATAATTTCTCAAAACATCACAATTCGAACATACCCTGAAAATCAAATCATTGTGATATAAGCAATACAAGAAAACCCATATAAAAACTCTGAATTTAAGTCATCATATCTAGCAATTTCAGAACAACTGTGGTGCAGAACATCGTATTTAACAACTGCAAAGTATCCACTTAAACCCTAATAAACGTCGTGTAATTAACACAAAAAAAGCTTGTCCAATTCAACAACAAAACAAAGAAAATCACAAATCTAAATTCCTAAAAAATTCAAAAACTCTGTTCATAATCAAATTATACATTAGACCGAACATATGCTCGCAAAATTGCAACAACAACAAACATGATTAGTAATCAACATGGTCATATAATTAAGCGACACAAAACCTAATCAATATCACCATCATCATCAAAAAACATTTCAATGCAACCAACAAATTCAACCAAAATTTAAGTAAAGAGTGAGAAAATTACATCAAGGTTTTTTTGAACAATCTTTGGTCTCTTAAGAAGCTTCTTTGGAGGCTTCTCTCCAGTCATCATCATAAAGTCATGTTCGATCTCTTCCTTTGTAAGAGTAAATACAAATCTCGACTTCTCTTTCCCCATTGGCCTCTCCAAACCAGGGCGAGCACGAGACTTTGCAGATCGAGGCTTACTCACCCTTGTCGATGCCACACCCATCCTTGAACTTTCAATGTTTACTTTAGCCTCTGGCTTCATCACCGACTTTCTCGGCCTCAGATTCCATAATTTCAAGACCTCATCAATTGGTTCTTCGTCTTCATCTGAATGCTCAGTCTCCACTTCTTCTTCCTTTTCCTTTTCTCCAGCAACATTGTTTATCTTATTGAAACCCTTAGCCTTCAGCGGATATCGAATAGAAACTTTTGATTTCCCCTTCCGAATCATATCCAACTGATTTTGTTTTTTCTCAACCAGATCATCAGGTTCCTTAAGCTCATCCTTACTTATCGGCTGATCCAAAACCAACTTGTCCTTAGTTTGTGGCTGAACTAGAACCAACTTTCCCTTAACCGGCTCAACCCGAACTAGCTCATGCTTACTTACCGGCTCAAGCAAGTTTTGGTTCAAAGTTAAACCACCAAACTCAGATCTACCAGTTTCATTTTTTTCAACCAGGTTTGAACTAGAGTCGAATCTAGTATGAAACCAATGTGTCGAAGAACTAAGATGAGACACAATAGAATTAACTCTACTTGGATCATGGGTTTTCTCCGAGCCCAATCGCAAAATAGAGTGAATTTTGTTTTCGTTTTGATTCATATTAGAATCAAAACGAAAAAATGGATTTCGATTTAGATGAGTTTCGGAGATATTTGGACATGGGCCCAAATGAAGATCTGGTTTAATTAGATTTTCAGTTTTGTTGAAAGATGATCTCCAATGTGATATAGAGCTCATGCCAACATAATTTGGAACATGGTTAGCATGATTTGTAGGCCATTCAAAATTATTTGGTGAAGTGTAGTTATGAATAAAAGGTGTAAGTTGTGGACTAAGGTAAAATGGACTCGATGATGATATTAATGATGATGGTGGTGATGGGGCTGATGACAATGGTAACGAAGAATTAACCGGTGGATTATCATGTTTGGTTTTGGATTTGAGTTTCATCTTGATTCAAAATGAAAGAAAATTTGAAAAATTCAAGAAAATTAATAGATTTTTGTGTGAAAGACAATGAAATGAGACTCGTATATAACATTAGATAAAATGAGATAAACAATTAAAATAAAAAAATTGATTGAAAAGAGAAAGTGAATAAAATTAGAAAATAATTTTTTTAAGAAAATTTAATTTAATATGCTGGAATCAAATAAAAAATAGATTTTAAATTATTTTTTTAAGAGAAATAGTCTTTAATACATTGAATCAAACCAATTAAGATTATTCTAGAATATTATTAATATATCAATATTTTCTATTTATATTAAGATTATTACTATTACTTTTTATAAATAATTAACTATTTACTTTAACAAATTCTTACAAAAAGGTATTACTTATTATATGTTTTAATATATTTTGAGTAATTTATATTTTAAGAATAATTGTCTGTATTTAGTGAAGTTTATCTTTTAAAATTAATTATATTGCATGTCTCACAAAAAGATATTTGCAATTAAATTGATAAAAAGTAAGATAAATAAGAAATTGTGATTTTCACTTAATTATTATTATTATTATCATTATGATATAAATTAAGTTTTTTTTATTCTTCAAATTTTTCTTAAAAAAAATATGATAAATAATATTTAATTGTAATTATATATAATATTAATCTTATAATTGTGATAAATAACAAAATTGCGCTTTTACTAAATTGTTTTATAACTGTGATAAAAATCAGTGAAGTTTATTTTTTTATTCTTTAAATTATTCTTACCAAAAATAAGATAACAAATATATATATATATATATATATATATATATATATATATATATATATATATATATATATATATATATATATATATATATATATATATATATATATATATATATATATATATATATATATATATATATATATATATATATATATATATATATATGTGATCAATAACATACTTGAATTTTTGATACGGTGAAAATATATAAATATATCATATTATATCTAAAAAACATTAAATAAAAGAAGTATCAACTAGATTTACTAATATCGAAATTGCAATCTTAAAACATAAGACACATAAAACATTTAAATCAATATTATCTACAATAATAACATTAAAGTGTTATATGCAAAAAAATGCGTACGTCTTTAAACCGATATAATCACTTGTCACAAAAGCAACCTCACAAAATTTTTTCCCTATCGTTATAAAAACAGTAATGCTATTTGTGTAAATCAAACACTGTTCACCATATTTATACGGTAAATAATTTTTTTAAAATAAAAAAATAATTTATAAAAATATAATTTATTTTTAAAATTACTTTTATAGCTTAAATATAAAATTTATTATTAATCAACTTTATTATTGTATTAACCAGAAAAATACATATTATTAATCATATATTTTATTTATAATACATTAATCAAGTTTACTACTTCATTAACTAATAATTTACATAACATTAACCAAATTCTGACATTAAAATATGTAATATAATAATCAATTTTTATATTTTATTTACCAATTTTATTTGTTATATTTCATAATTTAATATCAAAACTCGGTTAATACAGTGTAAAGATTAATTTTATATTTCATATTTTAATGTCAGAATTTGATTAATGTTATGTAAATTATTGGTTAATGAAGTAGTAAATTTGGTTAATGTATTATAAATAAAATATATGGTTAATAACATGTATTTTTCTGATTAATGTAATAATGAAGGTGAATAATAATAAATTTTATATTTGTGCTATAAAAATAATTTAAAAAATATTTTTTTTTTAAATAAATATTATTATTTTATTTTACTAAACACTGTTCACCGTATCTATACGATAAACAGTGTTTAGTGTAAGTATTACACATTTGTGTACAAATAGCATTTCTCTTATAAAAATTACACTATACATATGACATAATATGCATGATGAAAAATAAGAATATAATCTCGTCACTTAGACAACCACCGGATCAAAATAATATTTATTCCTCTTTAATTAAATTTTAGAAACTTAATTTAATTCAATTATTTTATGAGTTTATATACATATGAATAAATATTAAATAAATCAAATTAGTCATCCTTGTATTATATCTTGTGTATGGTAATGCCATGTGCATACAAGTCTTTTCATTTCAATCAGAAACTATAGCAGTGCCACTGTAACATAAATTTTTTACAAGTATGTTGTTCATTAGGTACACAACAATAGTCATACACCATTTTTTTCAAAACACATATGTTTCAAAGCAACAACTAGCTACACTAATTTAAGAAAACTCTTGTGGTTCATTAGCATCATACTTGTGGTTGAAGGTACTAGAATTTTCAGCACCAGCCATGAGCTTGAATGGTAGCATCAAGCTACATGATCCATTACTGATGTTAGATTTGGAATCAAAAGTTTTAAGGAAATGATGTCAAGTTCAAAGCACAAAAGCGAGGTAACAATAACATCACGGACGCCAACTAGGACATTCCGCTTCTACCTTATGCTAGATGGTTTTTCTTTCAAGGCATATCGGTAGAATTCTCTATTGACTTCAACTTATATCTGCAACAGCTTGTGTTGTTTTCTCATCAACAAAGCTTGTTAGGCATAACTTTGAAGAGGTTGCAAAAGGAGACATTGTGTGAAATTTTGGAAGCAGTGGGTGTCATTGGTTCTAATGATCTTCATATTCTAGACATGGGAGATATATGAAATAAATTCTATATAAGTGAAGAGGTGGGTGTCAACATGAATAGGCTACATTCTTCTAAAATCTGAATTCCTACAATGGATTTGTTACAGCATAGCTTACGAGATTTTAGACTTCAAGTATGATGTTGAACTTAATTACGTGACACGTCAATTTTGTTAACGGACGTTAGTAGGAAGAACTAAAAGTATGGATGACAAACTTTAGAAGGAGAATTCTTTGAAGAAAATGTTTAGAGAGATTAAACACGAAAACTGCTATATTTAGAGGGACCAAAAACATATTTAATCCTTAATTTATTTAAATTAATTCGTGGAATTTAAAAGGGTGTTACAAACAGCCCCTCTTTAAGTTGGAATGAATGTCAATCATTCCAAGCATGGATTGAAGCAAATGAAACGAACTCATGTGGTAGGATTTTGTGAGAATATCTTCCACTTTCTCCTTGGATGAAACATGCATCAGATGAATGATTCCAATTCGTGATTTTCCCTAACAAAGAGGCAGTCAATTTCTATGTCCTTGACCCTCTCGTGAAACACACGACTTGATGCAATGTGCATTACAGACTTGTTGTCACAATAGATAATGATGAGCATTGGATGACAAACCTTAAAGTATGCAAGGAGAGATAAGATCCAAACACCTTCGCAAGTGGCCTGAGCAAGCGCGCAATACTAAGATTTGGAGGAAGATCGTGAAATGACAGCTTGTTTTTTTTACTTTTCCAACTGATGCAGGAATTGCCAAGGAATAAGCATATGTATGATATGGATATGTGAGTGTCATGACAGACACCCCAATTTAAGTCAGAAAAACCTTTCAGGAATAAGGTAGAGGATGACTAGAAGAAGAGTCTTTAACCTGTATTATTTTTGAGATACTTAAGCACATGTATGCCTACAAGCATGTGCTTATCAGTAGGAGCATTGAGGAATTGGCTTAGTTTGCTTACAACATAAGCAATCTCAGGTTTGGTATGAGTGAGGTAGAGTAAACAGTCAATGAGTCTGCGATATGTTGTGGGCTCAGATAAAAAATTACCAAGTTATGTGTGAAGCTGAAGGTGAGGTTGCATTGGGGTGTTGCGAGGTTTAGAACCAAAGAGACCTGCATCATTTATAAAATTAACAACATATTTCCTCTAAAAGAGATAAATGCATTGATTGGTTCTGGCTACTTCAAATCCAAGAAAGTATTTGAGAACACCTAGGTCTTTAATGCTGAACTTGGCATCTAAGAGGGCTATGATCTGATGAATCTCATGAGGATCATTTCCTCCTAGAACAAGATCATCCACATACACTAATAATATAGTGAATCTAGCTAATTATTATTTGGTGAAAAGGGAATAGTCAGCTTTGGACTGAGTATATCCTGAAGAGAGGAGAGTATATGTTAGCTTTGTGTTCCACTGCCTACTTGCCTGCTTCAAACCATAAAGTGGCTTTTGTAATTTGCACACAAAATTTGGTTGAGGTATGTAAGGCCTAGAGGAGATTTCATGTAAACTTCTTCATAGGGGGTGTTATACCCCAAAATTTGTCCTCCTACTTCTCAAGACAATTCACATCTCCATACTTAAGGATTTCACAAGGGTGGACCAGACAAACCCTCTCCTAAGCAATCAATCCAAACTAGGGTTTTGCTCCTCTCAAGTCAAAATGTATTCCCAATGCTTCAAGTGGTTATCATACCTCATCATATGCTTCAAGGGATCACTATGTCAAGTTCCAAGCCTTACAAGTCTAAGTTGCTCATCGAATGACTCAGATAGCTGAAAGTCAACTGCATTGGGCAAAAAGTCAACTGTGGTCAACATACAGTCAAACTTAACATCAATATTTTGAAGTGATATTCATCATTTGATCAAGGGTTGATCAGGATTCCTCAAGAGAAGTCAAGATCTGATCAAAAGTCAAAGTTTCCAAATTAGGGCTTCTCTAGATAAAAGTCAACATAACTTTGACCAAGCATAACTTTCACATACTTCATCAGAAATTTCTCCACCACAACTCATTTTGAAGAGAATTCAATTCTCTGCAACTTCATGTCTCACAAGCTTGGACAGAAAATGCTTCATTTGGAAGATATAGATCAAGACATTACAGGTCCTTCTAGAAAAGTCAACAAAAGTCATCTTTTTGCAAAGAAGTGTCTATGAGAATGGAAACTCCAATAAAGATGAAACCAAAAGGGTTGTTTAGAAGACATCTTGATATTTCTAAAAAGTCCAAGAACACCCAAAAATATTGAAAATTGAGCAAGATACAAATTGTGCAAGTTGAGCATTTTTGAGGAGGTGCATAAAGAGAAATACATTGAAAAAGCCAAAAATTTCCAAATGGGCCTAAGATTTTATGATTTAAACTTGATCATAAGATTATCCATGATCACCATACAGCATGCCACGCCCTTTACCTTATTTATTTATTTATTTTTGAATTTAATAATTCAAATAAAATACAAAAATAAAAGATAAGGCAAGGTTGGTTGGATATTTGCATGGCTTGGGGTCCAAGATAGCTCATTACAAGCTGTCAATTTCGTTCAAGAAGATTAAGGGAAGATTGAGCAAATTTGGGAAGATTTTGTGAATTTTTTCAAATCAAATATTCTCCATTCAAGGAGAATATTTCCTCTTAATTCCTTGACCTAATTCCATTCCTCTATAAATACTTAACTTTCTTACAAGTTCAAAAGGTTTTTTAGACAACCCTTACACGTGCTACTAGCCTCTCACAAACCCTAGAAATTTCACAAATTTCTTACAAAGTTGGCAAAATCGTGTTTTGTCTTCCATCCAGTTTCAAGCAATTCCAAGCACTCCAACGTGTTCCAAAAGTATTATAGGGTAAGTACATGTCCAGAAACATGGCCATAACACGTTGAATCATGCCATATAAACACCTCTGTTTGCATATTTTTCATGAATTTGCATTCTGCTTATTATTGTGTTTTAATCGAAACTAACCATTCTAATGTGTTCCTGAGGTTTATTGGAGCAGGTTAGGTCAATCGTAACAATCTTTCCATGGCTTAATCATGAAACACCATTGCTAGGGTTCATGAACTGAGCAGCTTCGTATCCACTGTTAGAATCTGTTTTCGGACAAACAAATACCACCATTAGATTTGTAGCATCCTAATTAGTGGATCTGAGTTATTCTTGTTTGTGTTTCATGCGTTTTTCAGGTTTTTGGCATTTGAGCACGATCAGAGAAGACGACCGGAGCACTGCTCCGGTGCTTCTAATTCAGAGGTTTCTAACCCTTACCTATTTATGGGTTCAGAAGGATGAATGGATGTATCACCGCCCCAGCGGTTCACCTTGCGCGCACTATGTCATTCTCTCTATCAGGTCGTGGGTTCAAACCCCACCTTTTGCAATATTTTTCTTTTTGCCTTGCGGTTCCCGTGCGGAAGTTACCGACACGGATCCTTTCGACCGAAGTGCCAACTGGGCGTCTAACACCAAGCTCCAACTGGGCCTCATCAAGATAGGAGTGCGATTCGAGCCTCCCTGCAGAATCCTCGAAGTTCCAACTTCGGGTACCTCCAAGAATGAAATCCCGAAGTTCCAACTTGGGTGCCTCAAACAAGGAACTCCCGAAGCTCCAACACGGGATGGCTCTTTCGAGCGCTTCATCATTTTCTTTATTATTTTCCATATTTTTATTATTTTTCTTATTGTTCTTATTTAATAATTGATCAATTTAATTAGTAATTAGGTTAAATAATTAGGATTAATTAGATAACTTTCACTAATTTTTTCTCTTATTTTAATTAATTAATTTAGGGTTAGTATTAACTAATGTTTCTTTAAATTAATTAAAATCAACTAGACTTAGATTATTTTTCACATTTCAAAAATCCAAAAATATTAGTACTAGTTTTCTTTTCCGCTATTTATTTCCTCGCAATTTAAATTCTAGAAAGGTTGTATAGGTCCCCAATTTTTTATCATGTAATAGCGTAGGACTTTACTTTCCGCATTTTACTTTCCGCACCTCCTATTATGTATCTGCCCCAAAGCCATGTAATAACATAGGACCCTTTATATTTCTGCAATTTACTTTCTGCACCTATTAAACTGCTAGTAACTAGGTGTGTATGGCAAGATAAAATCAATCTAGACCACTAAAGACAAGATAAAATATCTGAAAACAATACATTTTTCTCACACATGCACCCTTTAGGATATTCTCTCTCGTTGCCTTACAAATGGTCAAGTCCCTCAAACGTAGGGGTATCAGTACGGTTGCCTACATTATATCATCACAGTCCATTCGACTTAAAAGATCATAGTCCCTCGATGTTGCCTACTAATACATGATCTCGTCCCTCGGTTGTTGCCTATGAAAAGTGATGATCGTTCCTACGAATGTGCTAGGATACTCCTACAAGTTGCCTTCTATGACCATCCGATGTCCCTTCAAATGTCCCTTTACATCCAACGAATGGAGTTACCTACCAACTAATGGTATGGATATCGCTATTCTAAAGGAAAGTAAAATAACACGGAAACGACCGTTCTGAGTAGGTAATAAGTCTCTTTTGCTTGCTCAAATTAAAACATCTTTTTACACCACACTTTTCTCAAAAAAATTTCATAACAAAACATTTCCAAACACTTCGTATACATTCCAACGTGAATCATTACGAAGTCAAAGTGAAATGCCTTTTCAAAACATTTTCAAACACACAGAAAGCAAATTTCAAAATGAGCTAAAGCAATTAAGTGCCCGTAGATAACTACGGATGTAAAAGATGCTAACACCTTCCCTTTTCATAACCAACTCCCTTATTCAGAATCTAACGAAGGTCTTTTCCTGTTCTTTTCGCCTTTCCTTAATTGGATAAAAGAAAAGTCGGTGGCGACTCTTGCTATCCGCAACATTTGCGATCAAACGCAAAACAAAACAAGTCAGTTCTTCCACCGTGTTACAGGGGGTCATCATGGAGGAATGTTATGTTAACACCAAGCTGGACTAGAGGCCATCGGCGAGATGCTGCAATAGTTAGAAGGACTCTAATGGTTTCCATATTCACTATTGGACTAAAGGTGTCCATGTAATACAAAACCTTAGTTTATGTGAATCCCTTTGCAACCAAACGAGCTTTATATCTTTCCACTATCCCATTTGCATGCAACTTGACTTTGAAAATCCACATGCATCCAATTTCCTTTTTGTGTGAAGGCAAGGGGACAAGATACCAAGTCCTGGTTTTAACCAGGGAAGTTAACTTAGAGTTGATGGATTTCCTCTAATTTTCATCACTAACAATAGTCTCATATGAGGTAGGTTCTTGAAAAGGGGAAAAATTCAAAGTGAATTATTTGTGTACAGGACATAAAAATTCATAAGAAAGAAATGAGGAAATATGATACTTACATGGAGAAGATGATGAAGCATAAGTTGAATGAGATTGATGGATTGTATTATGAAGTATTTTGCAACAATAATCTTTGGGATAGGATAGGGGTTTAACATGTCTATCTTATTTTCTGATAGGTAAATTGGTAGAGATAATGCCATGTATTGTTGGATTTTAAGGAGTGGAATGTGTATCATATAGATTTAAGGATAACTGGGTAATATTTCTATTAGTTGAGGGATTAGGTTAGGATTGATGCATCTTATGAGGTGTAGGATTGGTGGAAGATGATTGACGAGGGAAGCCTGCATAAATGCATGATCAAAGAAATCCTCAAGGTTGACTGATTGGGGTAAAGGAAGGAAAGTATTGTCTTGGGTGGATAATTTTTCAAGCCGGTAAAGAAGTTGAGATTCAAAAAATGACATCACTTGACAGAAATATTTTCTTGCAATGCAAGTCAAATAGGAGGTAGCCCCTGACACTAGTTTTTTTTCCAAGTAACTGCATTTTCTGGATCTAGAATCAAGTTTCTTCCTATTGGCTTTTAAGGTAGAAACATAACATAATGATCCAAAAACCTCATGGTTGGTCATGTCAGGGAGTGTATTCTATAGGCACTGGTATGGTGAATGATTTTTGATAAATAGGGTAGGGAGTCTATTGATTATGTGGACAGTATGGACAACTGCATGAGGATAAAAAACGGCAGGTAAACAAGCTTGGAACAAGAGGGCTCGAGTAAAGCCTAGAATATGTTGATGTTTCCTCTCAACTATGCCGTTTTTTTTAGGGGTGGCAACATATGAAGTTTAGTGATTAATGCCAAATTGTTTGTAAAAACTGGTAAGGATAAATTCATTGACTTTGTCAAATCTAATGCATTTAATGTGACTGTTGAATTGAGTTTTAGCCGTGATAACAAAATATTGAATAATGGAAGTTGTGTCAGATTTTAATCTCATGAGAAAAAGCCAATTAAATCTACTTTTATCATCTAGAATAGTAAGGAAGTATATGTATCCCATAATATAGGAGGTGACCAAAGGACCCCATATATCTATATGTATTAAGTCAAAACTGATTGAGATACATGAGAGCTATGAGTAAAAGGTAATCTTTTCTGTTTGGCATACAAGAAAATGTCACAAGGAACATTGTGAATGACATGTTTGATAAAAGGAAAACACATCTTTAATTCAAGCAACTTGGTATGTGAAGCACGACCAAGTCTTAGGGGCCATAGGTCACCATTGGGAAACTTGTATGTATGGTGTGCATGCGCGAGATTGATTGATGGATTAGATGGAGTGTTGGGCAAGGTAATTGGTGGAAAGGACCTGAGATACAATTTAACATGTAGTTCACTTGTTCCAAGAATCTTTTTGGAGGAGGAATCATGTATGACACAATCAACATCATTAAAAATAAGTTTAAAGTGGATATTTTTTGTCCGTTTGAGAACATATATTAGATTAAAAGCAAAATTTAGCATGTAAAGAACATCAGTGATGTAGAAAGTGTGGTTAAAGTGTATGAAGCTAGAAATTTTTTTGGTATCTTGGCTTCCATTTGGCCGTTTTATGGTGATATGCTTAATTCTTTTGAGCCACTGAAAATACTTTTGAGTATAACACACATGGTTAGTGGCATCAGTGTCTAAAATAAATGTTTCAGGCTAAAATGTGTTAGGAAAATTGTAAAAAATACTTGAACAAAGGTTAGGTTGGAATGTGACGTGATTGATGCTATGAGATTGTGAAAGTGATTAACCTTGAAGGAGAACCAACAAAGCTTTGTGTTGCTCTGGGTTAAAAGCCAAGGCATGTGAATCATGTGACCCTGCAATAGAAAATTTAGCTGATTGATCTTAAGTGTTATCATTGGTGCTGGAAAGCTTATTAACTACACCATGTTGTTTCCAACGAGGGGGATAACCACGCTTCTTGAAGCATGAATCAACAATGTGGTTTATGTTTGTTCCATGGTTTTATGATTGAATAAATTTTGGTAAAACATGGTTCTATACTTATTTGAGTAAGATGTTGTGTTGATTCTCTAATTTTAGTATTGGCTTTATATTTGGTAAAACTAATTTAGCTGTAATAGGTTATATAGGATTTATAACCTATAAGGATAAAGCAGGTTGAAGTTCTATTTAATGGAGAAACATGTTGTGTTGATATTTTTCAACATCTGGAATAACATGTCATATGAGATGTAGAGACATCAGACATCAGGACATCACACTACAGAACAGAAACTGTTAAGTTTGTTACAGTTCTTGTTACAGTTCTGTTTTAATTAGAGCAGAATGTTTTGAGAATATTATGCGTCTTATGTGGCGTGACTTTGAAGGCATATGCGAAGGTCTAAGAGCTAAGGAGAAAGATCAACAAGGACCTTGATTGTAGAAGAAGTTATCTACGTATTTAATTCAGCAAAGTTTGTTACTACAGAAGTTTGTTACAGCTTCAAGCTGTTATTTTGAATGCCCAAATACAGTTGGGTAATAGGTTATAAATAAGCAGTTGTAACCTAGTTTTAGTAAGCTAGCCAATTTTAGAAAAATGTAGTCTTTAGGGTTAGCCATGTAAGTGAACCACCCAGGTTGTGGGTTGGTCACTAATTTGTGCCTTGAAGCCTGTAGGCAAGAGGTTTATTTTACTCAATCAGAAGTCGTAAAGCAATTAGTGTAGTTATGTCATTGGAAGAAGTTGTGAAGAAATTCCAAGTTTGGTTTGTGTCACATGTGTGAATGTTTTGTATTGTGTTTGAAGTGTGGTACCTTCAAACTGTTTTCAGTTGTGTTTGGAGTGAGGCATCTCTAAGCTTATTGTGTTAGGAGCCAAGCAGTTGATGCAGTTGTTGGTGTGATAGTGATTGATAGACATCACTGAGGTGATTGGAAGTGAGCAGAGGTTCTCATATCTACGTGTGGTATCTTAGGTAGAAGGGCCACTGGGTAGTCTGATTAAGTGAGAAGTGTAAACATGGAGGTTTCCCTTCGAATTAATATTGTTGATAGTGAACTTCATTCCTGGCTTGGTATACCCTCAAATGTAGGTTGGTTAGAACCGAACTGGGTTAACAATTCCTTGTGTTCTTTTGTTTTCTGCATTGTTAATTGTATACGCTACCTTGTCTGTTTTATAATGTTGGATCAGATGTCACAACATCTTAAGTATGCCCTCTCCAGAATTTCAATTGGTATCAGAGCAGGCATCTTATTTGTTTCTGGATGAGATCCATGAGCGATACTTTCTGGTTGTGCACAAGGTAGAAGCTTGTTTGAACAAGGAGTGCTCATATTGTATGGTCCCTTGAAGTGGATGATGGACCTACTTGTAGATTGTTTGAACAAGGAGTGTTCATATTGTATGGTCCCCAAAAGTGGAGGATGGGCCTATTTGTGGATAACTAGACCAACCTGGCCAGAACCTGTACCTTCTTGAAGAAATAAGATAAAGATGCTGGAACAAGAAAGTTAAATTCAAAGACTTCATGCGGGAGTGAATATTTTGGATTGAATTATTCATCCTATATTCAGCACAGAGATAAGAATTTTCAAAACCTTCATGCGGGAGTGAAGACACTGATAAGGTAACTCTTGTGTTTATGTGTTTCCATATGGTCAGGATATTGGTTGGGTCTAGTCTTTTGCTTGGTGAAGAAGCAAGCTTGTTTTAGGGTTGATTTATTTTCAATCCTTATGTGTCATGCTTAAAATTAAATTGTGGAGTAAGCATTGTGTAAGTTCTGTTGAAGCATGGCTATTTTTCGCTGCATAGCCTCTGATACAACCCCTATAATGAAAGAAGGATCCTAGGGTTATTTTTATCACTAGAATATTTTGGAAGATTATTACAACTATATTAAAAGTGTCAAAGATACTTGAGATCCTTCTCAAGTCCACTCATAAAGGCATGTATTAATAGAGTTGATGAATACCAATTGATCAATGATTCTTATATGCATTTGCAAATTGTTTGAAAACCTTGAAGACTATTGTTGACGCTATTGAAAAATTATCGATACAAAACAATGAAGTCGCCACCTAATTTTATTTATTCCTAAAGAGGAAAGGTAAAATATAGATAAAACCCAAGAAATGAAATGAAGGAAATGGTCTTCGAGACCAAGAGATGTGGGTTCGGGAGTCAGTTATGCAAGGGGGAGGTATTAACACCCCTCACATCCATCGTACTCGATGGGACCCATTTAGTTCTAAGTGTGTTTGTGTGTTTAGTGTGGTAATTTGCTATCTTCTACTTATTATGCGCGAAAAGAGAAAAAGAAAGGAAACGTGTTTTAATTTTTTGAAAGTGTGCTCGCCAAGATGTTAGAATCTCGTGCCTACGTATTCCCCAAGTGCGATGGGAAAGTCAGAGCTTACGTAGTTCTCGGTTGTGAGAACATTTGTTGGTTGGTTGATTTTATTTGGAAAAAAAATAGGAGCTTAATCGTACGTGGACGATAAGGCATCACTAGTGCAATTCGCATGTGAGCGAAGGGAGATCGTGTGTGAGCGATGAGTGTCGCATGTGAGCGGTGTTTGAAAAATGACTTGCGCGTGGTCAAGGTTTTATGAGTTTGAATTTATTTTAAGCGGGAGACAAGTATTGGACCATAAGCGTTCAACGGCTAACACCCCAAGTACTCGGATGAGTGGACAAAACCATCCTAATCATCTTTTTCTACCCAAAAGTTTTATTAAGAAAAGAGTGAGGTGAAACGGGATTCACTTATTAAGATTCAATTAAAGAAAACAAGTGTACAATCAAGGGTCGAAACAGGACTGACTACCATACGTTTGGGAAGAGAGAAGTAGAGTATTTATTTATGAAAATATTTTTGAGAAGAATCACTCGACGTTGGATCGAGGTTTGAGAATTTATTATGAAAGGTCTTGAATGATGAGAAGAGGAGATTTGGGCTATGATTAACCAAGAAAGCTTGATTAATCTCGAGAGAATAGACAAGTGTCTACTCCCTACCATGAGGCCCTTATTGAATGAAAATTTGGTATATGGACCAAGGCGCGAGAATGGAAGTGAAACGAGTAATTGCAAATAATCATATGCAAGCATGAAATAAAGAGAGTAAATGAATTAAAAGCACATACAAGGTGGCTCACATAAATGATAAAGCAACTAACAATTGTGTAAGTGCATGCGCGAAATAAATTTAATCAAGTAATTAGTTTAATAAAATTAATTAGATGGACTAATCAATATTAAATAATATAATTAGATAATTAAATAATGTTTAACTAATTAATCAAAGTCTCATTGTAAGCCCAAGAGCAAGCGTGGTGTGTGCACAAATGTGTGGCCGTTGCGACACTTCTAAGCTTTGTCGACTCAAGGTTAAAAAAATGGCTCATGAATATTAGTTTGAAAATATTTGGTTTGTGCATGTGGTGAATAATTAAAATCAACAATATAGTATTCACTAATTATTACATCATGTGGGGATACCTAATTACAAATGGGAATGACAGAAATAAATTACAAGTAAGAATAGAAACAATTCAACAATTAACAAAAATAAATCTAAGAGATATATATCTAAAATAAAATATTTTTGAGCATTTTAAAGTATTGAAATAAAAATATAAAAAATGAATTTTTTATAAGAAAATAAATTTAATAAGATAAATTCTAAATCTAAGATCTTATGTTCTTTTTTTTTTAAGATAAAGTTTTGAGTAAATAAAATAAAACTAAATCTATATATATCTTTTTGTATCTTTGAAAATTATTTTGAAGATCTAAAAATATATTACTTGTATCAATCAACAAAAGCAATACTATTTCTAAAAAAACTTAACAATTAAAATAAAAATAAAATTTTGAGTAAATAAAATAAAACTAAATCTATATATATATATATATATATATATATATATATATATATATATATATATATATATATATATATATATATATATATATATATATATATATATATATATATATATATATATATATATATATATATATATATATATATATATTGTATCTTTGAAAATTATTTTGAAGATCTAAAATATATTACTTCTATTTTATTTACAAATCTAATATAAATTTATAAGAACTAAAAATTATTCAAGAATTAATGAAAATAAATTTAAGAAGTACTACAATTTTTTTTGGGTATTTTGAATATTAGATAGAAACATAAACATATCTAAATAAATATTTTGATATTTTGTGAAATAAAAAGAAAAATGAATAAATCCTAATTAGCAAAACATTATTAAGGGTCAGTGGGGGTGTCTGAAACAAGTCTGAAGGTGAAAAGAAGTAAAAATCGGGTTGGGCCAAAGCAACAAGGCCCAAACCGAAACAAATGAAAGGGAAGTGAAGAAACCCTAAAAAAAACATGTATCATCCGCTACACACTCCTTTGCTAACATAATTATTACTTATTATTAATTAAATCAAGAAAAAATTAAATAACAAAAAGTCTCTGTACGCTTCCTTCTATTCCTCTATTTCACGCTCGCTCTCTAACTCGCCGCTCAATCTCTCTCACACTTCTTCTGCTTCTTCGATTTTCTGCGTTCGTTTCCATGGCTTCATGCTTCAACGCTCTCGTTTTCCTCTGCTCTTTCTGACGATGCTTCATGACCTATTTTTCTCATCTCTATTATCATCGTGAGCGAAAACAATCCCTTTATCCCCAATCAAATCCCTAACCCCCAAATCAGAGACAACTACATAGTGGAAAGGAGAAAAACGATTGCAAAAAAGACATGAAAGAAGATGATACATTCAGGTATGTGATCTCTCGTCTCGGCCTCTTCATCTTTCCTTTGATTATAAGGTTTTCTGTTTCGATTACTTCCTCTGTTCTCTGATTTTATTTCAGATTTGTTGTTCTGGATCTGAGTGTTGTTGCCGGTGGGAATGTATGGTTTTTGGTTAGTTCGTTGTTGTCCGAGATGAAGGTTTGTGAGAGTATGGGCGGTTAAATAAGGGTTGAATAATATTGGCTTGTGGAGGGTTGTGTCGATGGAGGATAAGGAAGGTTTGGTTTAGAGGTTTATTGTGTTTGAATAAGAGAACCAGTGTTTTGGTTTTTTCTGTGTGAGGCTAGTTATGTGAAGAAACAATGATGGTGGTATTAAAGTTAGAAGTTGGATAGTTTTTTTTGTGAGCAGAAAGTTGAAGGGCGTAGTAGAGGTGGGTTTGTGAATAGTGGTGTGAATGTGTTTTCTTTCCGTTTGCCCTTTTCTTTTTTTCTTTTCTGAATGAGAGATTGGAGGGTCTGTCTTATAGGACAACAAGGTGAGGGTAGTATGGTATTGGAAAATCACTTATTTTAGGGCTGAGCTGTGAATTTTGAGGATAAGAATGGATTGAAACTTGGGGGGAAGGATTGAGATAGTACAAGGTAATGGAGCAGAAATCATGTAATGGAGAGGAGTGAAATTTTGTTGTGTTTGTACTAATTTATTTTTGAATTTGTATTTCTTTCTGCAGATTTGTACAAGGCGGTGGAGGCAAGGGTAGTGGAAAGAGAAAAAATATGAGAACACGATGGGTGGAAAGGAGGAGGACAAGACCGCTTTTTTTGTATTTTTATGATATAGAGAATGAAATAGAATTATTTTTTTTTGCAATAACCAATTATTAAAAAAAACGCAAATAACCAACTTTTGAAAACATTTACGCAAATAACCAACTTTCAGGACTAAATAACACATAGGAGCCATCTGAGATGGCTCTTGCATTAAAAGAATGCACATAGGCGCCACCCCATGTGGCTCCTCCTCGTGAAAAAGCCATCCCAGATGGCGCCTCCTTGTTGTTGTTTACATGTAGGAGCCATTTCAGATGGCTCCTACGTGTATTTGTGTTTTTTTATAAATAAACACCCATGTGTCCTTCATTTTTCACATTTTTTCAACTTCTCATCTAATTTTCTCTCTTATTCTCTGTTATTCTCTTTTATTTTTCTATCATGACATCTCCATACATCCATACCAGAGATGAATACGTTGTTTTCTCGGTCTTAAAACCTCCAATGAAAATGAAATTTTGGCACATATTTACCATGGCCAAACTGAAAAAAGAGTTGATGCGTTGGCTAGAGGGAGAAATAGAAGTTGGTGAAGAAATTAGAAGGATCTAGAGGAAGAGAACAACCATGAACTTCACAACTGGTCAACCTCGAATTTGGTTGGAGGAAGTCAAAACAGACGTCGACGTTATTGCGATGATGTATGGTTCCGATGAAATTGTTTTGATGGTTGTAGTGTCTTAAATAATTTTTTGTGTTGTTGATGTGTCATTTTCATGTTGTTGTTTTAATCGTGTAGTTTTTTATTTTGTTGTCTGAGTATTGGTGTTTGTAAGAAATGCTATTAATGGAAAGAAGAAGATTTGTTACAATATTAAAAATTGCAGATAAATTAAATACAAATTTCAGGATGTTGAGCTTGTAGCACGTTGGGGACAATTTTTTTCGATTGTATCCGGGTCGACGACATAGACCACACTTTCTTTCTAGTTTGTCAACGTCTTCCATTTTAGTTGTTATACGTTTGCTCTTGGGATGACCCTTTTTATTTCTCCGCATTTGACTGTTATGCCAAACTACTTCTCCTTCGTATGCAGGCCAATAATCTGGTTTTGCTACTGGTTCAAAGGCATTGTTGTATACGTTGACCAAGGTCTCAGACTTATAAATTGGAGAAATAAGTACTAGTGCATCTTGATGAACATTTGCACACTCCGCAATGACATGAGAGCAGGGCATTCGAAAGGCCTGAAACTTTCCACAACCGCACCAACGAGATGGTAGTTTAACCTTGTACTCTTGTCTAGGCAAACCCTCATTGTGGTCGATTGTCTCTTTGACAACGAATTTATGGTTATGTCGATCGAATCTTGTAACAAGATAAGTGCAAGCTTTGGCACTTTTGGCCTTAATAAATTTCAAACATCTTTCACTCCACACTTGTCCGGATTGTACCACCGCGTTCCACTTTTCACCTCTCTCTGCAAACAAGGAGGCCATTCTAAAATATGTTGTACTCACCAAAGCAGTTATTAGGAGTGCTCTTATGCCTTTGAAGACGTTGTTCATTGATTCGACTAGATTTGTTGTCATGTGGCCCCAACGCACTCCATTGTCGTATGACCATGTCCACTTTTCCACTTGAAGATTATCAACCCACGCACCTGCATTTGGGTTTTCCATTCTGATCTGGCTGCGATAATATGTAAAACCTGGTTGTGTTAGTGCGTACGCTGCGTTCATAACTGTTTTCCGAAGACGCTTATCTTTGATCTCGCGCATGAAATTTTTAACGATATGTCTTGTGCAGTAAACATGTGTAGACGGTGGGTCGTGCCAACCGTTAGCGGGATTATTGTACGCACTATCAATTGAGGCATGTCTGTCAGAAATCAGACAAAGATCACGTTGTGGAGCTACGTGTGTTCGAAGATTCTTTAGGAAGAAACTCCAAGTTGCTCCAGTCTCTCCCTCGACAAGAGCATAGGCGATTGGGAACACGTTATTGTTTCCATCCTGTGGGACAACCATCAGTAGGGTGCCCTTGTATTTCCCGTACAACCATGTTCCATCTATCTGTATGATAGGTTTGTAGTGTGCAAACCCAGTGATGCAAGTTCGAAAAGCCCAGAAAAGTCTACTGAATATACCATGTCTACTGACGCAGGTACCGTCTTGGGCATACGCCGACGTCGTCTCCAGAACATAAATTGTTCCAGGAGCATACGTTCGCAGTGCATTCATGTAGCGAGGTAACTCTTTGTACGAACCCTCCCAGTTTCCTCCGTAGATTTTCTCAATAGCCTTGTTTTTTGCTAACCAGACCTTTCTATACGAGGGGGTATAGTTGTATGTTGTAGTGATGTGGGAGATTATTGTTTTCACCTTCAATGAAGGATCGCAGCTAACAAGAGGTAAGATTTCTTGCCAAATGAGATCATAACTCAATTTGCGGTGATCCCGTGATTGTGTTGAATTAACGAAAGTGTGTTCCGTCATAGAACCTATCACCCAGGAATCACTCCGCAATATATATGATGCAGTTAGATGGAAGTTACACTCAGGGTGGGCACTGATGATTTTGTATCTCTCTGCATTTGTTCGATCCACATGAAAGTCATAGTTGTTTATCATGTGGAACTTTTTTATTGTTCGCACGCAATCTTCTTTTGAATGAAATTTGTCTTTGACTTTTTATTTTGCATCTGACTGCACTTTAAGGTTGTAGAATAGATCAGATGAAGGGTCATATGTGCACATGTTGAGGGTGGTCATGTACGGAGGTGGTGTGTAGATCTCATGTGAAGGCAGTTGGCGTTCTTCATCGGCCTCTGATTCTTCGTTTACCATGATGTTGAACTGCATCTCGTCAGTGTGAAATCAAGATGCAATATCAAGCTTGCCTCCTAGTGTTTTGATGAAGACAATAAACAATGAAGACTTTGATGGCAAAAAGAAATGGCTCAAATTATCATAATCAAGTCTTGAAGAATCAGAAGCAAAATGTCAAAGGTTATGCATTCAATCTCACTATATGCATACAAGTATTCACAAAATAATACATGCATCCATAAAAAAATGCTAAAAATATTTTACATATCAAAATTAAGATAGAACACTTTTGAAAAACAAATTTTGAGAAAAAATGCACTGGGAACCGGTTCCTCCATATGGGAACCCGGTTACCCAATTCCTGAAAAAACAAGCCCCTGGATTTTGTATGGGGAACCCGGGTTCTCCCAGCTGGGAACCGGTTCCCCTGTGTAAATTTCAAAAAAAAAATTTTAACGTTGGTTCAGCAGGAACCGGTTTTCCCTGAACCAGTGTGAAAAATATTTTTACATTTTAGGCAGATTGTTCATGGTATCTTTACATGGAACCATGGCAACTTTTCATATGATTATACACTTTTGTAAAGGTGTTTTACAACATATAAATACTAAAAATTTTCAGAATTAATTCACCTTCTTCAATTAACATTTTCTACATTCAAAAACTCTCAAATTTTCAAATACTCTCAAGTGTTCTACATCAAATATTTTGTGAAACTTTCCATACATATTTTTCATTAAAAAATTATTCTAAGTTTCATATTATCATTGTGAACACTTGCATCCATTATTGAGAATTGTTTTTCTTGAAGAAGAAGATCAATCCAAGGTTGATATAGTGCACTACAACTTCAAAATCTCTTGTATAAATTCAAACATACTTATTGTTTTCTTGCTGTCCAGGATTGTTGGAAGTAAGTTGTGCATTGAAGAGGATTGTTCTTCTTGCATATAGTGTTGTTAGACCTTAAAGGTTTTAAGAGCCTTTGGTCTCCCTATAGGTTAGATAGTAGGCTTCACAATTGGTGTGAATAGGCTGTACAATAATTCTAACTATAGTGAAATCTCTTGCATGTTGTAAGGGGACTGGAGTACTCTCGATCTGTGAAGGGAACCAGGATATATCCTTGTGTTATTTACTTTTCAGCATTTACCGCTTTCATAAATACCTTAACCAGAAAAGAAAGAATCCTCACATACTTCCATCAATCAAACCAAAAGAAAATATTGTTTCAAGTATTCATAAAAACCGATAATTTTTAAAACACCTAATTCACCCCCCCTCTTAGGCGCATCTGATACTTACAGTCAACTTCCTCTTCTTCGTCAGCAACATCCACCTCAGCTTGTTCCTCCTCCGTAGGATCAACCCTCTATGTGTCCTGGAACACAACGTACAACTCAATCGAGTTGTACCCAGAATATTCATGATTACAAAACATGTTTTGCATATCTTCGTCGTCTTCAACAGCTAGCTGGTAAAATGTTACTTGGTTATCACTAGTAAAAATAGGATGTTAATAGAAAATGTGTGACGTCGGACCTCGCCGAAGTTTGGTCTCGAGTCGTTTTTTGAAATACGAAAAATTGCATTGCTATTTAGACAAAATTGGATATTTTCGGTGTTTCTAAATAAAAAAACTGGCTACGTCACTATTGTACGTCTCACCATTGAAATGTACAATGATAATATATTGTGGTACAGATGACATTTTTTCTGGGTTTGAGTGTTAGAAATTTGAGTGTTTTAGATGTTTGTGTGTTTGAAAATGTTTGATTGTGTGGGATATTTATAGATGGTGCAAATGATTATATGAGAATATATAGGACAAAATTCAAATTTCGAAATGACATGTAAAAGCCATGTTGAATGGCGCCTAGGTGTGTTTTTAAAGGGGAGAAGCCATCCCATTTGGCTTTTTACAGGCCTAGTTATAATTAGGCCTGCCACCTAGCTGTCATCCTAGTCTGCATGCATGCAACCTGTCACCTAGCTGTCATCCTAGTCTGCATGCATGCAACCTGCCACCTAGTCTGTCACAAGCCATCTTGAATGGCGCCTTAGTGTATATATAGGGAGGAGGCTCCATCTCACTTGGCTCCTCCATGACATGTGGCCTACATGCATGCAAGGCCCCAACCACCTCATTTATTCCTCTGTTCCCTTAATCGCCTATAAATATGGTCCCTCATTTGTGTTTTTTTCATCACCATTCTTCACTCTACCTCTACCTCTAATATAATTCTCATTCTCATATCATCAGTAAAAATTTCAACCATGAGTCTTTTGACGTTAGGAGAATCTCACCGAGGAACAAGTGCAAACATTGCAACCTATGTAAGTTTTATTCGTTATATTCTTATTTTTTCTTACATTCTTTTTTCATTATGTTTTTAATATTGTTTACACTTTCTTACACAATTTATTTTCACATTATATTTAGGACACGAAAAAATTTAAATGCCGCTCACATCATTATGTTGCTCCCGATCCATTAATCGTTTCATATCTTGTACGTGCCGGTTTTGGGGATGTTATTAAAATCTCCAACTGCACAATCGATTCAAAGTTTATTATTGCATTGTGCGAAAGATGGAGACCCAAGACACATACCTTTCATCTGCTTGTAGGTGAATGTACCGTCACACTAGAGGACGTTTACATGTTGATGGGTCTTCCAACCAATGGTAAGGCAGTTAATGGTCCGGTCCAACAAGCAAACACTCTATGAGAGGAGATGTTGGGTAGAGATATGGTGGAAGGTCCTAATGCAAGAGGCCAAGGTATATTTTTATCCACACTTAGAGCACATTACTATTCCCTTGGTTTGGACGAAAATTCCACTGAGGAAGAAAAAATAATAAAAACAAGAAACTATATTATGTTAATGTTTGGGAGTTTATTATTCCCCGAGAGTACAGGAAATAGTGTAAATTTTATGTACTTGAGTTTACTTGGGGACGTGGATAAGATAGGAAAATATAGTTGGGGTTCCGCTGTTCTAGCCCAGCTATACAGTTCCTTGTGTAAAAACTGTAAGAAAGACACGTCAACTTTTAATGGATGCGCTTTCTTACTTCAAACATGGGGTTGGTAGAGAATGCAATCACTTAATCCCGTCAACGACCTACCGTTCAGTTTTCCATACGCAACAAAGTAAGTACATTGCTTAATTACTAAAATATTTATATCTTTCATATATATAAAATCCTAATATATTAAATGTTAATTCATTTCGATTAAATCCAACTAATTTTAACTTTAACATATATTATTTTAAAATTTATCATTAATCTGCATTTTTTTATCAACAGTTTACATGGAGACCGTACTTGGGTTTGGACCATGTACCCAATGATGATGATGCAGAGGTTTGGACGGCGAAGACTGCTATCATACGGTTTAACATTGTGGAAATGCACCACAACGACCGTGTGAAGATGCAGTTCGGTATGTTCCAAGACATACCACGTGATCCGATATGTTTGGATCCTTGGCATCTTAGAAGGGTCGATGCCCAATGGGGATATGATAATTGGAGAAATTTTACCAGGGAGTATTGTAGGATGTGAAAAAACCGAGCAGACCATATCTTACAATTTCCCATTTACGAAGATGACGGGATTATGCAACACTCTCGTTAATACATTGCTTGGTACCGGTCAGTGACAAATCCAAAAATGCATATTTCTCACCCCCGCTATTTGGTCGACCTTCGCACCCAGTGGGGGCAACCTTCAGAGCCACAACAACAACCGCGACAACACTACCACCAACAACAACCTCGACAACAATACCAGCAACAACCTCAACACCACCACTAACAACAATAATACCAACAACCACCCCAACAACAACCACACCAACAATACCAACAACCACCCCAACAACACTACCAACAACAAACCCAAATCCATCAACCTCCCGCCAACCAACCCGACGATACAGGACCACCAAAACTCAATCACAACCCCAACCTCAACCTGATTACCAACCCAACCAAATGCCCGACCCACAATTTCAATACTCACATATGCCACACACCCAAGTACAATACACTGAACAAAGAGCATATGTCCAACCCCCTTATATGGGCCCATCAACATCTCACCTCAGCATAGACATTGGCTTCCTCGAGGAATATTCCCCAACCAACCCAACATACCACCAACCATCACCGTACCAAACTCCCTACCATTCATATGGGTATGAGAACATGGGAACGCGTCTATACGAAAGCGGTACACCAAGCAATGTAGATCTTGAGGCATTCATGGATCCTGATCGAATTCACTACGAGCAGCCATCAACCCATGAACAGGGGCCATCGACCCAACAACAGGTAGATCAAGAACCTCACATCACACAAGTTAGGAGAGCACATGCATGTGGAACCCGTGGTCGTCTACACATCCCGGATCGCCGAGAATAAATTTATGTACTTGTTATTCGTTGTAATGATAATTTATAATGCAAGTTTTATTTCACAACATTGTCCTGCACTTTAATTTAAATTGAAAAAAATAAAAATTTTACATACACATAGGCGCCATCTCAAATTGTTTTTCCTATGTGATTTACACATAGGCGCCATCTGAGATGGCTTTTAAAAAAAAAAACACATGGAGGCGCCATCTTGATTGGCTCCTACTGGTTAACAATCAATGTAGGAGTCATCTCAGATAGCTCCTGCTTGTATGTTAAACCTGAAATATGGTTATTTGGATAATTAATTTTAATACATGGTTACTTGCGTTTTTTTTAAACATGGTTATTGAAGAAAAAAAAATCTTAAAAGCACAAAGGTTTTATTAAGAGAGAAACATAAGCATGGTATTGACACTTAACAACCTCAAATAATTAATGTTCTTGCTATGATAGATTTTGTAATTAAATATAAAAAGCAGATTCCAAAAAGGCTACATAAAACATTTAGGTTTTACGAAGACATAAATAATTATGAAATTTAAACCAAACACCAAGATATTTAACAAGGATTCTCGAGCAGATTGTGTATTTAGTTCAGTTGCTATATTTTAAAGATCCAAAGTCAAAATTAACTTCAATAATCCAAAAATCATTATCGCATCTACTTATTATTCCAAACATTAACATTTACTCTATAAATCACATTGATTTACAAATCAGACGTAATTACTCCCTCCTCTCAGTTATGCCAAATAAGTCATATTTTTCTACATTCAATTTCAACATGTAGCTAAATCTGGAAGCTATACATGCTTGCCATTAGAATTTAGAACTAATGGTGGGAAAATAATTAAGAAAAAAGATAAAAATCAATTTTCCACAATTATATTTAAAGGAATCCAACTAAAACGAACATATTATGGAGACAAAAGAGATGTCAATAAACCAAAATTTATTAAATTATTGTCAAACCAACTGAAAAATATAAACCATGTAGTTTCTCAACTACGTAAACTAAAACAACAGAAATACTATAAAAGTTCAACAATTTATTTGGTGTCCCAAACTACTAATGCTAGCCACATAAGCAATCTGCATTTTATTGTATCAGCTTCATAAGGTTTGTTGCTATACATAGATAATACATTCAGCAGAGATTGACAAGATAACGCCAGTTCCACGATCAGAACACATCACAATTCCAAGAAACACTCATCTCCCTGAGCTAGCAAACAAGAACCCTTATCACTACAACAAACACATAAAACTTTCAGTACAAGTACAACCACCATTCTATTTTTTAATGTAGCACGTTGAATCAAAAAACAAATCAATTCACATTTTATTACATAAGAAGAATGAGCATTGTGTTTTTTTTTCCTTTTTCTCCATCAAGGAATCCAAACAAATAGAAAGCTAAAAAATACATGAAACGAGATAGAAGAAAAACCTTCAAATGTGGTGGATTGTCCTTAACCATGTACTTCTCAGGTTTTACGTCGTCTAAAAACATTCCTGGAAAAAGAACCTACAAATCACAAGTCAACAACAAAAGTTGCATTAGCATTCTCAAAAAATATATCAAACCATCCTCTTAAACCCTAATAAACATCATCATGTAATTAACACAAAAAAAAACAACTACAAGCATGTTCAATTATGTAAAACATAACAACAATTGCAAGCATGATTACTTATTAGTAATCAAAATCCTTATAAAAACCACGTGAAACCTAATTGATAATATCACCATCATCATCAACTCGCCTTTATCAAAATAAGTTTAATGCAACTAAAAAATTCAGCCAAAAAAAAGTTTTAAGAGTGAGAAAACTACATCAAGGTTTTTCTGAACAATATTTGGTCTCTTGAGAGGCTTCTTAGGAGGCTTCTCTTCAGCCATCTTCATAAAATCATGTTCAATCTCTTCCTTAGTAAGAGTAAATTCAAACTGTTGCTTCTCCTTCATCACTGGCCTCCTTGAATTAGGTCGAGCGCGAGACTTTACAGATCGGGACTTTCCCACTCTTGTTGATGTCGCGCCCAACCTTAAAGGTCCATTATTTACTTTACCATCTGGATTCTTCATCGGCTTCCTCGGCCTCAAATTCCAGGACTTCAACATCTCAGCAATCGACACTTTGTCTTCATCTAAAGGCTCAATATCTACTTCTTCTTCCTCTTCCTTTTCTTCAGCAGCATTGTTGATCTCGCTGGAACCCTTAACCTTCAGTGGTGATCTAACATTTACCTTTGATTTCCCTTTTCGAATCAGATCTAACTGATATTGTCTTTTCTCAACCGGTTCATCAGGCTCCTTACTTACGAGTTTGTCCTTACTTTTCTCATTCTTACTTACAGGCTTAGGTAGGTTTTTATTTGAAGTCAAGCCAAATATGCTAGTTTCATTTTTTTCAACTTGATTTGATTCGGAGCTAATTCTATTGTGAAACCAGTGTGCCGAGGAACTAAGAGGAGGCACAGTAGAATTAAATCTACTAGGCTCATGGATTTTCTCTGAGCCCAATTGCAAAATAGAATGAATTTTGTTTTTGTTTTGATTCGTATCAGAATCAAAACGAAATAATGGATTTCGATTTAGATATGTTTCTGAGAGATTTGGATATTGGCCCAAATGAAGATCCGGCTTAGTTAAATTTTTTGTTTGGTTGAAAGAAGAGCTACAATGTGATATAGAGTTCATGCCATCATGGTTTAGAACATGATTAGGATGGTTAAGCCAACCAATATTATTTGGTATGGTGCAGCTAAGATTAACTGGTGCAATTTGTGGAGTAGGGTAAAGTGGAGTCGATGTTGATATTGGTGGTGTCGATGACAATGATAGCAAAGAATTCACAGGTGTTGCTTCATCTTTAGTTTTAGGTTCCCGTTCCATGTTGAGTCGAAATGAAAGAAAAATTGAGTTGAAGAATGAAAATGAAATGTGTGATGCTACGAAATCAAACACATATTTAACATTAGATAAATTTAACTTGCAATTAAAAATATTGAACAAAAAGAAAAAAGAAATAAAAAAGGGGAAATTGTTTTTATGAGAATTAATTAACATCTTTGAATAAAATACAGAAATGGATTTTAAATTAAAAACAATAATCTCAATACAATGAATTTAGCATGAATTGTGATTAATCTAGAATATATGTAATAATATATTTTATTTCATATTTGAATGATTAAAAAAATTAAATTGTAAGACAATATTTACATATAAATTTATGATTTTTTATTTTTTATTTTTTGTTTTCAAATAAAGAAAATAAATAAGTATTTAACATATCTTATTAATTTGAGTATTATACTTTATATGTAAAAAGTATTCAATAAATCTTTATAGTTTTGGTGCAAAATATTGTACTCCCTAAGTAACTATTTAGAAGCTAGTTTTTTATATTCATTGAATAATTAATGTAATTAATGTATGTCCTCTATATATATAGAACGGATACATCAATTATTCAATGTATCTAAAAAGTAAAATTTGCTTATAAATCGTTACAGAGAGTGTATATGTTTTAAAAAATGAATTAGATAAAAAAAGAAGTTATTGTAAGTTCTTTGATTTTGAGGATTGGCTTAATTTTAATAAAACAGATAATAAGCAACAACAATGTATTGTTCAGTAGAATTTCTAACTTGTTATCCTATCTAGAATGCCTGAACATGGGTTTTGTGGTTTGGTTTGGATCGGTTTTGAGAATTAAAAAAATCATTTGATCCAAAGAAAAATTTATTCGCGATTCAGTTTGATTTTGGATGATTGATTAAAAAAACTAATTCAATCTGATTCAATTTCACGTGGCTTAATCTGAATCGATTTTTGGTTTATCCAAATTACATATTATATTTTTATTAAGATTATAAAAACATTAATAAATCGTAGCTTTTTTTAGACAACTAATTTTTACTCAACCCAAAAACAATATGAATCACTGCGATCTACTGATCCAGCCCATCAAAACAACTAAATTAAAATAGAACAAGAAATGACCAACTCCTAAGACAACATTATTCTACCGATGTAAATTCTATGATGGGGGGCTTGGTCCAACACCAATAGACAATGTTATCAATAATTTTTGGGTCAAACTATCATTATTCACCATATTACCAAAGTATATCTGATTTTTGAAATTCCAAATTTTGTAACATGTTTTAGCTATGGCACATTTGAGAATCATCACTCTCTATTTGTTTCCTTTGCAATTATTCGTTACCTAGTTTAATTCTTATGTCCACCCCCCTGGTTTATGATCTTTCTGCAACCATCTCAGCATATAATACCAAATGTTCCTCCAGGTTGGGCATAAAAATAGAAGGTGATGAAGAATTTATTTGTTGTTGCACAAACAACATTCCTCATTATCCAACATGCCAAAACGAAATAACTTGTCCTTTGTAGCTAGCCTTTTCTGACAATTCATCCAATGAGTGTACATTGCTCTAAGTCTAGCAACATTGTCATTCTATAACTTGTGTCGGTTAACTGCCTGTTAATGTTCCTTCAGTTCATTGTACATGCTCCTAAAAGTGTACATCACTCTTCACATTGGTGTTAGAACTATGGTTATGTTAATGTATAAGTTGCGTTCACAACTGCTTTTCTGAAGCGCCTTGTCTTTGGTCTCCTGCATAAAATGCAATATGTCTAATGCAATAGACATGCATAGAAAAAGGATTTTTCCAACTGTTATAAGGGTTATTATATGCACTTTCAATAGTGAAGGTGAGAAAAAACACAATAAAGGGGTTAAATTGTGTTAACATTTTCTTCTTTTTATCTTTAAAACCTCTTATCAAATTTTGAACACAAGTTTAGAACCTGATTAAGAGTCTGAAAGATTAGCATTGGAATAAAGTGGATAAGAGGTAAATAAAAGAGCTATAGAACTCACAAGCAATTATCCTAGTTCTTCCTAAAAATCAGGAGTAGTCTAACCCCCTTGCACTCAAGGGATTTCCATTATAACCAAATCTGATTACAAATTGCTTAAGCACACAAGCAAGAGATTTATAATGTTCAAACACACAAGTAAAAGACTTCAATGCTCAAGCACAAAATTAAGAGACATCAATTTATCAAGCACAAAAGCAAGAGATTTCTAACTGCTCAAGCAAATAGGCAAGAGAGTTCTAACTCTATAATAAATGATTATGAGATTGTGATAAACTACACTTGATATATAATCAAAGGTGTAGACAGTATACATCATAGGAAAACTCTAAGACTTAGGTATTTTCTAGAATATACAAGATTTAAGAAATCCTAAGTTAATCTTGTGCAATTGTTTTGATATAGTAACAGCTCTTTGATTGTCAATGTGCATTATTGTGTATTTGTCTCCAAGTCTTCAACTCTTTTTATAGAGAACCACCAAAGAGATGTAGGAGAAGACTTCTTGCACAAGTGAGTCTTGGATAAAAACATTGGTAGATCCATTGGAAAGCTTCTGATATGGTTAATGTTTTTTTAATTCCTTTCAAAACTCCTTTTCTACAAAAGGAATTATCAATTGCAATTCCTCAGTCTTCGGGAAATTTCTGCTAAGTGTTGTACCCCAATTTTTGCCCCTAAGATCTTTTGTCATTTTATATCATCACAATGCAACAAGATCACTGATAATTTCCAAAATATCATTATTTTTGTATATAATTTATGGCACTTATCGGCTCTTTTGTTGATATTTGTTGAATAATCCCGACTTTATTTTGTAAATACGTTTAGTTTGTATATAATTTAGTTTTCGATTCATTTATGTATCATTTGATATTTTTTCATCTCTTTTGTAGGTATTCATTCATAATTGGAGCATTAAGTAATAAAGGACAAATGCTAAGCTTCAAAAGTGTGACTTAGAGCAACTCATCAATGAATGAGACTCAAATCGAAGAATAAAAAATCATCAATTTGGTTTCAAACGCTTCGAACCGGGCGCAAATCAGAGTTACAGTTCTCAAGTTATGGCGAAAATATAAAGCTGATTTTTTTCTCATAACAGTAGAGGTCGTTGAGCGGGATTTTGGCCGTTGAGCGCAGTCCCCTGGGCAGGAACACGTTAAAAGGGTAAAAAAAAAAAAAACATTTTTCTGGTTATGATTGGGTATTTTTTGTCTCAATTCATCAAACCTCTACTTGTACTATTGTTCCCCCAATCCTTATCCTCTCAATTCTCTCAACCATTACCTCTTCTACCCTCACTCTTCAAACTGCTATAAAACAAAACATTCACTCACACCATTTACCTTCAACTTTTCATAACTCCAACCTTCATATCTGAACCAGAAACAACCTGCAAACAACAAACCAAAAAAAGCATAGAAAAACCAAACACGTTTAACCATTTCATTTCCTCTTCATCATTCTGCCGGAAACACATACACTCAGAATCGTATATCCATATCCGCATAAAAAACACAATACTTCCTCACCAACTCACACTCTCGCCGTATCAATTAATCGGCCATCACCACTGTATCCATCATCCAGAACCACTACAGAATCAACACAGCAACACTCAGATTTACGATTCAAATCGAGAAACATAAACCACGGAAATAGAGGAACATGTATCAAAAGCTAGAAGAAGGAGGTTGAAGTTCGAATCCACGTATCCTTTTTCTTTCTATTTGATATCTTCGTTTTCTATTATTATCTGCAATTTTGAACTTTGTTGTAACTTGTAATACGTTGAATGTTAAGGCTTTGAGGAATTGTTGGGGTTTGGGTTTATGTTCTTCCATAGCCATGGAAACCGACGAAGCAAGTAACAGAGAGAGAAGAAGTGTGATAAGATCAAAGTGTTTTAATTTATTTTATTTTTTATATTAATAGTATTTAGTGTATATTATGGACCAAATAATAGGCCACGGCGGCACCTCTAAGTCTTAACATTCTAGGGTTCCTTTTTTTTCTTTCAAACAGACCTAACTTGGTACAACTAAACCCCATGCCCATTTTTCTATTATTTCTTATTTATCTTTTACAAAAATACACAAAAAATATATCACTATTTTCTTAATTAAGTTATTATTAATATAAAACCTCAAAAAATATTATTCTTGTTTTTACCTTGGTTTGTAAAATATATTAAAAATACCAAAATAATTTATTTTAGTTATTTATTTATCTCTTAAAAAATTTTGTGTTAATTGTTGAGTTATTCTTGTTTCACTTGTACATTTACTAAACTTGTAAATTTTTAAGTGGACTTGTAATTTATTTCCGTCATCCCCATTTGTAAATTTGTACCCCCAATCCCCACATGATGTAATAGTTAGTAAATATTTGATCACTTTATCATTTAATTATTCATCGCATGTACAAACCAAACATTTCAAACTAATACTCGTACGAGCCATTTTTACCTTGAGTCGACAAAGCTTAGAAGCGTCGCAACGACCACACATTTGTGCACACACCACGCTTGCTCTTGGGCTTACAATGAGACTTTGATTGATTAGTTAAACATTATTTAATTATCTAATTAGGTTATTTAAGATTGATTAGTTCATCTAATTAATTTTATTAAACTAATTACTTGATTAAATTTTATTTAATTAGTCGATTAAATTTATTTCGTGCATGCACCTACACAATATAAAATTGCCTTATCATTTGTGCAAGCCATCTTGTATGGGCTTTTAATTCATTTACTAGTTTTATTTCATACTTGTACATATTTATTCGCCTTATTTTCATTATCGCGCCTTGGTCCACATACCAAGTTTTCATTCAATAAGGACCTCATGGTAGGGAGTAGACACTTGTCTATTCTCTCAAGATTAATAAAGCTTTCTTGGTTAATCATAGCTCAAATCTCCTCTTCTCATCATTCACCACTTTCATAATAAATTCTCAAACCTCGATCCAACATCGAGTGATTCTTCTCAAAAATATTTTCATAAATAAATACTCTATTTTTCTCTTCCCAAATGTATGGTAGTCAGTCCTGTTTCGACCCTCGATCGTACGTTTGGTTTCTTTAATTGAATCTTAATAAGTGAACCCCGTTTCACCTTACTCTTTTCTCAAATAAAACTTTTGGGTAGAAAAAGATGATCAGGATGGTTTTGTCCCTTCATCTGAGTACTTGGGGCGTTACCCTTTGAACGCTTATGGTCCGATGCTCGTCTCCCGCATAAAAATCAATTCAAACTCATCAAACCTTGCCCACGCGCAAGTCATTTTTCAAACTTCACTCACATGCGACTTCCATCGCTCACACGCGATCTTACATCGCTCACACGCGATCTTCTTTCGCTCACACGCGAATTGCACTAGTGATGTCTTATCGTCCACGTACGATTAAGCTCCTATTTTTACAAATAAAATCAACCAACCAACAAATGTTCTCGCAACCGAGAACTACGTAAGCTCTGACTTTCTCATCCCACTTGAGAAATACGTAGGCACGAGATTCTAACATCTTGGCGAGCACACTTTCAAAAAATTTAAAACATGTTTCCTTTCTTTTCTCTTTTCGCACATAATAAGAAGATTGCAAATTTACTTTTTTAAACACACAAACACACTTAGAACTAAATGGGTCTCATCGAGTACGATGGATGTGAGGGGTGCTAATACCTTCCCCTTGCATAACCGACTCCCAAAATTGCATCTCTTGGTCTCGAAGACCATTTCATTTCATTTTCATTTCATGGGTTTTATCTATATTTTCCCTTTCCTCCTCATTAGGAATAAATAAAATTAGGTGGAGACTTCATTGTATTTTGTAATTGAATTTTTTCGATTAGCGTCAATAACAATAAATCTAGTCGAATCAATGAACGACGTCTTCAAAGGCATAAGAGCACTCTCAATAACTGCTTTGGTGAGTACAACATATTTTAGGATGGCCTCGTTGTTTGCAGAGAGAGGTGAAAAGTGGAACGCAATGGTACAATCGGGACAACTGTGGAGTGAAAGTTGCATGAAATTTATTAAGGATGAAAGTGCCAAAGCTATCACTCATCTTGTTACAAGATTTGACCGACATAACCATAACTTCATTGCCAAATAGACAATCGACCACAACGAGGGTTTGGCTAGACAAGAGTACAGGGTTAAACTACCGTCTCGTTGGTGCGACTGTGGAAAGTTTCAGGCCTTTCGAATGCCCTGGTCTCATGTCTTTGAGGCATGTGCGCATGTTCATCAAGATGCACTACTACTTCTTTCTCCCATTTACAAGTCTGAGACTTTGCTCAACGTATACAACAATGCCTTCGAACCGGTAGCAAAACTAGATTATTGGCTTGCATACGAAGGGGAAGTAGTTTGAATAACAGTCAAATGCGGAGAAATAAAAAGGGTCGTCTTAAAAGCAAACGTATAACAACTGAAATGGACGACCTTGACAAACTAGAAAGAAAATGTGTTCTATGTCATCAAGTCGGACACAATCGAAAAAATTATCCCCAACGTGCTACAAGCTCGACATCCTGAAATTTGTATGGAATTTATTTGCACTTTTTAATATTATAACAAAACTTCTTCTTTTCATTAATAGCATTTCTTACAAACATCAATACGCAGACAACAAAATAAAAAACTACACGATTAAAACAACATGAAACTTAAAACAACAACTAAAACAACATGAAAATGTAGCATCAACAACACAAAAGTTATTTAAGACACTACAACCGTCAAAACAATTTCATCGGAACCATACATCATCGCAATAACGTCGACGTCTGTTTTGACTTCCTCCAACCAAATTTGAGGTTGTCTAATTGTGAAGTTCATGGTTGTTCTCTTCCTCTGGATCCTTCTAATTTCTTCACCAACTTCTATTTCTCCCTCTAACCATCGCATCAACTCTTTCTTCAGTTTGGCCATGGTAAATATGTGCCAAAATTTCATTTTCATCGGAGGTTTGGACACCGAGAAAACAATGTATCCATCTCCGGTATGGATGTATGGTGATGTCATGATAGAAAAATAAGAGAGAATATGAGACGAGAAGTTGAAAAAATGTGAAGAATGAAGGAGACATGGGTGTTGTATTTATAAAAAAACACAAATACACGTATGGGCCATCTGAAATGGCTCTTACATGTAACCTACATAAGGGAGGCGCCATCTGGGATGGCTTGTCCAAGAGGAGGCGCCTACGTGCATTTTTTCAATGCAGGAGCCATCTCAGATGACGCCTAAATGTTAATATGTCATGAAACTTGATTATTTATGTAAAAAAATTTAAAACATGGTTATTTGCGGTTTTTTTAATACTTGGTTATTTCCAAAAAAAAATCACATAAAGCTACCACCTGGAATTTAATTATTGTAGGTACACAATCATCTTTAATCAATTCATTTTCTTTATTATTAATACGAATATAAATTATTAAAGTAATTTTCTTTATTATATATATGAATATAAATTATTAAAATAAAATCTGTTACGACTTAGATTTTTCAAAATTTACTTTAATTCAATTTCTTTAAATTTTATTTTAAATATTAACATATTAACGAGCTGTTATAATAAAATATTTAAATTTTTATTATATGATGAATTTATTATTTGTTATTAAATTTTTTATAATTAAATATTATACAATATTATTTTTGAGTATTGTTTTTCTTCATGATAATGTTTTAAAATAATATATTATTTCATTTTTACTTTAATTATTATTAAATATAGTAAATTAATAAATTAAGTTATTTGATTTAAATAATTTTTTAGCATAATTTAGCTTAATTTTTTTAATAATATTTTTCACTAATTTTGATTTTTATTGTAAAGTGGCACAATAAAAAATTTCATGCAGTAGTTGTCAGACCTTGAAAAATCAAATTATACTTTTATATTTTGTAATTTTATAATATTGGTTATTTATTAAATAAAATATTTTCTTATTAACAATGTCAAAATTGTTCAAAAGATCATTATCTTTTATTAAATATTATGAATTTTTTTATAAATTCGAAGATTGTAGAAGTAGAAAAATACAAAAACTAAATTTCAATTTGTCAAATTTTTACATAATATTTATGTACAAGTTCTTCTTTATATATTTAATTTAGTTTACAATGTAAATGAAATATAATTTTTTTAGTCTGTTTTATTTATTAAGTGCCTAATTTTAAAATAGATCAGGGTATCTAAATTGTTTGGGCCGGCCGTGTAGACCAATCAAATGTGTTCTATTTATCTTGAGTAATTGTATGAAAAAAATTATTCATTTATTGATATAGGAATGCTATACGCATGTATCAAAGAAGAAATCCCGTGTTGGAAAGATCTGGTAGGAATTATACAGGTCTGACGTCTAATATTAGAACGACTTGTTATTATACATTTTCAAATAGATAATTGACTCACAAGTCTAAACCATTCTAGTTTGTTTTAAACCCGAACACAACATTTTAATATTTTCTACAATTTTCTATTTTATTTATGTTTTGAATTCAAAACCCATTAGAATTTCTTTTTCTGTTTTATTTCTGTTTTGAAATTCAAAAACATGTCGTGTGCATGTTTTTTGAAATCTTTATTGATTGAGTCAATGGTTAAATATTTAGCTCTAAAGCAAACAACTTCAACTAAGAAATGCATTAACAAATGATAATTTCCTGCTTGCTTATAGCAATTTTTCTCATTTGATTTTCTTCAAATAGTAGTTAATAAACATAAATTGTCTTTGAAAAAACCATAGACAAAGCTTACACAAGAAAGCAAGAAATCATTCACATTAAGCAATTTTGCTAAGAACATCATTCAGAGTAGATACAGCTATAGCATAGTACTTCTCTGCTTCTGAGGGGCTCTTTATTTTTGCTGCATGATCCAACTGTAAACAAAAAATCACATTTTTCAATTAGTTCAATCTCTCCGTGACCGCAATCGAGACAGCATTAGCTGTAGTCAGCAATCTCACACATTCATGTATTCCGCACATCTCTGGTCGTTAGATTGTACAAACTTAATCAAACGACCACCGATATACTGACTACGTGACCATTAGAACGCTACAAGTTAAAACTCTGATATGCAATAATTTTGTCAACTTACATTGTCGATATCCTGGAAGAGCTTATCGGTGAGTACTTTGAGGGATTGTTTCTGGTCCTTAGGCTTTGAAGAGATGATAGTTTTAAGGTCATATCGAAGATAACCAGCCCTGAGACGGAGGTCGTTCTGAAGAAATGGCCAAGCTTTCTGGTCAATGAACTTCTTAGCAGCAACAATTTCCTTTGCTGATTCCTTAGTTCTTTCAGCTGCTTCAGTTGGTGCCAATGGTTGAAGAAAAAACCTTTCTTTCAATGGTAGCTTAAGGTCTCTTGCTTCATCAGAGTTCAATGTTCCAGCTGCCAAATTCCATAAATCAGTTCATTCATATGAAAAAACAGAATTCGACACAGACACCTGACAAAAAATAGTACAAAGACACTCGACCCGACATGGACACTTTGATACTACCTATGCAATTTATTCATCTATCTACTATCAAAAAAGCTAAAATTGTTGTAATCAAAGTGTCTGATATGTGTTTACCGAATAAAGTGTGTCGAAGAAAAAAAAATTGAAACACTTGTTCAAATCTCTATGCAGCACCGACACATTTGATGGAAGGTGTGATATGTCTTATAAGCACCGACACTTCTGATGGAAGGCGTGTCTAATGTCTCACAAGTGTCTGTGCTGTGGCCGATAGTAACACAACATCGACACATGTGATTACGTTAAAATAATTCATTTCTTCAAATTTTACCTAGTGTCAACGAGTCAATTTCAGTGTTGTGTCCGTATATGTGCTTCATAGATTCAAATTGTTTGACACTTACCTTACAAGTGTCGGACACCGATCGAAGGAGTATCGGACACTTATCTTAATTATCCAACATATGTTGTACAAGTGTTAGATACCGCGACACACAACATTTTAGAGATGTTGGTGCTTCATAAGCAATTCATTATTCTAGAAATTATTTAGTGGTAAAACATGAAATCCTACAATAATAATTACAGTATGTAACTACACTCTCTCGTCACTATTATACGCAACAACAAAAAAATTGATTTATTGAACAATTGATGTATCTGATATATAATAATGACCAGATACATCAGTTTTTTTGTAGCTAGTTGAAGGATAAAAAGAATACTTACGAAGGCCACCAGAAAGTGGAGGAGGGCCACCAACTTTAATAGGAATGGCTTCAGCAAAAACAGCTTGAACAAAAGAGGAAGAAACCAAACCAGTAGCCACAAGACCGATCACAGCCCTTCGACTACTTTCTTGTTGTTGAGCTCTAACTGTCACCAATGAACGTGTTGCTGAAACCTTGTTACTGTTAATGTTTCCATGCAACAAACTCAGCCTGTTTGGTCCACTCAATTGAAGGCTTCCTTCTAACACAGTTTGAGATGAAGAGCCACGTAAACAACCAGCCATTGATGATGCCATAGCTTGAGCCATAGTAGTTTCTTTCTTTCTTTCTTGAACTTGAATGTTATGTTATGATGATGATGATATTGGTGAGAATAGTAATAAAGAAGGGTTTATGGATATGATGATTGTGGTGTGTGTGATTGTGAGTCATTACCTTATCTAACATGTTGGATAACTCGAATGTTGTCTCAACCAATCATAATATTATGTTGCTTGATTCTGTTTCCACCGTGGATTTTTACCAGGATGACACGTGGACAAATAGATTATTCAAAAAAATAATATTATTTATTCATTTTTCAAAAGGTGAATATGAAATGAATTGACTTGTTATCCAATCAGTTAACCAATAGAGAAAAATAAGACAGATTTCAAGATAACTTTCAATGAACCAAAAAAGTTTCAGTGTCCGCAAATCCTACCGCAATTGATAAAAGTAGATATTGTTAGGCTGAATATTATTACTCGAGTTCGAACCTCGAACCTATAACTTTGCAGTTGGGTTTGTGAGTTTCTAACCACTTCGTCTACAGACAATAAAAAAAAAAAACAGAAAGAAAAAATAGAGTAAAGGAAAAGTGATCAAACAAGCATTTTGACATTACTAGCTGTAGATGAAATTGATAATATGAATGATAATAAAAGGTTGGCTGCTATATTACATCATTGTGATTAATGTACAAAATAATCATCAGTGACTTATATATAGAAGAGGAATGAAGAAAATCTGAAATGCATCTGAGCAGATACAAGCTTCTCTTTCATCTATTGTAGTGAGGCATTCAGAATATTTCCATTCAGCTCCTACAAAGTACAAACAGAAACAATTACAGAACATTTAAATATTCATACCAAAGGATGTCTATTGTCTATGCTTCAAAATAGTCACAAACCAGGACTGAACAGTTAAACGAAACTGAACCGCACTGAAAAAAACTGAGCCATGATTGATAATAGCAATTTGATACAGCAGTTTAAAAAGAATGAGTTTGGTTTTTTTTGTAAAGGTAGTTCAGATACGAGTTGGAATCATAAACGATTTGGATTTCTAAGTGACATTTCTCTACCATCTCACATCTCGTTGTTTCTTTTACTGGATTTAACTCCATAATCTTCTATTTTTCTTCAAGATTTTCCTTCATCGTGATCGTTCTCTTGCTATACTTACATGCATCTTCACACGTCGCATTTGGTACTCTTTCGCATCTCACCCTGCTCAACACAAACGGATACCTCACCCTCTACAGAAAAACCACGATAACAAAATAAAGGAATCAATAGTGAGTTGGTACAACTTGATGAACTTAGGATCTCAGAGAACCGGTCAAGGTGGCTCATGAGATGAGGAATAGATCAAACAGGGTTTACTTTATACAATTCGAATCAGGCAATTGAATTTATGCATAACTAAAAATCAATTTTTAATTCATTATATCAACCTTAAGAGTTCAAAAAACTTTTTCAAACATGTAAGCAACTTTGCAAGGCTTCTTTGATGTCTTTATAAGCAGCGTAAACTCAAGTGAAAAGTAACTTCAAACCAACTTGAGCCCACCAAGAACGAAACCTAGAGATTTTACATTATATTTTAAGGATGGTCCAGAACAGAGCGAGGAACAAAGCTAGACCTTCTAATAACCTTTTTTTTTTCGGTCTTTGTCTTCAAGGGAGAGTCTAACTACAGGGTTCACTTGGGATATTAGACGCGTGTGTACATTTAAAAAACATAAGCACACCCTAAACAAAGAAGCTTAGAAATGTACATTTACCTCACAATATTGCACTGCACGTGAAGCTGCAATAGTAATGGATCAAAAGCAAAGGATCATTTTCTACCTCTATGATTCAATTTGAAGGGTTGTAGGAGCATTGTGAATGCCAGAGAGTGCCATGATTCTGCAGATCTTTAGAATAATACTGTTGAAAAAGTGAAAGAAAATATGGCTAAATGAAGTAAAGCAAGATAAATATTCTTAGGAAAATGTCTCACTTTCATCGCAAAGCAAAGATACCTCTAATAGATTAGTGTTTCAAGAATGTTAAATAGTTTGTTTTCAACCCCAAATGTTGGGAAGTAAGTAACCAAGTTTGAGATCTGTACAAATTGAATTCGAAAAAATGGTGGAATTCATACACAACAAACAGAAATATGATTGATCATATTGATAGCTCAAAATTTCTTGGGATAGAATTGCTCAAACCAATGTTTTGGAGCGGCCGGGTGAATTTTAAAAGCCCGGCCAACAAAATTCTTGTCACTAGTCGCAATCATGCTTGCAATGGAATAATTTTTGGAAGACAATCCATTTTCCAAAACCCACATATGGAATCTGAACCTCGGCTTAATTCGGTTCTCTAAATCGAAACATATAAATGCTGGAAAAGTGTCCAAAAGCTCTAAGGACTTTCCCATCTCCTGGCGTAAAAAATTAATCTTTTTCTCTAGTGTTTCGGGATTTTGGCTTAGAACCTTTGGTTGCTTTGTGACTATCTTACACAGCTTTGAGAATTCAATCCCTAAATGTAGAAGACAATCAAATCTCTTTTGTAACTCTTCACTTGTTCCATGCATGTGAGTTAAGATATCCATCGTCATAGCATTTTCGCCAAAGCCTATAGTATGCATGAAATTTAATTTACTCATATTGTGAGTTGGTGTTCTAGCATTATGAATTGTCGTCAAACCACTTTGATAAACCTTATCATGCTCTTCATTGGAATGTCTTTCGATAAAGTTCACCAAAAGCATATGATTCCCATCCTTGATTCTATCGAAAAACCATTCTTGTAACCCCATAGCCCTCATCACATTAGGAAGATTCTCGATTTTTATTGTTCCCAACGCGTGAGCATAGTTCTTCTTTACATCACCAACACCTTTGGAGCTCATTCCAATATGTTTCAACAACTTCAACACATTAATCACCGGCTTTTCAAAATCAAGACTCAACAACTCCGAACCTTGTAGAATCAACCTAGCTACTTCCTCTTTCTCAACACGAAATCTACAAAAATACTCAACTTTTTCAATCAAATCCTCTTCTCTATGTTCAAGAATGACATGTTTATTCCTTCCAATAAGTTCACCTATCTTCCCCTTACCATCATTCAAATCATAAAACACTTTAACTTTCCTACAAACCTCATGCCAAACATCGGCATTCCCTTCAACCGAACCTCCCAAATCAAAATCCAAAAACACCAACTTCAACTCAGAAAGCAACCCATCAACCTCATCAACCAATTCCCCTTCCTCCACACCGAAAACATAAGGAAAAGCCAAACATATCCCCACAATTTGCACATTACAAAAACCATATCTTTGAAACCAACAAAGCCTACCCTTTAACTCAGAACAACTCATCCTAAACAAAAAACCAGTCTCCACATAAATCACCCCAAGCTTCTCCCAAGGAAACCCAAATTCACAAAGCACACAAGCAGAATCAAGAAGCGACCCATCTTCAGAAAAGAAAAACTTATCATGAGGCAACAAATTCAAAATCTGAGCATACTGAATTCCAATGCTTTCGAAGAAAAACTCAAATTCGTTAATTGGGTTGTACCTTAAGAACTTATCAAGCTTCTTGGGGAAATCAGAAGATGAAAAAGAACCCAACTTTGAAATGAGATTGGAGAGGGAATGAATGGAGTTTCTGGAAATTTGATCAGCGAAGGCGTAAGGGATGGACCTTGTGGCATGGAGGTAATCAGTGAGTGACTGTTGAGCTTGTGACAGAGTGGTTTTCTTGTACCGACAAGGGAGTTTGGTTTTTGAGAATTTTAAGGTTGGTGTTATGTTGTTGGTGCTGGTACAGAAATGGCGTGAAAGGGTTAACAGCATCACTCTCATTCTGTGTTTATTCCTTCTGCGCCGGTGGACTCCAGGGGTTTCTTTTCAATCCATTCATCTTACACAAAGGTGTTGATATGAAGTTTTCAATTCGATTTTGTTAATGGACTTGTCTTTATTTGATTAGTTTGAAAAAAATGGGCTTAGAGTGGATCAGCCTTCAAGTCAAATTTAAAAAATTTTAAAAAAGTGTCATGTAACTTTTAGTAGGTGTTCATATTGATCTCTTAACTTAAAAAATAATTTTGTTCATTCAATTTTATTAATCGTTTTAAATTCGTCCATTTCATCTATTTTTCTAAAATAGTGTTAAATATGTTAATGTCTTGTGCTAGTCATCAATATGTGACATCCAGGTCAGACCATGTGTTATACATTTGTCATTCTTCATGAAATTAGAGATTCACTGTTGCATGATTTTCTTTGTAAAATTAGGAATCCATCTTCTTCTTCAACCTTGTGTTATCTTTCATTATTTCGTTTTGCTAGGGCATCACCATTTCAGAAACAGAGAACATGAATGTGTTCTACAAATATGTCTCCCTCTCATAAAGCATTTGGTAACGAGGGAGATGACACTAAGAGTTCCGAATTGAGGGTTCACTCTTCTTCAAAGAAGAAATGGAGACCTGATTGTTGGTGTGGTAGCTTTGATGTGCTTAGAAAGGTTACAACGGTTAATAATTTTGGATAGAAATTGTGTGGATGTCCACATTGTTAAAAGTAATTCATGTTCAAAAATTGTTGTTCCAGAAGTTGTTGTTTCTACATGTTTCACAACCTCGCGCAGCATATCTAAGAAGTTGCATGTTCAAAACCTTAGCTCAACTTCTGAGTTTTATTAGCATAGTTAGTTTTGCTTACGTGACATATAAAGTTTATGTATTTAAACAAATTTGTAACTAGTTTTTCATACTGAATCGATCAATTAGGTTTTCTTCAAAGTTTTTTATAATTATTTTTTTGTATCTTCTTACGTCTACATCTTCATCTTCAACCTTGTGCATCAACAATTGCTATATAAAGCTCCAGCATGATTCACAAGAAAACACAAGTGTACATGAGGCGTGTATGATTGATTTTGTTTCTTGAATTCACGTTGAATTCACAATCAGAATCGTAACAGACTTATATTTCTTGATATTGAGGGATCGGGAAACACTAGTGTTTGGGGAGATCTTAGTGAGTATTAGTGCACAAGAACAAAGATGAATGACGGAAATAGATTAAATATGAAGCTTCAAGTGTTTTGTGGAAAGAATTGGAATCAGCGGATGATTCATATGTGTGTGATGTTTGGTACTCAAGATGTTCTTGATCTTGTCATTAGCAGTTATGTTTCAGTTGCAGCAGATGAGGAATAGAGAAACGCGCAAAGAGATACGAGAAAGAAAGATCATAAGATGTTGATCCAACGACAAGAAAGGCTATGTGGGATATACTGCCACTATGCTACAACGATGATGCATCAGTAAAGAAGGTGAAGCTTTAGTCTCTACATAAGCAGTATAAGAATCTCAACATGAAGAACTATGAGAAGGTACCATATTACATCTCTAGAGTGATTCTGATCACAAATAAGATGAAATATTGTGGATAAACTCTTTTTGAACAAGTAATTATTAATAAGGTATTGAGATATCTTGCTCCTCAATTTAATTACATTGTTGTAGTAATTGCATATTCTAAAGATCTCAGCACCATGAGAATTTAAGAGTTGTAGAGTAGTCTAGAGGAACAAGAGTTGTGTCAGATTGAGAGAACCTCTAAAAGAGAGGTAGAACAATTTCTGCATGCGTCTTCTGGTAAGAGGCCAAGAAGATACATGGTGATTCTCAGAAGTCAAAAGCCTTTAACTCTAGTGAGAAGAAACGTCATAAGAGAAAGGAAAAGTTTGGCAAGGTAAAGGTTCAGTGTTACAACTGTAATATGTTTGGTCATTTTGCTAAGGATTGTTGGTCAGACAAGGAAAGAAAATCAGAAGAAGCAAACATAGTCAGAAGAGATTCTAATGATGAACTTAAGCCATTGTTGGCTTCTGAATCTAATGGTATATATTTTGTAGACTGGTGGTATATGGATAGTAGTTTTGGGTCTATCTTGGACAGACTGGTTCTCTGAAGTGAAGTAAGACCAGAGAGATTCGCCCAATTCTCAATATCTTTTGGAAGTTGTTGTGGAACCCAACCCTGAAGCTTCAGCCCATGTGCAACACATTTCAGTTCCTTCTTCAGACCTCTCTCCTGGAAAAAAATACACATATTAAAAATCACAGATAAAAATTAAAAATTTATTCAACATAAAATAGGCATTTACTTACCTCTCGAACCATAGACTTCGAGCACAATGTTGATGATATATAACCAGGAGAGATGTATCAGACGATCCTCTTGGAAATCCAACTAGATCTTGTGGAGGTTGTGGAACGGATGCATGCTTTTTCTGCCTCCATCAGTTGAACGCTTTTTCTGTGCCTCTGAGGAAGCTTATTGTCGTTGTCTAATGTGCGCATTCTGAAAAGCTAAAAAATAATCAAATTATGCAAACCGGAACACATTCTAAAAGTGTCCCCGCGTGCAAAACTTGAAGTAAATTGGATGACTTCTAAAAAATGTTTTGGTTTGTCATTTCTTAAACCATAACAGTTTTCAATTATGTTATGTAACCAAATCAGAACAGTTAGGAAATATGTTCCGAAATTGAAAATCAAAACGGAAGACTTGTGAAATCTGTTCCGGTGCACACAAAAATTGGGAAGTGTTACCTGCAGTGTTCCGAGTGTTCCGGTCTGCAAGTATGTGAACCGAAAGAGTTGTGCAATGTGTTCTGATTTGTATTTTGACTCAGATATTTTTGGAAGAGTTTGAGCGTAAAAGTGAGAAATAATTTTTTTTTGAAGTTTTTCTATTATATGAAGGGCATTTTTGTCTATATATTATTAAGGTACATGTATAATTATATGGGTACGATGTAAAATTTTCTGATAAGAAAATCCAATAACAATGTATCCAAAGTCTTTATGACTATTTTCAACTAATATGATTTTAATTTTCTTAATAAAACATCGTACTAATGCAACGTTATCAGCGAGTTTGTTACATCAACAAAATTAAAAGAATTAAAAAAGAGATTAAATGTAGTGTGACTTTATATTATCATTCAATATAATTATATAATTCAGCTATGTTATATTAATATTTTAAAATTAAAAATGTGATTTAATAAAATATATATTGTGATTGATTGACAGTGTAAAAATATTTTATACTGTTAGTGTATTTTTTATTTATTAAAATAAACAAAAATTATTAAATAGGAGAAGACTAAAAGATTGCTTCTTAAAATGAAGATTAAAATATTAAAACATTAAAATAAAGGATAAAAATATATTTAAGTTGAAATAATAATATAGTATAACGCAATAAATATCTTAAGAGAATTTGAATAAACTTTACAAACGCAAATGAGATTACTAACATGAATATTTTTAATAAAAAATATTCCTCAATTCATTTTACTAAAAACCCATTAAATCCATAACTTTTACAGAATCACGATTATGATTCTATCAATTAATTTAAATTTTATAATTAATTTAAAAGATTAATTTTTTTGAAAGAATTTTAAAAGATTAATTATTATACACAACCATTATATTTTACACGATTCATATATCACAATTAAAAAAAATATTTATAAAAGTATAATTAACCGTAAAATTTCTAGGAAATTTCTTTTGATATTTAGTGGTGGTCACCATCACTGAATATCTAAATATATCCTTTGCAAATACATTTGGGAATTTACGATTCAACATGTTTTGCAAGTGCACTTATTTTATACGTTTTATTATTTTAAATATTGAGTTTTAAAAAATCAAGTGAATTCGCAAGTGCACTTGTAAAACATGCTGAAAGATAAATTCGCATGTGCACTTGCAAAATTTGCTTTGTTTGTGTCATTTTTGTTTAAATATTATTTGGTCCAACTAATTATTTTTATATAATTGATTAAGATTTATTGAATTATTTAATATTATTTATATTTTTAATTAGACAAAAATATTGTTAAAGTAATTTATTCATTTGATGACATTTAATATTTTTTTATTTTAATTATTTTTCATAAGATCAATAAAATATTTTTTCAGTATTATTATAAAATTTTATTTTTATTAACATAGATTAGATTGATTTGCTGAGTTAATAATTGACTATGATTTATTAAATTATTTTATCGTATTTATATTTTTAAATAGAAAGAAATATTACTGAAATAATTGATTCAATTAATAATATTTAATTAGATTAAATAATATTTAAACAAAAATGACGCAAGACAAAATTCCCAAGCACATTTGCGAATTCTACCGAAAAGTAAATTTGCAAATCCACTTACAAAATAAATATAAAAATCACGTTCGTGGTGCGTTCCCAAGTACACTTACGAATTCTTTAAATATTTTGAGTTTTTAATGATAGTTTAGAAGAAGAGTACATAGTAGAAAGAGAAATTCCCAAACTTAGTATCATCTATGGATATATTTATATTAAATTAAAGAAAAGATTTTTTATATCATAAAAATCTTTTAAAATCTAAATCCATAAACCTATAAATCTAAAGATATTTTGAGTTCATTTAGGTGTCTTGCCATTTTCTTTTCATATTGTTGTATTTCTCTCTCAATAAGCTTGAAACCCCCTCACACTGAATTGTTCTTTCCATTCTCAGAGGCGAAGGACAGCTCTAGATGAACTAAACATGCGCGGTATTTTTGAGGAGTCTGATCTCATTTGTGTAAGTAATGTTATATCTTGTCTGTCAAAATTTACTTAAGTTTTATGAAGGAAATAATTTGTGTTCTAAATGATGTACATGTCCTCACAGGCTAAAGTTCGTGATTTATCGCATGATGACATTCACCTTCATGCAAGAAGTAAAAAATGTGGAAAGGTTTGTAGTCTTGAAAACCTTAAAACATATTTCTTTTATTGATTTATTGTTTTCCCAAAAATGATAATGATGTATTTACATATAAGTAACGACTTCCTGTTTACTTGCTAACCAAGTTACACGCATTGATTGTACATAAAACCAAACAACTAGCATCTTTCTATTTATGATTAAGATGCAGTGATATTATGAATTGTTTTTGTTACCTACCTTGTATTGCAGCTTAGTACTGGTCAGATGGTTCGGTGGCATCTTATTTAGTAAAGAGACAGAAACAACATTTTCAATCATCTGGAGCAACATGGCATTGATCTAATTATTGGTTGCAATGGTCTAATATGGATTGGAGATCATAATGAAGTCGAAGATGAATCTGAATATCAAGTAAACCTAACTAAGCCAGCTCATAAAGAAGAGAAAAACTATACGAGGAGAAAATACATATGTAGAGCTGCTAATGCTATCACAGTACTGTCCACCTTAGGGTTTACCATTACATTGAAAGTCATTAAGGGAATTGTCGATTTGAGCGAGTCATTAAATCTTGAAATACACGACATGCTTGGTTCCGAGTTCTGTGTTCTAGTTGCTGAAAAGGAGGCTGAGAGAAGAAAATGTAATAACAATATAGGTGATGGAAAGTGGTGTAGAGGAGATGAATAGAAACCACAAATAATAAAGTTTTTTGTGAGGAAAATGTTATGTTGTTTTCATTTCATAAAGATGAAAAATACTACAATATATATATATATATATATATATATATATATATATATATATATATATATATATATATATATATATATATATATATATATATATATATATAGCAATAATAAGCTTGTTTGTTGGAGTGAAAATAAAATTCAATGCAACACTATTCTAAATAGTAGACTAAATAGTAGATATCATTAGCTTCAGTCTACTTTTACTATCTTTACAAGCAAGAATCTAATTATTATGGTAACAATAACAAGTAAAGTGTCACAACAAGTAAAGTAATAACAACAATAAGCAAAGTAACACCAACAAGTAAAGTAATTGATGTGTTAGAAAAATATCAATTTTCAACACTCCTCCTTGAGATTTAATACTCTAAATATTGATCTCAATTCTTCAAACATTCCTTTGGAAAGAGCTTTCGTCATTATATCTGCAATTTGATTTTCTGAATTGCAATGCTACAAACTGATTTCCTTTGTCTACAAGATGCCATATTTGATTTTTCTCTATCACCTTTATCTTCTCCTGCATGGAAGCTCTCTGTTCCTCAACATTAGGAGCTTCAGCATACCGTGCAGGCTCTAATGTAGCTATACTGCACCTGACATAAATATCATCAAAGGTTCTAGTACCTCGGGATGGAAAATCAACATCACTATCATAATTTTCTCCATCTTTTGAATTTTGATCTTCCAAGCTATATTCCATAGACAATACCTTACTTGAACCTTCAACTTGACTTTTCTCCCAATTCCATTTCAAGAACTCATCAAATTTCACATCTCGGCTAACAAGAATTTTTTTGTCTCCAAATTATAAATTCGATATCCTTTGGAGTTAGTATTGTATCCCAAAAATATACCAACCACAGACTTTGTTTTCAATTTATCTCTTTTCACATTTGGAACATGGACATAACACACACAACCAAATATTTTTAAATGTTGAACAGACAACTTTCTTTTATACCATGCTTCAAAGGTTGTTTTACTCTTCAAGGATTTGGTAGGCAACAAATTCAGCAAGTACACTGAGGTGTTGACAGCCTTAGCCCAAAAGGTTTTTGGAATATCTTTCTCAAAAAGCAAACATCGAGCCATCTCCATGATTGTCCTGTTCTTCCTTTCATTCACTCCATTTTGTTGAGGAGTGTAAGGAACGGTAATTTGATGTTGGATTCCAGCTTGTTCACAAAAAATTTAAATTCTCCCGCTGTATACTCAGTTCCATTATCAGATCTGAGTTTTTTAATTTGACAATCAACCTCTTTGTCAACCATAAGTTTGAAACTCTGAAATGCAACAAACACATCTGACTTCTGCCTTAGAAAAAATACCCAACTCATCCTTGTAAAATCATCAATAAATAGCAAAAAATACTTGTTGCCATTTAAAGATGTTGTTGGCATCGGACCACACACATCTGTGTGTATGAGCTGTAACTTTTCAGAAGCTCTCCAGTTTGACGCAACAGGGAATGATAATCTACTTTGTTTTCCGAATTGACATACATCACATATGTCAACAACATCATCAATGACTGGTAAATTTTCAACCAAATCATGAGAACTTATTTGTTTTAAGGTTGAGTAACTAAAGTGACCCAACCTTTTATGCCACAAGGAGGAATCACGAACAGTACTTGGAAATACATGCATGGTTGTTTGCTTCCATTCAACTGGAAAATTTTTACCTCTCATTTCAACCGTCATTAACTTAGATCCAGAAGGATCTAGAATAGTACATCTCATGTCTTTGAAATGTAATGAATAGTTCTTTTCCATCATTTGCCCCACACTTAAAAGACTTTGATTTATTTTGGGTACAAATAAAACATCTGAAATATATTTGACACCTGAGGGAGTTTCAACATCTACAACACCTTTTCCTTTGACATCGACATGTTCTCCATTGTCGATAGTAACTTTGGTGTAGAATGACTTATCAAGTTCCTTAAAAATGTCAACATTATGAGTCATGTGATTAGTGCACCCACTATCTATTAGCCATGTTTCTTTGTTACTATTGACTGAATAGCAAGAAGCCATGAATAATTTCTCCTCTTGTTGGTGGTGTTCAACAACTTGGGCTTGTTGTTCCTGCTGGTTTACTTTGTTTTTGCAAACCTTCTCCACATGACCAAACTGATTACAGGCTCTACATTTAACTTTTGCCCTGTACCAACAATACTTTTCTAAGTGAGTATCCTTTTTGCAATGTTGACAAAGTGGAAACTTCTTTTTCCAACTCTTTTTTTTTTTTTTTGAATTCCTCCCTTTTTCCTTTTCCTTTCTTCTCACCAAAATACTTTTTCTCAAAACTGTTGTAGCTTTGGTTTTTACTTTTGGTATTGGCCACAAAAGCACCTTCAACATTTTCTTCCATCCTTAAAGATCTTCTTTGCTCAGTAGCTTGCAAAGCATTAACAAGCTCTGCATGTGTGATTTGAGAAAAAAACCTTAATTTCTTCAAGAGAGGATATTTTTGCTTCAAACCTCTCTGGAAGACACCAAAATTTTTTCCACAACTCTTTGATCACTGAGTTCCTCTCCCAGCAATCCAATTTGTGAAACAACCTTTGAAATTATGTCAGAAAATTCTCTAACAGTTTCGGTTTCTTTCATTTTTAGTGCTTCAAATTCTCTTCTCAAGTTCAACACTTGCATCTTCTTTGTTCTTTCACTCCCTTGGAACTCCTCCTTCAGCTTGTCCCAAGCTTCTTTTGCAATCTCAAGATTCAAGATATTGATAAATATATCATCATGTAGTGATGCATGTATTATGGCAAGTGCTCTTCCTTCTTTAGACATTTTCTCATTGTGATTTTTTATTTGAGCTACTGTTGGATTATTTGAAAGAGGTGGTGGGTTGCTTCCATTTTTTCCACAATATCCCATAAACTTTGAGCTCTCAAATAAGCTTTCATTTTTGCAGCCCACAAATGATAGTTTTCTCCTACAAACATAGGAGGTGGAGGTAAAGAACTATTGTTGGAAACCATTTATGTTGTTTAAAGATTTTTTGTGAATTTTTCTTGTTAGTTTTTTTTTTTTCTCACTGACCCGTTAAGATCAATGAAACTCTAAATATCATGTAAGAGAAATAGAAGTAATGATAAAATGGTGGAGACTAAAAAGATAGAAATCACAAAATAATAAAGATAATTTTTTTAAAAAATGATTATGTTGTTTTTCATTTCATAAAGATAGAAACTATAAATGCATTAAATAAAATTTAAATAATTTATCTAAGTTCTCTACTATTTTCATTTGTTACGATTTTTGGATTCTCTAATATCTAAAGTTCGTTCTAGACAATTTTCTTTTCTTCTTAACATGAATTTTGTGATAATGTTTGTGAGAACTTGTAAAAATAATGTATGGCAGACGAGTAAAAAGAAACTTCTACTAGGTAACCATTTTCGGAAAAGCAAATAAATAATAAATTTAATTGAAGAAAGGATAGTAACAATAAGAAAGTTTAAATTTTGAATGGGTTTATAAGGAGAAAGCAAAGTTGGGCGTGAAGATTATGAAATGATGAAGGACATTGATAGAGTATCCAATGATTGTTTAAGGGTAGTGCATGTCTGCTTTTGGAGAGACAGTGTGACACGCACGAGTGCAACTACGGGACCACGTGTTCCCACGTGACCTCTCTTACAACTTTGCCTCTTTTTTAATTAGGTTACAACTTTAGCCCATAAACTGCTTCACGTGAGCTATGTCATATGCTGCTTTTTTGTACTAAAACATGATCAAATAAAAATAAAAATGAATCGATTTTCTAGAAAATTTAATCTTTCTATACCTAGTAGTAGTACTGATAATGGATGTAAAATATATATTTATTGTAACACTTAAATGAAAAAAGAAAATGAACATCATTTCATACACGACCGTGAAAAAAGAAAATGAAATATCATTTTATACATGACAGTGAAAAAACAAAATGAACTATCATTATATACACGTACCACCGACAGTGAAAATGAAAATTCATTTCTAATTACAATAAATGATTTATTTCTAATTACAATATTAAGTAATTCATTTTTCAATTATACATTTTAATATTACTTTTATCATTTTTAAATATATTTGATAATATTGTATCAAAAGAATATTGATAATAATAGCAAGTAAAAATATTATTTTCACAATTCTATTTATACATTTTTTACTATGTGCAAAATGATTAGTTAAGTCACTAATTATCAAGATGGAGGTAGGAAGCACAAGTAACAAATAATACATGGCAGTGGTGAGTGGTGGTAGAGTCACAACAAAATTCAGGAGATTCTCATAATGAGTAAAAAATATAATAAAAAAAAATGAAAAAATTTATGACAAGAAATATGATAATGTTACTTGATAAAAATTTATTAATATTTCAATTACAACTTAAAAATAGAAAACATTTTAGTCTAATCGTAAATGCATTCTTCTCTTGTTCATTCCTTAGAAACGTTTGATGATATTCATATCATCGATTGTATTAAACACCTCTTTCTCCACAAATGTCACTAAACAATCATTTAACCATTCTACTTCTCAACTCATTCTTAGCATATTTCATCCTCGAGAATACTCGCTCAACACTTGAAGTGGCCAATGGTAAAGACAAAACTAGTTTGACAAATGTGTACAAAAACCTAAATGTCTTATGCTTCTTTGTTCGAACAAGAATCCTACAAAGTTTCGAGATGTCAGACAAATTGGAAAAGTGATCGTCCATTTCGACACTCTCAATATAAGTCTCCAACTCACTAGACAATTCCTTATCTGTAAGATCCTCAAAGTCATTTGGGTACAATCTTTCCAATCTCACAAGTGATTTAATGTCAAATGCTTCAAATGAATAACAAGGACTCAAGCAAGCAACACAATTGATCAACTCAGTATTTTTAGATGTAAACCGGTCATTCAACTCTTTCAATACCACATTTATGACATGTAAGAAGCAATCATTCTTGAAATAATGAAAATTCATAAGAGAAGGATCACGTGTTTGATTTCTTATATTTCACATACCGAGACTCCATGCTAGGAACATTAATTTCAACATTACCACAAGAAGTCACAACTTGCTCATAAAGTATTTTCCATCCACCATCTCTAAATTTTTGCAACTTTTTCTTGCATATTTGGACAAGTTTCATAGTATGCACAATATCTTGATCCATCTTCTGCAATGATTGTGAAAAATTATTTGTCAAAGATAAAATCTCAACCATTAAGTGCAACATAAACACAAAACCAAATGTTTGCATAACAAGTAACAAACTTTTTGGTTCACCCTTAGAATTACTATCACTTTTCAAATCTTCAAACACTTCAATAATAGGAGTAAACAAATCAACAACCGTATTAAGAGTTTGAAAGTGATACCCTCAACGTGTATCGCTCGCTCTTGCAATGGACAACTCTTGATTTAAACCAGTACCAGTTTCCACCAATTCTTTTTCAATTAGATTGCAAAATGAGCAACTTATTCTGAAGTAGGCTTGTCATTTGTTAGATGGGCGTAAGAAAATAGCAATACGAGACACTTCACAAAAAAACCAATCAACATCTTCATGATTTCTCGCCATTCTAACAAGAGCCAATTAAAGTTGATGAGCAAAACAATGGACATGATAAGCTTGCAGATTTTGCTTTTGAATCAAAGTATTCAAACCTCCAAATTGACCATGCATATTACTTGCTCCATCATACCCTTTGAAGGTGTGAAGAAAACACAATAAATGGGGGTTTTAATCGGGTTTTAATCGGGTTTTCACTTCTTAGTAAACTTTTCATTTATTGTGCAGTTTCACGTTGATTCTTGCTTTTGAACTTTTGTTGTGCAAGATTGCTTCTTCATGATTGGTTCTGACTAATGCTTCTAATGATATACAAAATTATGAAGAATTAAACGCAAAAGTAAATAACACGTAATTTTATCCTGGTTCACTTGATAATCTAAAGCTACTCCAGTCCACCCTACCGAGGTGATTTCGCCTTGGACTCAAGGTCTTAATCCACTATAATCAATATGATTACAATTGCACAGGCCAATTGTCGGTGACTAACGCACAATGACACGTTCAATGATCTACAAAGATATAACATTCACTGGCCTAATCAGAATCTAATCACACTTGATCTTCTGATAGGATTTCCCACAATGACCAACAATCAATGTCTTCCTGAGCTTCTGAGCTTCACTCGCTTCCTCAAGGAATCTCAATGATATGTTCAGGGATATAGCAGATATAACAATCATTGACTTCAACATTCAGTTGAAATGATTTTGTGTTTACAATTTGCTTCTGATAAGCTGATTACACAGATGTTGAGTTTAGAGCACAAATATGAGCAACAACTCATGTTCCTTCTACTTTTGATCTTCAATTAGTTTCTTCACAGACAACCACCTTAAGCATTTGAGTCTCAAGTCTTCTTCTTCTAAGAAAGTTCGAGCAACAAGTCCTTGCTTTTTAGAGTTCCTTCCAAGATGTTTATGATGAATATTTGAGTAACATCTTATAGAAACCTTCTTCATTTCCTTGATATTCATCTGCAGCTTTACAAGCATTTGTAGTACTTATTGATGAATTCCATAACTGATATCTTCATCGTTATCTCATAGTTAATGACAACATATGAGATCCAATCCAACCCAGATGATCTTGTTCTTGTTGTTGTTATTTTTAATATTTACTAGAGAGTATTTGGTTGTGTTCCTTTGGATTTTTTGAACACCAACAACAACATAGTTAGGTGATTTTTCTTTTTATAGCTTACCAAATTAATATAGTCGTTGGAGGGAATTCTTGGAAATTCCAGAACTTGGTAACTTTGAATCACAGTGGTAGACAAAATAGTACAGTTGATTTTTCCTTTCATGGTAGTGGAGTGAAACGTTTTTCTTGTACCATGTACTGTTGTACCACATTAACGTTATCTTCTTTCCTTTTATACTTTAGAGGCTTATGCGAGTATGAGTTTGGAAGTAAGAATCTAACTTCTAGTTGATCAAAACTTCAAATCTTTAGAGTCTTCATATCTTCCTCTTCACAAGCTTCAACACTTGGTTTTTAAGAACCTTGTATCGTAACCAAAAGGTTGAAAAAACTTCAAGTCCTGGAATCTTCAGAACCACGTTCTTCAAAGTCTTCAGCACTTTGTCTTATAACCTTATATCGTAACCTAAGTTTAGAAGAACTTTAAGTCTTGGAATCTTCAGAAACACATTCTTTAGAGTCTTCAGTACTTAGTATTCATAACCCTTTGTGTCGTACCCAAAGTTCATAAGAACTTCAAGTCTTTTGAATCTTCAGAGCCACGTCTTCAGAGTCTTTAAGCACTTGGTCTTTAGAACCCTTTGTCTTCTAAAACTTGAGTCTTCAACATCTTGACATAAGTCACACTTCTGTCTTTAGATCTTCTGACTGGTTTCTTCAGATGAACGTATTAGAGTAACTTCAGAGCCTTTTAAAGATTTTTCGTGCTACTCGTTCAGCAGAACCTTTGTAGCTTATAAGTGGAATGTATTCTCTTCTAATGTCTTGGCCACGTTATTCATCAGAAGCAGAACCTGTTTGTTTATCTTAAAAATACAACAAACATTAGAGTAACAAAAATTGTTCACTCAAACATACTCTTTGTTATCATCAAAACTTAGAGACATAATTGCAGAACCAAATCTTGTTCTAACAATCTCCCTCTTTTTGATGATGAAAAAACCATGTATTTTGGTGACACAATTTTGCCTAATATCAAAAGAAGGTTAAACAATAAAAAGGTAAGCACTACTTAACCTTTACATGAAAACTCCCCCTAAGTCACAAACTTGGTGAAAGATTAGAACTTTTGACTAAGGACCATCTGAGCAACAACTCCCCCTGGTTCCAACAAATCAGATGAAAGATCTTGAGAGTCTTGATTCTCGAAGACACAAATTCTCCACTGAGAATTTGAACTTTAATGTCACTCAGACAAGTTCCAGAATCTCCAGTTAGAATTTGACTTCGGACAAACTCTTTCATAGTCTAGTGTAAAGAGTCAGATGCACAGACTTTCTTCAAATTCTTGAAAAATCCTTTAAGCTTTATCTTTCAGATAGCTTATATCTTTACTTATTAACATTCTTAGAATGCCTAGTGATCTTGTTCAGAGTTCCTTGGTTATTTTCCATAATTAAGCACATGTTAGTGGTAAATGCTTAAAATAAATGCAGTTCTTATGAATCAATGTAGTTTTATGAATCATCAAAATCTTCTTTCTATTTCTCTCCCTTTTTGACATCATAAAAAGTTTAAGCATAAATATTATGAAGTCGTGGTAATAAACAAAATTATGATTTCATTAATTAAGGGAGAAATATTACATAGCACAAGATCAACACAGACGATTGAAACAAACAGAAAAATAAAAACACTTAGATTCTTTTAGAATCTCATTAATCAAAAGATCGGAAAACAATTAATCTTCAAACTCCTCTATTGCGTCTACCCTGTCACATTTTTCTTCAGTCAATGCCCATTTTGGTCCATTAACTCTTAATGCATCCCAAATCCTTTCTCTTATCATAAGTTCAGATATAATCCTCCCATATGGAATTTAGGAACCTTGTTGTGCTCTAGAGAATTCAATTGACTCTTTTAAATGACTGAAAATAGTTCTGAGAAGATTAATCTTATAGTGGTTAGCCAGAAGAAATACAAATACTCTGTCATCATGAGTCATAGCACTTTTGGTCCTGGCGCGAGGACAAAGGTTTGACAACATGAATTTGAACCACATTTGAGGTGAGCGAAGAAGAGTCAAAGGATTTGTTGGCTCATAGTGTGCAGATCGATCATGGAGGATTTGAAATTTTTCCACCATCCCAAAGTCATACTGAAAATCATCAACTGTAACTCCTGATGAGACACACCCAATTACATGAACTAAGGATGAGAGAGAGATGGCAAAAGGAAGTCTAAAGATCTCATACCAGATAGTGTTACCATCTTCACTGATTCGGCATATTTCCAGAATTCTTTAACAAGTATAGGAAGGATCGGTCCGGTAAGCAGAGAGTAATAGCCATACCATGATTGAATTTGCATACTCTTGACAAGATCTATCCCATAGTACTTGAGACGAGCAAGAACATGGCGTTTTCTTGGATTAAGTCAAGTGTTTCTTTTTTACCACGAAAGGTTAAGGCAACCATTATAAGTTTAAAGAGAAAATAGTTTAGACTTAGGAGGATAAAATAAGAATGATGGAGACAACCAACAACTAGTGCTATTTATATGGGTTTTAGAATATTGAGAGTTAACAGAGAGACTGTTGAAATCGTCTAGATAGGTTATGATTACCTAGAGTATGCTAGGAAGAGCAGGTATATGGGAAACGAAAATTAATGATTATTCGAGTTAATGTGGGAATATTACCAATATAAGAAAAGAAGTTCAACCAACTGTTTACATTAAAAAGGTGGAAAAACTTATTGTCATACGTTAAAGATTTGATGTTTTACTTGTGCTTTTAGAAATGTATAAAACACAATCATTAAATGTTTTAGTTACGTTATATTGTTCTAACTACTAGTCATGTCACGTATTAAGTGCCTATTAAAAAATAACAAAGATAAAACTACTTCATTTAATAATAAGAAACAACCGTGCATAATTTAAAGAGAAAAATAGATAAAAGGACACACAAACACATTAGACTATAAAAGGAGAGACAAGAAGGTATTTTACTAGCCACTAAAGACTTCACATTTGGCTTTCAACAAGTAGTTTTCAGAGTGGTTATCAGGACCATCTTCTGCCAACATTTCCTTGATAGAATCCACTATTCCCTATTAGAGAATAACTTCAGACAAGATTCTTCCATAAGGAATGTAGAACTTAACCACACATCTGGACTCAACAATGTATTTCTAGAGAAAATTGAAGATAGTTTGAAGACTAACTCTATGTTCATTAAGTAGAAGAGAAATGAAATCCTTGTCATTGTATCTCAGAAGACCTTTATTTTCTCCTATGGGAAGAAAATTAGAGACACAGAGATTGAACCAAGATTTTGGAATGGGCAAAAGATTTCTAGGGTTCAAAGGTTCATAACCGGAGGACATGTCATGAAGAGATGCAAATCTCTCGGACATGAGAAACATGTTTCTTGCCAAGGAAACAGTCAATCCATCATCTTCACAACCATTTTCTAGAGAGATTGAAAAAGGATTGATGGAGATGGGACAATCACAAATATAGGACTCAATACAATCATTTTCAAAGTCCAGGTAGGCATGTTTCCAGAAATCTTTTACAAGGTTGACATACACAGGCTTCTCCAGGAATGTGAAGTACCTAGACCAGTCTTGAAAGAACAAAACACTAGAAATGCTACCACCAATGTGACTTTCCAAAGAGGAAAAATCAACTCGCTTTTCACAAATGATCTCTAGAAGATCTTCATTTCCAAGAAAAGTTACTAGAGACATGACTTTGAGGAAATTGAGACTAAGAACACAAATATGAAAGAAAATAGAGAAGGAGAGCTTAAGATAAGACTGAATTGATGAAACTACATGGATGAGTATATTTATATATATTTAGGACGACAAGGATGGTACACAACTGCATGAATAACGATGATTACAGACAAGTAGAGGACAAAACTATCAAGAGAAAGGAGTAGAGTAAATCAGTCTCCAAAAGAGTAGAGTACTAAACAAAGATTCTATAGGTCTAGAGAGAATCAACTATAACAGATTTGACTCTGACAAGTGACGCCAGAGTTTGACCGGACAATCTTAACTTCTATCAAGAGTTTTGATCAGATGCAATTTTATAAGAGATACTGCAGAAGATAATGAAAGAGGACATACCTTAGATATTATGAGATCTTCATTGATATTCTTCATCTGGACATTCGAATTCAGCAAGCTCTTGAGAGTGTACCACCTTTCTCAGAAGTGGCGATCAAATGATACATATTCAGAGTGCCTCATCATCAATGCATATGTTTTGACACTTTATGCTAGATAATCTTGTTATCATAATGCTTGATTGACTATGCTTCAAGAATTCTGAATCAAGGAATCTTATTTCTTTGAGACTTTCTTCTTATGGTTTAGCATCATGTATCTGAAGGTCTTCTTCTAATTTAGACTTTGCTTTTCCTAGATGCACTTCCTGATTAGCTTCAATCTATGATGTTTTCTCTAGAGTGATCTTTCAGATGTTCTAAACCTCTCGTATATAAGTTCCTCTTACTTCTTGCAGTAGATATTTTCTTACTTCCTCTGAATTTGAGAAGAAATTCCTTCTTCTACATTATGGTTTCAAAAGAACAATATTTTCTCGCATCTTCTGGATTTAAATTCTAAAATTTTCTCCACTACTTGTATCATTAAAATTTGATGAGTTTGAGTGACATTTGTAGTTTTGAACTTAACTTGTTCCAAGTTAATATTGATCATATTTCTGATGATTAGCAACCCTTTTCTTAGGTGCCTTAAGTCTTTTGCAAAGCAACGGAATTCATCCTTTCGTGCTTTCTAACAGTTTTTCTATAGATCTTATCATGAGGTTCTTATGTTTCTATCAGAAGAAGAACATTCTTTCTTTTCAGCTTGAAGACTTTATCACTATGATCTTATGAGAAAGTCAAGGGTGGACTAATCCGTTTCTTAGAAACATCTCATATTCTTCAGGAACTTAATCTTCAACAAACATTATATATTTGTTTTCTGATGATTTGATCCTCGAGCAAGTACATTGTTTATTTGCTCATACACTAGATAAAATTCAGCATATGTAACTCTTTATCTGATGAATCTATTCTTCCTCTTTTGTTCTTCAATTTTCGAAAGAGACAATAGTTGAAAATTAAGTAACTATCACCTTGAAGTATTTCTTCACATAATATCTGGATCTTTTTCTGACATTGTTAGTTGTTTGATCTTGATCAATAACAGAACCGGAGCTCTGAATTGGGTTTTCACTTCTTAGTAAACTTTTCATTTATTGTGCAGCTTCACGTTGATTCTTGCTTTTGAACTTTTGCTGTGAAAGATTGCTTCTTCATGATTGGTTCTAACTAATGCTTCTAATGAATTAAAGAATTATAAAGAATTAAACGCAAAACTAAAGAACATATGATTTTATCCTGGTTCACTTGATAATCTCAAGCTACTCCAGTCCACCCTTCCGAGGTGATTTCGCCTTGGACTCAAGGTCTTAATCCACTATAATCAATATGATTACAATTGCACAAGCCAATTATCGGTGACTAACATACAATGACACGTTCAGTGATCTAGAGAGATATAACGTTCACTGACCTAATCAGAATCTAATCAAACTTGATCTTATGATAGGATTTCCCACAATGACCAACAACCACTGTCTCCCTGGGCTTCTGAGCTTCAGTCGCTTCCTCAAGGAATCTCAATGATATGTTCAGGGATCTAGACATATATAATAGTCATTGACTTCAACACTTAGTTGAAATGATTTTGTGTTTACAATTTGCTTCTGATAAGCTGATTTCACAGATGTTGAGTTTAGAGCACAAATATGAGCAACAACTCATGTGCCTTATACTTTTGATCTTCAAGTAGTTTCTTCACAGACAACCACCTTAAGCATTTGAGTCTTGAAGTCTTCTTCTTCTAAGCAAGTTCCGAGAAACAACTCCTTGCTTCTTTAAAGTTCCTTCCAAGATGTTTATGATGAATATTTGAGTAACATATTATAGAAACCTTCTTCATCTTCCTTGATCTTCATCTGAAACTTTACAAACGTTTGCAGTATTTATCAATGAATTCCATAACTAATATCTTCATCGTTATCTCATAGTCAGTGCCAAGATATGAGATCCAATCTGACCCAGTTAATCTTGTTCTTTTTGTTGTTATTTTGAATATTTACTAGAGAGCATTTGGTTGTGTTCCTTTTGATTTGTTGAGCACCAACAACAACATAGTGAGGTAATTTTTATTTTTATAGCTTACCAAATTAATATAGACGTTGGAAGGCATTCTTGGAAATTCTAGAACTTGGTAACTTTGAATCACAATGGTAGACAAAATAGTACAATTGATTTGTCCTTTCATGGTAGTGGAGTGAAACGTTTTGCTTGTACCATGTATTGTTGTACCAATTATTTTTGTACCATGTTAATGTTATTTTCTTTCTTTCTGCACTTTATAGGCTTCTACGAGCATGAGTTTGGAAGTGAATAATCTAACTTCTGGTTGATCAAAACTTCAAGTCTTCAGAGTCTTCAGATCTTCCTGTTCAGAAGCTTCGACACTTGGTTTTGAAAAACCTTGTATTGTAACCAAAAGTTTGAAAGAATTTCAAGTCTTAGGAATCTTCAGAACCACGTTCTTCAGAGTCTTCAGCACTTGGTCTTATAACCTTATATCGTAACCTAAGTTCAAAAAAGTTTTAAGTCTTGGAATCTTCAGAATCACATTCTTTAGAGTCTTCAGCACTTGGTCTTCATAACCCTTTGTGTCGTAACCGAAGTTTAGAAGAACTTTAAGTCTTTCGAATCTTTTGAGCCACGTCTTCAGAGTCTTTAAGCACTTGGTCTTCAGAACCCTTTGTCTTTGAAACTTGAGTCTTTAGCATCTTGACATAAATCACACTTCTGTCTTTAGATCTTCTAACTGGTTTCTTCAGACGAACGTATTAGAGTAACTTCAGAGTCTTTTGAAGCTTTTCCTTGCTACTCGTTCAGCAGAACCTTTGTAGCTTGGAAGCGGAACGTATTCTCTTTTAATGTCTTGGCCACGCCATTCATCAGAAGCAAGACATGTTTGTTTATCTTAAAAATACAACAAACATTAGAGTAAAAAATGTTCACTCAAACATACTCTTTATTATCATCAAAACTCTGAGATATAATTGCAAAACCAAATCTTGTTCTAACACCCTTGACCTCGAAATTTAGATATACACAACCCAAACTCCTACAACAAACATTCAAGAGAATATATAAGCGTTATTGCACTTGTATCCTCAACATGAACAATGCCAATAAATCTTTCTACAACAAAACCTTTAACATCAACAAAACGCACTACAACAACCATTTGTTCTTTAGCAAAGCAATCTTCAAATTCATAAACAGGAACATAAAAGAAAACATCTCCAATTTGTCCAACTATCTTCTTAATAGTTTCAACCGCTGATAACACAAAAATACGTAATATATTTCGACTCAATTTGCATACATTTTAATGTCAATCCTATATGCTTTCGTAGTGTTATTCTCTATTATCTATTTTGTTTCAGGTGTTTGACTAAAGGAACCATCAGTACGAGAAACCAAAGAAAAATGCAACAATTTTATGTTCCTGATACATGGCAACCACCATGGGGTGCTTGCATCCACCATGCAGCTAATATGTAGAAAAATAATGACAGACCTTGTTGAGTCTCTGTTCCACTCTTCCTACTTTTCATCATTTGTTTCTGCATGTTTGATACAACTCTTCAGGGGCAGTAGCACTATAAATATGATCTTAGAAGTAGTTTTCAGGCATCCAAGCTGGATATTGATTCTAAATACAGCGAGAGCGCTTTAGACATCAATTAGGACTTAACAACTTTTCCAAATACACTTTTAATTGAAATGGGAGAGCGAGAGCAAAATCTCATGGTTATGAGTGTGGCTTTAATCAATTAGACCTAGAGGGTGAGCTTAAGTCTTTGAACTTGTTAGTTGTTTTTTTCTACTTAAAACGATTTATCGTCAAACTAATGTCAAATCATTACTGAGTCTCAAAGGTGTGTCGCGAGTCATATACCGATCTTATCTTTATTAATATATTTTCTAAGATTTATTCTAGTTCTAGTTTTAGTTTTCCCTTATCTAACTAAAATTCCTTTTGATAGCCTTAGATTTATACCGTAACAATAGATAGTGAGACGAATGACTATTGATCTTTGTAGATTTTACAATCTTTTATATTACTTTGATATTTGCGGATGCATCAAATTTTGGCCCGTTTGCTAGGGACCAATTAGTCAATATGGTAACTTAGTTATTGCACTATATAGATTAAGGCACTCTTGTCTCTATTACAATGTATCACCAAAATTTTCCCTATAATTACCACTCCTGGTATTTTGAGGAATCACAAGATTTCCGTAAATCCGACCTTGAAATATTAATGGAGAATTTTATTGAAACACAAACTCTCTCTCGGATATAACTTATGATGGAGCGCTTTGTAGCAATGCAAGCTATAAAAAATTAAGAGTTTCGCAAACAAAGTCTCTATATTAATGAAACCCTTAGGCAACTGAACAATATGGTCGAATACCTCGCAACTCACAACATGGCATTGAAGTCTCAAATCTTTATGATTTCACAAAAACCTCTAGGAACCTTCCTTGAGAGACATGCAGATATTGTAACAATCAGTAGTGAAGGACTAATTAAAAGTCCTAAGGAGAGTGATAACGGGGTTGAGGAGAGTTATGGTGAGAAAAGAGTAGAGATTATGAAAGATCCACTGACACCACCTGAAGAGGAGGTTGTCAAAGACGTAGAGAAGGAAACACCTTATGTTGTCCCTTCTCCCTATAAACCACATATTCCTTTTCTGCAAATATTTATGGAAGCTAATGTAGATGCCCAACCAAAAAGGTATGTGGACAATATCCACACCAATGCTTCTTTGTCTGAGGTCCCGCATAAAAATAGAAAATTTAAGAACCATTAAACTAGGGAAATCATTAGTATTAAGAGGGGAAGGTTAGTCTTTGAGATGGTGGATGAAAGAATTAAACCCAAACTTAAAAAGCTAATACTCAGGATAGAGCCAGAACCACCCCCACAAGTTCAAAAGAAGGAACCTTCCAACCGAAGAAAGAAAAGAAAAGGTGAGGGATATGAGAGGTGATTCGATAAGTGACCATAAAAATAGAATATTATTAAAAGTTCGACCGAGGAATCATGTTCAATAACACTAAATTAAATTCATGTTTTTTATATCACTTTCACATAAGCATGTAGCAACAGAATTGAAGGCTTAGAAAACACTTAAAAAGGGGGGGGGGTTGAAAAAGTTTTTCCTTTTTAAGTTTTCTTTTAATCAACAATAATCTAAACACACAATGATTTTTATCCCGGTTCGTTTGAAACTTAAACTACTCTAGTCCACCCGCCAAGGGCGATTTTGCCTTTCTCAAACAAGACTTAATTCACTATAATCAACAGATTACAATTGCACAACCAAATGTTGTGACTAACAAACAATGCACAAGCCAACTGCAACTGACTAACACCTCTAAGACTCTCTAGTCCTAGCCCTCTTGAGAAATCTGACCCAACTGGTCTCTCAAGGAACAATTATAAATGAACTTCTAACAATATGTATAACGTTGCTTCTAAAAAGCTTTATCACAAAAAGTGATTTTTACACAAGAATTGTTTAAGCTCAATACAAAAAATAAACTTAACAAAACAGCATTTGACTTTGGCAGTGTAAGTTTTCTCTTTTAGAATGAATAGTATATTTTCTTCTTTGAATGTTTGCTCTTTATATAGCTTCTCATAAATAATTATGTTGCATTCCATTGCTTTCTGTCGCGTGTCTTGGAAGATGAGAAACATAATAAATGTTGCTTGTCTACATATGCTTTGTTTTCTCAATGAGCCTCAAAATTTGATCCACTCAAGTACTTAAGTCGTGTTATCTTTAATTAGTAACGGTACTGTAGCAGACTTTGTCTTAGAAGACGACATATAGAAGAATCATGATCTTCTGCAAGCCTTGTTCAAAGTATCTTCTAATAGAGGTTTCCTTGGTGCTTCTATCAGAGGTTGCGTTAGCATGTTTCCTTCATAAGTTGCTTTCAGCGTGCGTGTTCATAAGTTCTTTTTATCTTCTAGAACTTCTAACTCTTGTTTACTCAGCATAATTTGATATTTCTTTATTCTAGAGTGCTTGAGTCAGAACATTATCTGAAATGAGAACAATACACATCTGAGTATCATATTTATTATACAATTTTTTCCAATTATAATCAATACCTTCTTGTTGATTATACCCTTGTGCAACCAATCGTGTCTTGTTTCTGACAACTTTTCCTTGCTCATTTAACTTATTTCTGAATACCCACTTTGTTCTAATTATATTGAATCCTTTTAGGCTTTGGAACTAGATCCCACACATATTTTCGGGTGAATTGGTTGAAGTCTTCTTGCATTTATATAATCCAATCATTGTCTTGAAGAGCTTTATCTATTGAGGTTGGTTCAATCAGAGAGACCAGACCAAACATTGATTCTTCATTGTTTCTTAGGGAGGATCTTGTTCTGATAGGATCATCTTTCTTTCCAATAATTACATTTTCTCGATGTGCTGATGTGATTCTTGTAAATCTTTTCTGTGAGGGTTCTTCAAAAATTCTCAAGTTGCCCAGAACATCTTCAACAACAGGATCTTCTGAGTTGTCCTTTTTATTCTGTCTCTTCAGATTCTTTAGAGTTTGTCACCAGAACTTCTGTACCTGCAGAATTTTCAATCTGCTTTGCCTTTTGATGGCCAAGCTTGTCATCAAATCTTACTTTGATTAATTCTTCAATAATAAGAGTTTGTGTATCGTACACTCTATAGCCTTTTGAGCGTTCAGAATATCCAAGCAGAATACACTTTTGTGCCTTAGAATCAAACTTGTTCAAATGATCTTTAGTATTTAAAATATAGCAAGTGCATCCAAATGGATGAAAATATGAAATGTTGGGCTTTCCGTTCTTCTACAATTCATAAGGAGTCTTTTCAAGAATAGGTCTTATAGAGACTCTATTTTGAATATAACATGATGTGTTCACTGCTTCTGCCCACATTTTAATTTGACATGATTCGTTCAAAATTATTTAACATTTGGACTATTTTATATATATTAACTAATACATTTAATTTTGCGATTATTTATAAAATGATTTTTATTAATAAAGTTGGAAAAGAGATTTAAAACTTTGGAAGAAAATAGAGTAATAGATAATACTTATTCCATTCTAAAATTTTTGCACACAAATTAAAAGATATATTTTCATATGATATTAAATTTTTACTTAATCATATTACTAATATATTAAGAATATTATACTAATAAATAATTAAATGATACATTTGAAAATATAATAACTAGAATTAATAAAATATTTATTTATTAGATGGCAGTTTTCAAAAGTATAATAGAAAAATGAATATTTTTTTTAAATTTAAAATAAATTAGAATTAGAATAGTATAGACAACAATAAAAAAATACAATGAATTATGAATGAAAAATGTTGATAAGTGTCTTTAGGACATTATATAGAAAAAATTGTGTTGAAAAATGATATAATTAATACTCTAGCCGTTACTATAAAATTGTTGTTTCCAACGAAATAAAGTTTTTAAATTAGGGTTTTTTAGACAAAAGTCAACAGAATTTTGACCATGCATAACTTTCACATACTTTATTAGAATTTTTTCTACCAAAACTCATTTTGAAGGGAATTCAATTCTCTACAACTTCATGTCTTACAAGCTTTGGCCAAAAATGCTTCATTTGGATGTTATGGATCAAAACATTACATGTCCTATTAAAAGTCAATAAAAAGTCATCTTTTTGCAAAGAAGTGTTTATGAACATGGAAACTTAAATGAAGATGAAACCAACAGGGTTGTTTATAGGACATCTTGAGATTTCTAAAAAATCCAAGAACACCCAAAAATATTGAAAATTGAGAAAGATATAAGTTGTGCAAGTTAGACATTTTTGAGGAGGTGCATGAAGAGAAATACTAGAGAAAATCAATTTTTTTCTAAATGGGCCTAACTTTTCTTGATTCAAACTTGTTTCTAGTCTCAATTAGAACCTCCAAGCCCAATGCCACGCCTTGAGCTTTTTATTTTATTTATTTTGATTTTTTATTCATTTAAAATCAATTTAATTAAAATAAAATAACAAAATCAAATCAATCAATGCAAGGATGAATATTTGACATTCTTAAGGTCCAAGGTACTCATTAAATGGCCAAAATTTCAAAAATATATGATTGGTATGAGATTGGAAAATTTTGATGCAAATTGAAAAGATTGACAAATCAAATATTTTCTCATTGAATAGGATATATTTTCTCATCAATTCTTAACCTAGATCCATCCTCTGTATATTCAAAAGGTTTCTAAACCCTAGGGGAGGATTTTTTTTTCCAGCCAAGAACCTTAGACAAACTCTCAAAAAACCATGACTTGCAAGCAACTAGCAGCCACAGTTTTGCTCCAATTAAAGGCATTCTAAGCATTGCAACGTGTTCTTGGGAGTCCTCTGAACCGTTCCAGCCATTCACCAAGCATCAACACATCCAGAATCACGACATCCAATTCACGGTTTGCTTCAAGAAACTTGAAATCGGTTTCGTGCATACACTCATATTTAACATCTTTTGATTGCATATTTGTGTTTCTAATGAAGTTTCTAAGTTTTATGTATAGCTTGATTTAAGTTTCAGTACAGGTACAAGAAGTTGCCATGGTTAGGGTTCATGAGCTCGAATAGGGTTTCTCAAAATAGGTAAAATTGAAACAAACCATGGGCACCATCGTGTTCAGGGGATCAAACCGAGTCGATCCATGTCTCCATAACAGATTTATATTGCATATTTTTGAGGTTTGTGATTCACAGGGGCTATAGCTACGGACAGACTGTTGGTAAAGGTTTTTGCTACGGATACAAACCGTAGGTAAAAGTCTGGTTCAAAAACGAAGAAGACAACCCCCATGAACAATGCACGTGCCTGATTTTAAAATTCAAATATTTTTAATTCTGTTTTTTGCATATATGTTGTTTTGTTCATTGTCTTAACAGCCAACAAGCCTAGCTCAAACAGTCGGCGTATGCATCGGTAACTAGGGGGTACCCAGTTCGATCCTTGGCACCCCAAATCCTTTTTTCTTTTTTCAAACTAACTTATTTTCTTATTATTTTCTCATTCAATTTATTTTCTTTTCAAACATTTTTTTAATACATTTAAAAATCACTAAAAAATATTTCTTTTCATAATTAGGTTAGAAAAACTTTAATTTTAATTTTTGACATTAAAAAATATTATTTTTCATCTTTATTTTATTTAATTGTTAATTAATCGGAAATTAACTTTTAATTACTTTTTCTATACTGAAATTAATCCAGAAAATTCCCAAAAAATATTTTCCTTATTTAATTAGTTTTACTAACCCTAAAACTTTTTCCTAACTCAAAAACTTTCTTTTCACTAACATTATTTTCCATTATTTACAATTCGATCTTTCTCACAATATTTTCCGACTATTGTAACTGCTTCCAAGTTGTAATAGCTAGGTTTATTTTCTCACATTTTTCAATATTATTTATCGCTCATGGAATATAATAGCTTAATTAGGATTTACTTTCGCTCCTATATTATGTATCGCTAAAAGCCATGTAATAGTCTAGGTTTACTTTTCGCACTTTACATTTCAATTTACTTTACACATATTAGCGCTAGTAACTAGGCATGTATGGCAAGACTAATTCAATCAACATAGATAACCCTAATAACAAGATAAAATATCGAATACAACACACTTCACACATGCACCCACCTTAGGGTATCTCTTGTTGCATTACGAACAATGGTCATGTCCCTCGAACGTGGGAATATCTTAGCTAAGACACTTACAAATATATCATCATAGTCCCTTCGATACAAAGATCATAGTCTCTCGATGACCCTCGATGTTACCTACAAATACATGATCTCGCTCGATTGTTGCCTCTGACGATGATCGTCCCTACGAATACGCTAAGGTATCCCTACATGTTGCCTTCTATGACCATCCGATGTCTCTTTGAATGTCCCTTTACATCTAACAGATAGAGTTACCTACCAACTAATGGTATGGATATCGCTACCCTAAAGGAAAGCAAAATAACATGGAAACGACCATTCTGAGTAGGTAATAAGACTCTTTTGCTTGCTCAAAAATATCAAAATATTTTTTACACCTCACACTTTCTCAAAATCTTTTCAAAACACTTTGTATACATTCCAGCGTGAATCATTACAAAGTCCTTTCCAAAAACAAAATATTTTCAAACATTTCATATACATTCCAGCGAGAATCATTACGAAGTCAAAGCGAAATACCTTTTCAAAAATCTTTTCAAACACACACAAAAAAGCAATTTGTAAAGTGAGCTAAGTAATTAAGAGCCCGTAGATAACTACGGATGGAAAGGGTGCTAACACCTTCCTTTTTCATAACTGCCTCCCGTACTCAGAATCTAATGAAGGTCTTTTCCTGTTATTTTCGCCTTCCCTTAATTGGATAAAAGAAAAGTCGGTGGCGACTCTTGATATCCGCAACATTTGTGATAAAACGCGAAAACAAACAAGCCAGTTCTCCCACCGTATTACACAAGTGCATCCAAATGAATGAAATTATGAAATATTGGGTTTTCTGGTCTTCCACAATTCATAAGGAGTCTTTTCAATAATAGGTCTTATAGAGACTCTATTTTGAATATAACATGTTGTGTTCACTGCTTCTATCCAAAAGTGTTTAGCCATATTAGTTTCATTGATCATGGTTCTGGCCATTTCTTGCAATATTCTATTCTTTCATTCTACAATTCCATTTTGTTGGGGAGTTCTAGGACAAGAGAAATCATGAGAAATGCCATTTTCTTTAAAATATTTTTCAAAAAATTGGTTTTCAAATTCTCCTCCATGATCACTTCTAACCTTTATGATCCTAAACTCTTTTTCATTTTGAACTTGATTGCAGAAGTCAAAGAACACAGAATGTGACTCATCCTTGTGTTTTAATAACTTTACCCATGTCCATCTGCTATAGTCATCTACAATGACAATCCATACTTCTTGCCTCTAATGGATGCAGTTTTCACTGGTCCAAATAGATCAACGCGTAGAAGTTCTAATGGCCTAGAGGAAGAAACAACATTTTTTTTATTTAAAAGAGGATTTTGAAAATTTTCCCTTCTGACATGCTTCACACAAAAATTCTGAGTTGACATTCAAATTAGGAAGTCCTCTAACCAGATTGAGTTTGTTAATCCGAAATATTTTTCTCATGCTAACATGTCCCAATCTTCTGTGTCAGACCCATTGTTCATCGTTAACTGGCAGAGGCATTTTACATTTTGAGTTTTAAGATCAGAGAGATCAATTTTATATATGTTGTTCTTTCTCTTGCCAGTAAACATGATTGACCCATCTTTTTGACTTACAGCTCTACATGACTTTTGATTAAATATTACGTCATAACCATTGTCACTTAATTGACTTATGGACAATAAGTTATGCGCTAATTATAACACCTCTTCTAAATACCCGCGTTTTATAGAATTAAATAATCCGAGTTTATCCACAATTAAGAGGCGTCACAATTTAAATCATAAAAATTTGACCAAACAGCGTCATGCTTTCACTGAAGAATATTCATCAATTAAATCATACTCAAAATTATGTTTAACAGCGGAAATGAAACATAATTAAATCCCGAATACACCACTCAACAGTTATTCCAGGATAATAAATCAACATGATTCCAAAACTATTAAAATATCCATTAAAGGATTCCAAACAATCGTTTCCCCAGTGTTACATCTACCAGAGCACGACACTAACACGCGGACTAATGAACTGACTCGAATCTAGAGAGCTATCCTCACCAACTCCAAGCGGCTAATCACTTCTCGGATCTGAAATTGTTAAACTAAGGGTGAGATTTCAATTCAATATAATATGTATTATACGTTCTTAGATCCAACAGAATAATCGAATATATTAGTTCATCAACCAAACACAAGATCATAAACAATGCAGAAATAGTTCACACAATGATCATGTATATATCAAACAATGGCAATTGCAACACTGGAAACCATCCTAACATGTTACAATTCCATATGCAATGCAGACTCTATGCATGTGGTACCAAAACGTGAACCTCGTTCACCCACTGCTCCGTTTACTCGTGGAAAGACAGTGTAATCCATGATTCGCCCACAACCATTGGGTCAAGAATCTAGCCTCACTACCTCCAACGGTAAGTCTATGGCCTGCAAGCTCACTTCCGCACAATGGGATGAACCAATTAACAAATGTTCATGCATGCAATCATAAAAGCATGCAACATTATTCCACTGATCATAATAATCAACATAATCACACGATGCCAATTCACCAAATATATCACATTCAAATCATAATGGATATCAAATATAGCATGGTATGCATTAGCTCTCATCCAATAACGACCATTATTAACTACCCATCATCCGTAATTCAATCCATACATTCAAAATCGGAACTCGCTCTTTAAAATAATTTTTGAAAATAATATTTTTCCTTTCCAAGAGGTAGAATTTTAAATTTAAGAAATAACGCTGAAAACGACACTCGAATCGGAGTTACGGTTTAGAAAATATGAATTTTTGAAGTTTTAGAAATTTTGGAAAATACACAGTGGTAACCGGTTCCTCACTCGGAGAACCCGGTTCCCACAATCTTTGAAAAACACGCTCCTGGAAAATTGTATGGGGAACCCGGTTTCCTCCCACAGGAACCGGTTCCATTTAAAAATAGTCTCCTGGATTTTTAGTATGGGAACCGGTTCCTCCCAGGGAACTGGTTCCTGTCAAAAATCCCAGATTTTAATTTTACACTTGGAACCCGGTTCCTCCCCACAGGGAACCGGTTTCCACGACCTGTAACAGCAAAATCTTCTATTTTTGACAGCTTTATGCATCCATAATCATTTCCAAACTTTCAAACACGAATTATAACATTGGGAACACCATTCTAAAACCATTTTACACCATTATAACATCAAACATCCTAGTTTACTCATTCCTAACAGTATTCTGACACACTAATGATCAATTCTTCCATACACTGACACAACTTAGGGTTTCATGCTATAAACCTATAATTCCATTTCCTAACATACCCAATCACCCAATTGATTCCCAAAACCCATAAGACATATTAACCAAACGAAATCACCCCTTACCTCGCGATGATTCTTCGGTTTCTCTCGGCGTCGGCTTTTCCTCTCTTCTCTTCTCCAATTATACGTATTATGACTTTTCTCCAAAAAGGCTTCTATTTCCTTTATTTTCCTTTTATATTTCCTTTTAATATTCCAAATAAAATAATTAATCAATATTTAGTAATTAGTAGAGTGATTTACTCTACCCACCATTTACTCACACCTCAAACCTTTCCTCATTAAATGATCCAATTAATCCGATGAATTAAATATTTAAGACTTTAATCAATTAAATAATTAAATTCTCATTTATTTAATATTTGAATTAAATCGGTGTCACACTAATCCTTCTACTAACAAAACATTAGAAATAGAAGGGAGATTACCGTTTCCAATGGTTCCAGAACCAATGATTTTTCCTTTGGTTACCTCGATTTAAGTTCAGTGCTTTAGAACATAGAATTTCTTCCCGATATGTCGTGAGCATCCAAAGTCCACCATGATTGGTGTTTCAACTTACTGTGATTGGTGTTTCAACTTTTGTGGGACATCTCAACATATATGATTTTCTCCTTAGATACCCATATCTTTTGGATCCTTTCTGTTAGAGTTTCAAAGTTCTTTTAAACTTTGATTTAACATGAAAACTTTCGAATAAGATGTGTATTATATATATATATATATATATATATATATATATATATATATATATATATATATATATATATATATATATATATATATATATATATATATATATATGTATTTCATTTTGTTTCCAATATAATATGCGAAATAATGTAACTTCGTTTCTATTACTCTGCATAATTTTAAAAATGTAACACTGGTTCTCTTTCTTATATGCATCTCCAAAATAATTTGTTTAATAAAAAAGACACGTCTCAAAAATACATTTTTGAGATCGTAATTAAATTTTAATTTATTATTAAATTATTTAATGTCTTAATTTCTAACTAATCGATACCGTATTGCGGGTAGTGGTTTGATACGCACGATTTTATTTTCAAAATATAATAAAAATACAGATAAGAAAAACAAAATTGTTTTAAAAAAACTATAATTTTTATAAAAAATACTTTTAAAATAAAAATATTTTGCCAAAATACTCGCCAAAATAAAAGTACTTTTAAAATGCTAAAATAGTTTATAATTTATAAAAACAAAATGTTTTACCAAACTTATTTTGCACGCTTTTGTTTTTAAAATGCAAATAAGATAAACAAAATTATTTTACCAAAATAGTTTATTATTTAAAAAAAAATATATTTTTAAAATAAGAAAAAGACATATTTATAATATATATTTTAATTTTTCATATATAATTTTAAAAAATATAGTATCTTAAATTAAAAATAATTTAAAAAAAAAACATTAAATACATATGTATCTAAATTGTACAAAAATTATAATAACTTGTCAATTCGCACGAATTTTGATACAAATACATGTGCGTTTGTAAGGATAGGGTGTATTTATTATATTATTATTTGTTTTGAAGTTCATATTTTAGTGCTCTATTAAATTTAATATAGTTGATATTATAATAAATTTAATTAATGTTTTTATAAAAGATAAAAAGTTAATTATATTTGATTGAGTTAGTTAATAAGAGTAAAAAATTTGTTGTTCATAAATGTGTTTTTGGAGAATGTATAAATGAAATCCATCTATTTGTTCAAATATACATAAAGAAAATCATAAACTAGAATAATTGGAATACTATTTTCAAATTCTTACAAAATTTTCTTGAGACTTGTAATTATATTAATGGAAGTCATAAGAAAAACATAATTTCTTGCTACAAATAATAAATATAAGAGCAAAATGGTCCCTACACATAGAAACAAGGTAGCCTCGTGAGTTGGAGTTGGCATGCAATGGAAAAGCCATGTCATTCACGAGACTCTTCTTTTCACAAATGATGAATGAGCATAGTGTGGGACCCACCTTGAATGATGGCACAATACATAGTTCATGATGAACATGATCATAATGATGATGAGGTTATTATTTTCAATTCCCAGCGCGTGTAGTAATTGTAGCGCGTGAAGCTTATGGAACATGCTCTCAAATATCTTCACACTCACACTACTCACTCACTTTCATTATGATGATGTAGTCAATAGTCAAACTCATAAGCCAAAAATGCACCTTTTCCTTCTCTAGAATCTCAACAGCATACAAATAATCTTACTACTGTTAATGATTATCTACAGTTTTTATTTTTGAAATTTTTATTTTCACATTTTCAAACAATTATATAAAAGCACTATTGTTAAAAGTATTTTCAGAAATTTTAACATTTTAATTTGGCATGATTGGTTCAGAATTATTTAACATTTGGATTATTTTATATATATTAACTAATATATTTAAATTGATAAAATGATTTTTATTAATAAAGTTGGAAAAAGAGATTTAAAACTGAAAGAAAATAGAGTAATAGATAATACTTACTCTATTCTAAAATTTTTGCACACAAATTAAAAGATATATTTTATGTGATATTAAATTTTTACTTAATTTTATTACTAATATATTAAGAATAATATATTGTTAAATAATTAAATGATACATTCGAAAATATAATAACTAGAATTAATAAAATATTTATTTATTTAAATGACAGTTTTTTAAAGTATAATAGAAAAATGAATATTAATTTTTTAATTTTTTTTATAATAAATTAGAAATAAAACAGTATAGACAACAATAAAAAAAAGTACAATGAATTATGAATGAAAAATATTGATAAATGTCTTTAGGACATTATATATAAAAAATTGTGTTGGAAAATGATAAAATTAATACCGTAGCCGTTACTATAAAATTGTTGTTTCCAACGAAACAAAATTTATATTAGTATATTTTATTTTGTAATATTATTTAGGAAATGTATTTAGAACACACAATATCTTTTCTACGATCTCTGTTTGTTGACTATTAAGTTTATTGAAATAAAATAAAATAAAATGACACTTTTCAATTCAAAAGTCGTGTAGAATATTTATATTCAACCACAATATTTTTTATATTTAGTTTCTATGTAATTTTTAATATGGAAAAACTAAGTTTTTGTTAATTCATATGCAAAACGGTTTTTAGAAAAACATTTTTTAAAGTTAAATATGTAAATATTCAATTCCAATATTAAAGTTTTGATTTAAATTTCTGCAAAATATATTTTATTTATTTTTAAGTTAAACAAATATATAATTGTTTTTAGCTTTAATATATATATATATATATATATATATATATATATATATATATATATATATATATATATATATATATATATATATATATATATATATATATATATATATATATATTTATAAAATTAATTGACATTTGACTGAATATTTATAACATATTATACAGTGGTTAAGACAAAATATAAAAAAATAAAAAGAAATACTTATATTTATAAAGATTATAAATACAATTATTTTTATAAAGAAATAAAGTATTTTACAACTATTAAAAATAAAAGGTAGTATATTGTACATGCTTTAAAAACATTTTTAAACATTTTAAAAAAAAAAAGAAAGTCATATGTAAAGCATTGACCATAAAGATTATAAATACAATTAATTTTATAGAGAAATTAAATTATTTTACAACTATTAAAACTAAAAGGTACTAGTATATTTTATATGCTTCAAAACATTTTTTAAATATTTTTTTAAAAAGAAAGTCATATATAAAGCATTGACCAACCAAAACAACATTAGCAAGATACTACTTTTATCATTCATTAGTATTAAGTGTTCATCTTTTATTAAAAATTGATTATTATTTATATATTAATTTCTCAACAAATGTGATGAGAGGAACATATGGTCAAAAGTACCACATAGAAAATATAATATAAAAAATCTTATTAAAAATAAAAAATACTAAGGAGTAATATTCTATAATATATTCTAATATTATATAAAATCTACAATTATAAATAAAATTCAAATGAATAATACAAAAATACATTAAAAATATATAACAAAATCAAAACTTTTTCCTTAAAAATTTATTGTAAATTTGACATTAGTGCTTGAAAATTGTAATTGTAAAGTAACCATAGTTAAAAAGAAACGAAAGTTGGACTTTGAAGCATTGAAAATCGAAATCTTTGTTATAGGTAAAGTTCAAAAAGGCAAATATTATAATAATATTATTATGATTGTATCAATGAATATGAAAGTGGTACTCTGACACAAGTCATGATTAACTCTATTGCATGTTCTCTCTTTCATTACTGTTCTCCATAGTACTGTATCTATATATAAATACACTTTCATCTATCCTTCATTTCCTATACTCTTCTCCATAAACCTACCTATTGCTCTCTGACCACACTGCCATCATACTTCATTCCCCAACCAACCAACCCACCCTGCCCTTCCATTCTTAACACCATTCTGTTCTCTTTCATACCATACCAAACAGCTTCTCTTGCTTTTCAATGGGTGAGAAAGATGATGATGAGTTTTGTTTGGGTTTGAGCTTGAGTTTAGGGTGTGGAGATTATGAAAAGAACAAAAATAAAAACCAAACACCTTTCAATGCTGTTCAGATGCAAAAACCTCTTTCATCTGTTCCAAACCAAAGGGTTTCTTTCAATAACTTGTTCCATTTTCATGGTAATGTTTTCTTTTTCTTCTAATTTTTTTTCAATTTTTTTCATTCCAAATTTTAGCCTTTTTATTTATTTATTTATTTGGGAAAAATACTAAAACCTAAGAAGAACACAATTCATTTTTTGAGAAAAAAGTTTTGTTTTTTATTTGTTTTGTTACTAACATCATGGAAATGAAGAACACAAACCTTATTTTATTTTATGTTTTTTTTTTAGTCAAAACGGTTTTGAGTAAATAAAAAACAGGCTTTATTGTCGTGATTAATTACACGTTTGACACTAACAAACTCACGTGCACGTCACGTGTTACAGATCGCGGTTCCGAAACGAGGTCGTTTCTGCGTGGATTCGACGGGAACTCGCTGCGAGCGTCTGCGGCGGCGGTGTTTGAGGATGAGAACGGAGTTTCGTCGCCGAATAGTACCGTGTCGAGTGTAAGTGGAAAACGGAGTGACAGAGAAGGGAATGTAGAAGAGAATGATGCTGTTGAGAGGGCTTCGTGTTCTCACGGCGGAAGTGAAGATGATGACGGTGGTGGATGCGGCGGCGATGGCGAATCTTCGAGGAAGAAGCTGAGGTTGTCGAAGGAACAGTCGGTGTTGCTGGAAGAAACTTTCAAAGAGCATAATACGCTGAATCCGGTGAGTTTGTTGTAGTGGCATTTCTGTAATTTAATTTCAATCAAAGGGTTTAGTTGTAGTTTCACTATATCATTAGTGGCATATTTGTAATTCAGATATGGGTTAAGGGTGTGTTTGGCAGTGTAAATTTGGTTATTTTGACTTTTTCTTTTTTGTTTTTATTATTAAATTTAGGTTATTCTGAGGTTGTTTTTTTTTAAATTTTTTATTATTAATGTTTTAATTTTTAATTTGTTTTATTTTATCAGAAACAAAAGCAAGCATTGGCAAAACAGTTGAATCTGAAGCCTAGACAAGTGGAGGTGTGGTTTCAAAACAGAAGAGCAAGGTGAATTTTCTCTTTGTTCTTCTTCTACTTAGGGGTATCACTGTCATTTTACTTATAAATTTTAGAATTTAGAATAATAATAAATACACATTATTGTTGTGATATTATTGTTGTGATGGAGTGTCATTGTTTGTTACGTTGTTGTGTACAAGGATTTATAAAATGGTCGCAGTCAGTGTTGCGGTCGCGTAAAGACATTCGCGATTTCTGTTGGTACAGATGTCACGACACTGATTGTGATCGTCGCAGTGTAAAATTAATTAAAATTTATTTTTTCATCTAAAAATGGTGAATAATAGTATCAGAATCAACATTTGTCGTGGCCGCTTTTGCGGTCGTGGACCGTTTTTAAAACCCTTGTGTATTTCATGTATGTTTTGTGGTAGTACATTTTTCTATTAGAGAAAAAAAGTGAAGTGAGTTGTTTTGGTTCAATGAATGCAGGACCAAGTTGAAACAAACTGAAGTGGATTGTGAATATTTGAAGAGATGCTGTGAGACTCTAACTGACGAGAATAGAAGGTTGCAAAAGGAAGTGCAAGAGCTTAGGGCATTGAAGTTATCTCCACAACTTTACATGCAAATGAACCCTCCCACCACTCTTACAATGTGTCCTTCGTGCGAGCGTGTCGCTGTGTCATCCGCTTCCTCTTCGTCAGCAGCCGCACCCTCTGCTTCAACTCCAGCCAACTGCAATTCATTAGGCCCGAGTGTTCAACGACCAGTACCTGTCAACCCTTGGGCCGCCATGTCTCTCCAAAATCGTTCCCGGTCATGAGTTGAGTCGCCCATGATATTAGCAGTAGGTTAAAGTAGGCAAGGACATTTAGTGTATGTTTGGAAACACAGTGAGTTTGATGGAATCACGGCGGCGGCATGACGCGATTCTGCCAAACTCAGTGCAAAAACTTTGCAGTTTAGAAATGAATCAATTCTGTGGTACACTGGAGTACTTTTTAGTGTTGGTTTATGAGGACTTTTATGACTTTACTTTAGGCCTAGTGATAACATGTTTTACTCAACTTTAGGATGTGTAAAGTTCAAACATGTTAAAGTAGGTTATGTTTTTCATCATATGCTGAATAGTTTTTTCATTTTTATCAATCTTGAAAGGGTGAAAAGAAGAATCCGAATCTATTTTATCTAATTTTTTCATGTGATTTATCATACAAGTTGGTGAGAAAAAGTGGGATTTTGTGTAAGATTGGAAAGGGGACAAACTAAGGAGATTCCCATGAGGTGAAAGATGTGGTCTCAATTAGAAATGATTTTGTCTATCTTTTGTTTTTATACTTAAACATGGGGTTGAGTGATGAGTCACATTGTGTGGATATTTCCTTGAAATATGGATTTTTCCATTACCATATTCAATGCGGTTTGAAGGTTTGGTATAAAAGGCAAGTAACATACACAAAAATAGGTACTCTTGTTAGAATGGTCCATGTTCATCATGACTTTACATTGCATATGGGAACATAGGCCAACTTTGTCTTTTGAATGTTTCATTTGTCTGGAAAAACTATTTTAGTTTAGTATATATATGTGAATCTTTAGGGACTTTTTAGAGATTAATAATAATGTCTTGATAATTGAATATTTGGGGAAATACTTGAGTTACAAAGCACTCAGGTGATTTGATTATATATACACAAGAGAGTAATTACATGATAAGATTAAAGTTATTTCATAGGTACATGTATGTAATTTGCAAGACATAGATTCCTAGACTCCTAGATACATGAATAGACTCATAAATACAATATTATAATTTCAATAATTTGTAATTTCAATAATTCCAACACCCCCCTCAAGCTGGAGAATGGATATCAATCATTCTCAGCTTGCGAGTCAATTGATTGAAATGATCAGGTGGCAAGCCCTTTGTCAACACATCTACTAGTTGATGTCCAGAAGAAATATAGGATGTAGCTATTAAACCACTATCTAGTTTTTCCTTGACAAAATGACGGTCAATCTCTATATGTTTGGTCCTTCACATTGTTTTTTTAAATCATTTAGAATGATCCTCATCCAAAGTAACTCACAGATTCCTTGAGCCAAAGCTCGAAATTCCTCGGTACTTAGAAACCACTACATTTTGTTTCTTAGTTCTCCACGTGACAAGGTTCCACAGGTGCAAAATCCAAGTGGATCTTTATCACTATTGATCCTGCGTAGTCGAATCGTAAAGCTTCATAGTTAAGCTTCCTCTTTGAACAGTAGTCCTCTTCCTAGAGTAGCCTTGAGGTATTGCAAGATGCGGTCAACAGCTTGTAAGTGTCGCATTCTCGGGTCATGCATAAATTGGCTCACTACACTGACTGCATAAGCCAAGTCAGGCCTTGTGTGTGCCAGGTAAATCAACTTTCCTACCAACCTCTGATATTGGACTTTGTCAACTTTGGCACTTTCTTCTTCGAAGCCCAACTTGTGATTTTGCTCTATTGGAACACTTGAGGGTTTGCATCCCAGTTTCTCAGTTTCCTGCAAGAGATCAAGTATATACTTCCTTTGAGATATGAAAATGCCTTGGTTTGAGTAAGCAACCTCAATTCCCAAGAAATACTTGAGTTGCCCAAGGTCCTTCATCTCAAATTTTGCCGATAGTTTTTCCTTTAGCACTGTTTCTGGTCATCTCCCATAATAATAATATCATCAACATAGACAAGAAGGATAATAAGTTTTCCTTCATGCGAGTGCTTAAAGAAAAGCGTGTGGTCTCCTTGGCTCTGCTTGTAGCCTAAGTACACCATTGCTTTTGTGAATCTTTCAAACCATGCTCTAAGAGATTGTTTTAGTCCATATAGAGCTTTCCTCAATCGACACACCTTGTTGGATCCACACGTAGGGCCAATCAATCTCTATGTACACTTCTTCTTCTAAGTTTCCATGCAAGAATGCATTTTTGACATCAAATTATTGTAATTCCCATTCGGAGTGAGCAATAAGAGATAATAAGATTCGAACAGTGTTCATTTTTGCAACAGGAGCAAAGGTTTCCTTATAATCTATGCCATATGTTTGTGTGTATCCTTTTGCCACCAATCTAGCTTTATAACGATCAAGTACCATCGATTTGAGTTTGACTATATAGATCCACTGACCAATAGGTTTCTTGCCTCCCCGTCTATCAACAATCTCCCAAGTTCCATTTTTTTCAAGAGCTTTCATTTCCTCATCCATGGCTTGGACCCAATTTCTATCTTTCAATGCCTCTTGAACGGATGATGGGATGACCACAGAGTCAACTGCAGAAATAAAACTCTGATGCTGCAAGAAAAGATTTTTAGTGGAGAAAAATTGAGATATAGGGTATTTGGCAGATGACCTTTTCCCTTTCCTCAAAGCAATAGGCAAATCATCTATATTAGTGTCACAAGTGTTAGAGCTTTGGGAATCACTAGTAGGATTGTGAGTTTCAATACTTACCTCCGGTTCTGATAATTGGAGTTGTGTTTGGAGCAGGTCAGACTTACTTCTTCTGTGATACACCAAGGTTGGCTCACCAGCCTTAGTTTTTGTTGGTATGGAAGATGATGGTTCCTGCAAAACAGACGACAGAGGAGGGACCAATATAGAAGTAGGATCAATGGGAGGACCAGTAATATAACTTGACACATGATTCACAATCGACTTAGGAGACTCATTTGTAGGATCATCCGACTCGGGAGACTCAATTGTAGGACTGGACTGGTAATAGGACTTAAGAGAGGAGTCACATGCAACTTGTAACACCCCAATTCTACCCCGCGTAATTAATAATAAAATCAGAGTTTCAAAATTTCATTTAACAAAATTGAGGCATCACATATTCGCATTCACATCAATTCGCATTATAATGCACATCAAATAGAACATCAAAAGTCGGATATACCAATTCATACATAATTCATCATATACACATATGACTATTCACAGCACATCGGATATGTTCACAAAATATACATAACATCATGTTATCATCAATACATAAGATTATAACATCATAAGATAGTATACATAAACTATCCTATAAAAATAATGACGTCGCCCAAATCCAGAGTGTTACAACGATCAGAGCAGAACGACACAAAAATAGAGTGACTCGAGCTAATCCTCCTCATCCTCGGGGATCACCTGCACGTTACCAATATATAGGCAACGACGAAATAAGCAAAGGGTGAGATACTCCAAAATATATAATTATAAGCATGATAGAATATATATATATATATATATATATATATATATATATATATATATATATATATAATTTTGGAATCATAAATGATATAGGATAATAAGAGTATGTCAATAAATATCCAAATCTCACATTTTAAATCATCATTTGGTGTATAAAATCAACACTTTAAATATCATCACATAATCACCATAATCATGTCAAAACAAGACATAAACTCCATCGCTATAAACTCATATTAAGCTTTATCGTCATGTTATATCCATCGCATAATTTTTATGAAATTACCACATCATAATCAATTTAGGTTCAACACAAAATCATCACAAAACAAGGTATCATATAACATCGCAATTCATCATAAGCCATCAAATAAAACTCAATACCAAAAGACTCAAAATAAACATAACTGACTCCATGAGACACGACTATGTTATGCATGTGGTACCCGTCGCTTTGTCCATAATTAGGAACCCTCGGCATAAAGTCCATCGTCGCTCGGCATAAAAGCCATCGTCGCTTATGCAATGTATGTGACTCAATAATAAAGACCACACAACAACACATCATCATCGCTCATCACAATTGACATAAAGTCCACATCGCCATATTTATTCACATCAAATAAACATGTCGTCGCATCGCATAAACAACAAGTATTCATAATTAAATACACCGTCACAAACATCATTATCAATTAATCCACCAATTTCTAAAAACGGAAAAATAGCCAAAGACACCAATAATCGTTGCAAAAGCCATTCTTAATTACCGGCATTAATTATAAACATCAACATCAAAATCGGATAGTTCATGTATGTCTTAAATTGACTAAAACACCATCCGGTTCAATTTACCGTAAATTGACCTATTTCGGGTCGCTCCCAAAACTCACAACTTCAAAAACTAACCTCACCACTCGTTCTACGTCAAAATTAGCTAGCATGTCAATTTCGTTGAATTGGAGCAACTTGCTCGTCGTCGAATTCAGAAAATCGGAACCTGATCGAGTTCCAAAGTGCGAAAAATCGAATTTTGGAGGCTACGAGACACATCGACCACGGGCCCGTGTGGATCAACACGGGCCCCGTGTGGATCAACACGGCCCGTGTTGAAAAACCTCGAGCAAGCAAAATGCCCAGTCGATTGCATCGACATGGGCACCGTGTGGATCACACGGTGTTGATTAGCTGCGAAACTATTCTTTGTTCGGGGGATCAACACGGGCCGTGTGAATCAACACGACCCGTGTTGATTGGTGCGTAAAACTTCACTTTTGAGTTTTGGACCTTTCTTTGTCATTTCCATTTATAACTTCCATTCCTACTACTAGCAAAGAAACACAATGATCTATACTCCTAACTCAACCTTCCTATGTATTTCAACAATCAACCAACCAAAACCCTATAATCAACTATCCATTTTCCCAAATCCTAAATATGAATATCAAACCTGACCATATGTGATAGAAATCAAACCCTTACCTAGCAAGCTTTGATTGCCCTTGACTCCTCAAACCAAGCCTTGCTCTTCTTCTTGCTCTCTTCTTCTTCTTCCCAAGCCTAGCTTTTCTCAACTTTCTATATTTATGTTTTGGTGTTGTGTTTGGAAAGTGAAGGAAAAAGCGGTTTTATATGAATGTGGTCATACTAACTGGGGGTGAAACCCAACTCTAGCAATTACTTCCCCCCTTCTTTATTCCTAACACACTAATTATATCATTTAATCATATCATCTAATTATATCATTAACTCAATCTATTAATATAATTGGAATTAAATATCGGTTCGAATAATATTTTACCGAGAGCGGGCGTCGCCAAATATATTAATAGATATCTCAATTAATATAATTATTCTCGTCGCCAAAACAATCGTTAAACGGTAATTCAAAATATTAATATAATATAATATTTAATAAAGCGGGCGCAACTCTCCCCACTTTAAAAGTTTCGTCCTCGAAATTACGACTCGAAAAGCTCGGGATATGAATCCCATCTTACTTTCTAACTCCCGTCGGCTTTCACCACTGCTCTATCAAACAACTTTGACTAATGAAATCTCCTTGCCACGAGACTTTATCTCACGATCCTCGATCCTCAAAGGCATCGTTTCCACGTAAGATTCTCCCGAACTGAATATCATCCATCTCGATCACATGCGAAATATCCGAACATACTTCGTTGTGACACATGGAAAACATCGTGCAAATTCGAAGATTTGGCGGTAGCATCACCGATAAGCCACTTTTCCCACTTTACTAGTAATTTGATAAGGACCAATAAAGCGAGGAGTTAGCTTCTTCGACTTTAATGCTCGCCCGACGCCGGTTGTAGGAGTAACTCTCAAAAACACATGATCACCCTCTTGAAATTCCAAATCTTTCCTCATTTTATCATGATAACTCTTTTGTCGACTTTGGGAAATTCTCATCTTTTCTCTAATCATCTTCACCACCTCGATGGTTTCTCACAACCAATTCGGGGCCACGCGTACTACACTTTCACCCGACTCGTGCCAACCTGAGGAGTCTACCCTCCGACCATATAATGCCTCAAGCGGTGCCATTCCAATACTAGCATGAAAACATTATTGTAAGTAAACTCAATCAAAGGAAGATATGTATCCCATGAACCACCATGCTCGAGAATACAAGCTCGTAACAAGTCTTCCAACGATTGAATTGTCCTTCCGTCGACCATCGATCGAGGATGATAATTGAACTCAACCTCGACTTAGAACCCAAAGCCTCTTGCAAGCTTATCAAAAATTCAGTGAACCTCGGTATCTATCCGAAATAATACACAAAGGAATACCATGTAATCTAACAATCACGTGCGTATAAATCTCCTTGACTTCGATCACGGATAAGTGGCGTTAATAGGAATAAAGTGAGTCGACTTTGTAAGCCTATCAACAATCACCCAAATCGCATCGTGTCCTCTTGGTGTATTCGGTAACATCATACCCCAAAATTTGCCCTCCATCTACTCAAGAGATTTCATACTATGCTCGAGGATTCCTCGAGAGTTGATCGACAAACTCTCTCCTAGACAATCAACCCAAACTAGGGTTTGGTATCTCTCAAGTCAAGATGAACTTCCAACATCTCCAATGGCCTTCATGCCTCCTCATATGCTTCAAAGATTCTCCATGTCAAGTTTCAGCCTCATGAGTCAAGTTTCCTCGACAATTGCTCGGATGGTTGAAAATCGGTTGTATTGGACAAAAGTCAACTGGTCAACATCTGATCAAACTTCATAATTTTTGGTCAACATCCTCATTTTGAAGTTACATTCATCATTTGATCAAGGGTTGATCATGATTCATCAAGAAAACTCAAGATTTGCTCAAAGTCAAACTTTCTAAATTAGGGTTTAGGTGAAAAGTCAATGAACTTTGATGATCATAACTTTCTCATACTTTCTCGAAATTTTCCACCACCTCTTGTTTTGAAGGAAATTCAATTATCTACAACTTCATGTCTCACAAGAATTTCCAAAAATGCTTCATTTGAGAGGTATAGCTCAAAACATTAAGTCCTTTTCAAAGTCAACAAAAAGTCAACTTTTTGTTTTGAGGATATATTGAGCATGGTAACTCCAATTGAGATGAGACCAAAAAGGTTGGTTAGAGGACTCTTAGAGATTTCCAAAAAGTCCAAGAACACTCCAAAATGTGGAAAATTGAGCAAGATACACCATTCACAAGTTGGGCAATTTTGAAAGAATGCACAAAGAGAGATACTTCAAAAATCAAATCTTTTGCAAATGGGCCTACTTTTCTTCATCCTAACTTATTCCTCATGCAATTAGGAATATCCAAGCCCAATGCCACGAATTTTTGATTTATTTTTCTATTTAATTTGTAATTTATTCATTTAAATGCAAATTAAATTTAAAAATAAATTATAAAATCAAAATTAATTGAAAGATTGATTTTATTCTCTTCTTAAGACCCAAGCAATCCATTAAAAGCCAGCAATTTCGAAATTGGATCAAAAAAGGCAAGATTGGATTGGAATTGAGCAAATTTTGAAAATTTGATTGTCATGAAAAAATCAAATTTGATTATCATTGAATGGTGATTGATTCTTGCCAATTATGATCCCAAATCCATCCAGCATATATACCTGATGCATACCAATCACAAGGGGACGAAAAAATTGCCTTGGAAACCCTATTCTCAAACTGAAAAATCGTGTTCTTGAAGCAATTTGCAACCCTAGTTCCTGCTGTTTTCAATCGATTCTAAGGTGTCTATTGCATTCCTTGATACCTCTTGAGTCGATCCAGACCCTCACATTGCTCAAAACCATCCAGAATCAAGGAATCATGAATCGGTTTGTTCATACTTTTTTCAAAATCGTGTTTCATTATTCATGCATTATTAACAAGTTTTGATGTTTGTTTCATGCTTAGAACAAAGTTTGCAAGCGATCCAGGCGGAGTTAATTGCATTTCCATGGCACGAAGCGTAATATGCCATAACTAGGGTTCACGAGCTCGATTTAGGGCTTGCTTATTAGGAAAAATTGGACCACGAGACTAGTACCAACGTCCGGGCGATGCCAGATCGAACCATGGCTTTAGGATTAATTTATATTATGTGTGCTTGATTTTCGTTTTAGCCAGGGCTGTAGCGTCGAGCAAAAGCCGAGGCTGAAGTTTCAAAAATTCAAATCGAGGAAGATGAAGTTTGGCGCGGAGGCAGGCAACAGGCGTGGCGCTGTCCGTCCGTTCCGTTTCATTGACACGCGTGCGTTCCAGATCAGATGGCAAAGGCGTGGGCTTGTGAGAGGAATGTCTCCAGTTCGATCCTGGCCATGACCTTTCTTTTACAAGTTTGCAAATCTCATATTTTCTCATATTTTTCATGTTTTAATATTTTTGCATTATTTTAATTTCTTTTCATATTTTTATTTCTGCATTAAAAAAATTACCAAAAAATATTTTCTTTTCACATTATTTTCTGAAAATCTTTATTTAATTTAATAAATTAAAAAATACATTTTTGCATGCATATTTATTTTTATTTATAATTTTGCATTTAAATCATTGTAAATTAGTTTTTAATTATTAAATTGCATCTAAAAAATCCCAAAAATTTATTTTAACTTATTTATATTATTTCCAGCATATAATAATTTTTCCATATAAAAAATTGCATTTTTTCTAACATTTTCTCTTATTTCGATTTCATCATATTTTCCGATTTCTCGTTCGTTTCACAGGTTGCCCCGATTCAGACGATTCTTCCGTTTTTTTTTTCATTTTATTTTCCAATAATGTAACTGTATATGGGATGTAATAGTTTAATTTAGGATTTTATTTTCCGCATTTTAAATTATGTATCTGCCCCAAAGCCTTGTAATAGCGTAGGACATTTACCTTTCCGCACTTTACATTCCGCATTTTAATTTCCGCACCCTATCAATTGCTAGTAATTAGGCGTGTATGGCAAGACTAAAATTGAACATAGCCCACTAATTTTTCAAGATAAAATATCTGAAATCAACACACTTCTTTCACACCTTTAGGGTAATTCTCTCGATGCCTTCGATTCAACATGGTCATGTCCCTCGAGCGTAGAGGTATTCTAGCATTGCCTTCAAAAACAAATCATCATAGTCCCTTCGATACAAAGATCATAAGACCCACGATGTCGCCTCCGAATACTTGATCTTGACCCTCGATTGTCGCCTACGAAAAATGATGATAGTCCCTTCGAATGTGTTAGGATACTTCCTACAAGTTGCTTTCTATGACCATCCGATGTCCCTTCGAATGTCCCGCTTACATCCAACGAATGGAGCTACCTACTAACTAATGGTATGGATAGCGCTATTCTAAAGGAATGTAGAAGTACAACAAAGCGACCAATTCGAGTGGGTAAGTAAGTCTTTAGTTGCTTGCTCTATCAAATGCTTTTCACACCACACTCTTTTCAATTTCTTTTCAAAGCGTTTCGAACACTTTGTATACACTCCTACATGAGTCATTACAAAGTCAAAGCGAAATGCCTTTCTTTTTCAAAACATTTTTGTCAAACACACAAAAAGCAATATTAAAAAAGTGATCTAGAGCAACTAAGAGCCCGTAGATAACTACGGATGGAAAGGGGTGCTAATACCTTCCCTTTTCATAACCATTCTCCCGAACTCAGAATCTAACGAAGGTCTTTTTCTGTTACTTTTACTTTCCCTTAATTGGATAAAAATAAAAGTCGGTGGCGACTCTTTGGTTGTCCCGATACTCTTCATTCCCAAGTTGAAGATAGTATTTGGCTTCTGCGTGGTGTCATCAAGCGCTAACTAAACTTTTAGAACCTTAATTGACCCATCTTGGCCATTAGAAGGTAGTGAGATGGTCGGCTTTGGTGTAGACCGAGGTTGGTTGATACTCGATGCTACGCTCATTGAGATTAGACTTTTGGGACATTTTCGATCGACCACTTGGCGTCGTGTTGAAATAAGCCTACGAGAAAGATCGTGATGTGAGATTCCTAGAACCCGTTACTATTATGGACGGGATGAACCAACTCAAACTTTTGGTAGGGTAATCACCTATACCTCATGCAAGCCTTAACCCTAGGCTCATTGTGTGAATTGTTTGTGTGTGCTAAACATGACATCATGACATCATCCATTGCATATCATTTCTAACTATTTCAAGGACCTAGGGATTTATCTTTGCTCTTTTTGTAGGGATTATGGCTTCTAGAAAGACTATCAGAATCAACTTCATGGGTATCCCTTCTCGACTCAAAGAATTGGTTTGAAATTCCGACCATGCTCGGTTCATCAAAGACATGGTTATCTACTTGATTTGGTTATCTCGGTTTGAAGAAGATATGATGCATGTCTATTCAGTTCTTTGATCAAAAAACCATTGCTTTACATTTCTAGATTATCGGTTGGTTCCTACCTTGGAAGAGTTCTCTAAGCTACTTGGGATACCTATTCTTGACCAAATGCCATTCACGGTTTGGAAAAGGTTCCTAAGTAAGACATCGCATCCGCCTTACATCTTAAGCTCGGATATTGAAGCCAATTGGGAAACAGAAGTGGAGTTAAGGGTTTACTTTCCAAGTTCTTAATCAAAAGCCGAGAATTCCTCAAAGTTATGAGTTTCCATGCATTTGAAAACATTGTGGCCTTGCTAATTTATGGTTTGGTTCTATTTCCTAACTCGGATCAATTCATAGATGTCAACGCCATCAAGTTGTTTCTTACCGCAATCTAGTGCCTACTTTACTTGGAGACATCCTACATTCTCTCCACACTCGTACTACTAGCGACAAGGAACTCTCATGTGTTGTATACGTTACTTTCAAGGTGGTTTATTTCGCACCTTCCTCCATCGAGTTTGAAGACGAACAAAGGTTGAGATGGTCTCAAAGATTGATGTCACTCTCATTCGGATATCCGTTGGGGCCTTTTCTCTCAAAAGGACTTCATTCATTGAGCGTTGTGGAGAATTCCCTAATGTACCACTACTTGGTATAAGGAGGTATTACCTACCCTTCTCTAGCTCTCGTCGGTTTGGTTTTGCTCAAGAGATGGTCCACATGATATGCTTCTCCAAGATGTTGTGTTCGACTACAATCACGATCTCGAGAATGACCGAAGGTTCATACACGCTTGGGGCATGGTAAAGACCGATACCAAGACTTTGGGGCACGAACTCCATTCCTTGGGAACCTTACCTCAAATGGGTGCGAGCTCGAGCTCAAAACCTCATGATGCCATTCACACTGTTTTACCGGTAATTATGGAACCCGTTGCTATAGGTGGCGTACCTATCTTGTTCTCCATCGACATGCCTCACGATTTTGAAGACTTGAAGAGATCACGGATTCAACTAAAGGAAGAAGGGATACCTTTGAAGCTCGAGTGCATGGCGAGAAGAAAGTGTTAGAGTTGACAAAGCTACTCCACGAGGCGAAACATCAACGCTACATCGGCACCAAGAGGCGCCCATGGGAGACTTAGAGCTTTAGGATGTTTTGTTTTCTTTTATTATTTGAACTATCTTTTGTACTTAAAAAGAAAAAAATAATAATGAGAAGTACTAATAAATGTTTGTTCATTGCTTGTTTAACAAATTTAAATCTCTAAGGTCCTTGTAAACATTGCATTGCATTCGCATAAACATCGCATAGCATAGCATAACATTGCATCACGGTACATTGGAGATTGGTTTTCTCATTTGCTCGCTATTTATTTTAGCGTAAATGGCTCTTGAGCAGGTCAAAGATCTCGGGCTCGAATGCTCGGTTTGATGTTCACCAACTTGGTCCAAGGCCAAGAAGATTTGAAGCTCATCAACAAGAAGAAGAAGGTTGTTGGTCTCCTCAACATGGGTGAGCGTTTCAAAGGGGTCCTAAGGTGGTCGGCCGTATTGAGCTCTCTGAAGGAAGTGTCCATAGGGGTACCAAGGGTGATGAAGGTGGCAGTGAGCCAGAAAGAGGACCACTATTATAGCCAACACTCGATGAAGATGACAAGTACAAACAACTTGAACCGTCTTAATCTTGGAAAACACGAAGATGTCCGGGCTGAATTTTGATGATCCGAGTCTGTTCTGGTGTTGTGATTCCTCCCAAATTCAAAGTTCCAACTTTTGCCAAGTATGATGGCATGTCTTGCCCTAAGCGCATTTGAAGTCCTATGTCGAAGATCAATCCCGTGATGAGAAAGTTGTGGATGCACTATTTTCAAGAGAGTTTGTCGGAACCCGTTGGAATGGTACTATCGACTAGAGAATGACCGTATCCGTACTTGGGTGATTTAGGCGATGTTTCTCTGACGATGAGTACAATCTTTGAATTGACACCCACTCGCATGCAACTACAAAGCATGTCTATGGGTCGTGTGAGAAGTTCAAGGAGTATGCTCGAAGTGGAGATCTAGCGAGTTCAACCACCCTTGTCCAATAGGGAGTTGGTTGATATGTTCATGGGAACAACAGCGGCCCATTCTTGAATCATCGATTGGAAATTCTTCATCCGGATTCATAGGTGATATTGTGACGTTAGTGGTATCAAGTGGGAAGATTCATGTAGAGACATCTTCAATCTGCGAAGAGATCTTTGGTACTAAGAAAGAAGCTAATCTTGTGTGAATCAGGAAACGAGACCGACCGTGCTCAATCGTGGAGGCGGTTGTGATCTCGATCTTACATCGGCACAACCTCGGTGAGACAACGCGTAGCGAGCGCCGCGAAGGCGGTTCTGAAGATCAACATGCCTTTGTGCAAGCCTTGCAACACATGTTGAGCGCGGTGATAACCTTGAGGGATCCTCCTCGAAATGTCAACACTTCCTCTCGAAATACAATCCTAATGCTAAGTGTGCTTACCATTCCAATACCCGAGGACGACAGCGATGTTGGGCTCAAGAACAAGATTCAAGATATGATTGAAGCTAAGCAAATTGAATTTGATCCTCTGTTGAGACTCGAATGTGATCAGCGCTATGCCTAACCATGACAAGAGTTCCAATCTTTGTTGGTGGCGATACTTATGTTTTAACATAGATGACTTGACCATTCCTTTGATGGTATTAAGAAGAATTTGTTGCAAGCGGTGTCGATCCGGATGCCCGGAGGATTGTCGTTGGTGCCCATCTGCACGATGGTTGTGCTTGGTTGAGAAGGCGTGTTCGATGTATGATGGATAACCGTGAGATACTATTTACGAAACCACACATGCGAAGGCGTGTGAAGAAATGTCTAAGTTGAAGATCGACAATGCGACGGCTGTACCATCGTGTGGGATACCTTGGGGCAGCCAAGTGGAAAGTATGATTACATGGTGAAGTACAACGTCACGATAGCTACAAGATTCCTATTGAAGATGTTAAGGCGTGGGATGGGGTGACGATTTCCCGAAGACTATCTTGATGTTAACACAATAAGTTTCCTCTGCGATCCACGTGCCTAGAGTGGCACCTCTCATTATCACTTCTCAAGACCAGTTCCATATTCCTCGACAAAGCTATCCTTGGAACTATGGGTGATGTTTACTATCATGGTCAAGCAAGACCCTCGACTATTGAAGATCTTCTGCTGAAGCTTCTATTCGACATTGACAACATCACGGATCGATAAGGTGACGAGAACGGAAGGGTATTCTCTCCGAGATCTCTCCTCCAAAGACACTGCGACTCCATTTCGCATTCCGTTTACTCAACCAATATCCCACTAGAGGGAAAGAACCGTTGACTCATCACCTCGGCCGGAGTACCAAAGGAGTTCTTGAAGACACCTCGAACAAGAAATGGAGGAAATTAAGATTATCAAGAAGAGTGACTACAATGTTGTGGAACAGTTGGAATGAGACTCAGTCCAAGATTTCCATGCTTGCTTTGCTCTTGTGCTCCGAGGCTCATACTAACCTGGTGAAGTTTAGAAGAATGCTCATGCCGCAAGACACTACCAGCGATCAATTCGAAGTTTGTATTGCTAGCCCTGCCAACAACGGCCTGAGCTTCTCGATCTTGATTTGACTCTTGGGAAAGAAACACAACAAAGCCTTGCACATCTACTGTTGAATGCAAGGGCATTACTGTCTCATGTTTTGGTTGATCCGGTTAGCTCGAATATCCTACGAAGCGCTTTTGATCGACTTGATGTCGAAGGGTTGGTTACGAGACCGGTGACATTATCGTGAGAGCTTTTGATGGTTCTAAGCGACGATGCTTGGAGCTCTCTCACTGTTAAAGTCGGTTCCCGGACTTTTGATTCCACTTTCTTTGTCATGGACATCCGTCCGACTTATTCTTGCCTACTTGGGCGCCTTGGATACATGGGGCGACGTACCTCTACCTTACATTTGAAATACCGGTGAAAGGGAAGGTTGTTACGGTATGTGGTGAAGAATATATGGTCGGTCATCTGATCATTCCGCTATCTCGAGATGGAGGGTGAATTCTTGAGACTCCTGTCAAGCTTTTGAAACAATACCAGAGTCATGCTGTTGACTCTCCTGTCACTCTGAGGTTACACACTCCGCAGGATGGCCTCGTGAAAGATGCTCAGCTCTGTTGAAGAAGGTAGTACTATTTGGGGTCACTCCACGATCTTCCTTTCAAATTCGACAAGGCTGGTTTAGGCTTCACCATCAAGGTCAGAAGATGATACGCCGCGACGTGCGGCCAACTTCCTTTCGCATCGGCGAGTGGAATCCATGCTATAGAGACAACGACAACGACTTGACATCGGCAAGTGGATCTTCGACTCGGATCATGGGCTCGGCAATTGGAAGGCAAAGGCGTCATACCAATCTCCTTTAGCACGGAGTAATTGCTCTTGTTTTGTTTTGCTTTTCGTATTTCTTTATGTTTTGAACAATAAACTTTGAAAGCTAGTGCCTTGCGGGGCATCATGGCTCGTTTGCGAGGTTATTATCATCGTTTGCGTATTTTCATTCAATAAATCGTTGGACTTTTGCTTTCTTTTACTTTATCACCTTCAAAAGCTATGTGTTTCTTACACACACCCACGTGATACAACTGCGAATCACTCCAATCTAGTTAATAACTATGCTAGTGCTAAATATGACTTCGATAATCCGATCTACCAAGCAAGCGAAAGTGAGGAAGATTGTGAAGTGCCGGGAGAACTTGCAGGGCCCTTTCTGACAAGAAGAAGCGAGTTATACTGACGAAGAGCAAGTTGAGGTTGTGAATTTGAGTGCTTGACGAAGACAAAAAGAGATCAAGATAGGAGCGGGTCTTGAGCGGTGTTAAAGAAAGATTGATTCGGATGCTACGAGACTATATTGAGGTTTTGCTTGGTCATACGAAGACATGCAGGTTTGGACATTGATATTGTGGTACCGATTGCCGAACAAAGAAGGTTTTCTCGGTGAAGCGAAGGTTAGTCGTATCGTCCCGAGATGTCGAGAGAAAATCAAAGCCGAAGTTATGAAGCGTTCAACTGGTTTCTTAGTCACCTCTTATCCCGATGGGTTGCAAATGTGGTGCCCGTGCCTAAGAAGGATGGTAAAGATGCGAATGTGTGGATTACGAGATCTAAACAAAGCAAGTCAGAAAGACGATTTCCACTTCCTCATATTGATGTACGGTTGACAACAGCTCGACATAAGGTTTTCTCCTTCATGGATGGTTTCTCCGGTTACAATCGGATCAAAATGGCTCCCGAAGACATGGAAAGACTACTTTCGTTACAGGTGGGGCCTTTCTGCTACAAGGTTATGCCGTTCGGATGAAGAAGCGGGCGCCACTTATCAGTGCTATGGTGACATTATTTCATGACATGATTCATCACGAGATAGAGGTCTCGTCGGCGACATGATAGCTCGATCCGGCGAAGAAGAACATCTTGATCATTTGCGAAACTATTTGATGATTGAAGAAGTAGGTTGAGACTTAATCTAACAAGTGCACCTTTGGAGTCGGATCCGGAAAACTCCTAGGGTTTGTTGTCGATGGTAAAGGTATTGAGGTTGACCCGCCAAGGTTAAAGCTATTCAAGAGATGCGGACCTCCCAGAGAAGGAAGTCGAGGTTTCTTGGGCGATTGAACTACATTGCGATTCATTGCACATTAAGCGCTACTTGTGAGCCAATCTTCAAGTTACTTAAGAAAGATCAAGTAGTGGAATGGAGCAGCGATTGCCGGATCGCTTTTGACAAAATCAAGGAGTACCTCTGAGAATCCTCATCCGATGCACTTTGCCGAAGGAGACCTCTTATCATGTACTTGCGGTGTTAGAGAACTCAATGGGGTGTGTTGGGGCAACATGGCGAGTCAGTCGAAAAGAGCATGCAATATACTACCTTAGCAAAAGTTTACCGATGTGAAACAAGATACTCACGATCGAGAAAACTTGCAAGCTTTGGCTTGGGTGCTCAACGACTAAGGCAGTATATGTTGACTCACACTACTTGTTGATTTCAAGATGGATCCGATAAAATACATCTTTGAGAAACCGACTCTCCGGGAAGAATAGCAAGATGGCAAATGATCTTGACCGAATCGACATCGGTACACTTCTCGAAAGCGATCAAAGGAAGTGTGTAGCCGATCATTTGGCTCATCAAGCCGTAGATGACTATCGATCTATGCGGTTAATTTCGAGGCGAAGATGTTTTACTAGTCACAGATTGCGAAGAACGAGGCCCGACGAAGGACACGAACAAGGATCCCGATGGACTATGGTCTTTGATGGAGCCTCAAGCGCTTGCAGCAATGGCATTGCGCCATCATTACATCCCTACCAGGCGGACACCGCCTTTCACCGCCAGATTATGTTTGAGTTGCACGAACAACATGGCGAAGTGGCGTGCATCATGGGTCTTAAAGGCTATTGACTTAAGAATCAAGTTCTTACAGTGTATGGAGACTCGACTTTAGTGATCGATCGGATAAAGGCGAGTGGGATACTGAAGCATCCGAATCTCATTCCGTATCGAGAGCATGTTTTGAGTTTGATTCCTACTTGAAGAGATCACTTTGATCATATTCCACGAGAGAGAATCGGTTGGCGAGCGTTGGCTACTATGTCATCTATGTTCAAGGTCGGATGGGACAACGAGGCTCCCCGGATCATCATTGAGAAGTTTGACGAACCACGTATTGTTATGAGCTTGATACGAAGAGAAACCTTGGTACTATGATGTGAAGAGGTATCTTGAGACTCGGGAATATCCAGAGGGGCATCATCAATGATAAAAGTTCATGAGAAGATTCGCATCCAAATTCTTTCTCACAGCGACATCTATACAGCGCAACCACGACTTGTTACTCCGTTGTGTAGATCGAGAAAAGCGCAATGCGTATCATGGAAGAGTTACGAGGCGCATTTGGTACCCACTCCGATGGACACACTATGGCTAAGAAGATTTTGAGAACAGGTTACTATTGGTCCACCATGGGCGATTGTCACCGCTACGCTCGATCTTGTCACAAATGCGGTTATGCCGACAAAGTACACGCGTACCTCCGGTACCTCTGAATGTTCTAACTTCTCCTTGGCCTTTTGCAATGTGGGGCATTGACATGATCGGAGAAGCCCACGACTTCCAATGGACATCGTTTCATCCTTGTGGCAATTGATTACTTTACAAGTGGGTAGAAGCGACCTCGTATGCATCATTACCAAGAATGTTGTGGCTCGATTCATCAAACATAATCTTATCATCGGTATGGCACTCCAGAAAGGATTATCACGGATAACGGTTCCAATCTCAACAAGATGATGATCCGAACTACGCACGATTCAAGATCAAGCATCACAATTCTTCTCCATATCGGCCTAAGATGAATGGCGCGATGGAAGCCGCCAACAAGAACATTAAGAAGATTACTGAGAAGATGGCGGTGACTTACAAAGATTGGCATGAGATGTTACCATTTGCTCTTCATGGTTATCGCTTTCTGACACGAACATCAGAGGCAACCCCTTCTCTCTCGTATCGGTATGGAAGTCTTACCCATCGAGTTCGATACCCTCGACGAGTCCTCCAGGCGAGTTAGGCGAAGCGATTGGGTTGGACTCGGCTTGACGGATTAATTTGATTGATGAGAAGCGACTCGCGTCCATACGCCATGGACGGTTTATCGAAGCGAATGATCGAGCATTTAACAAGAAGGTCAAGCACCGAGTCTACCAAGTCGGTGATCTAGTAGTCAAGCGCATCATTCTTCCACAGGTGATCGGGGGCAAATGGACTCCACATGAGGGACCATTTGTAGTCAAACCGATATTTTCGTGAACTATGATACTTAGCACCATGGATGGTGAAGACTTCCACACCACAGTGAGCGAGACATAGTCAAAAATACTACGCATAAAGAGACCCGCTAGGTCGGCGAACCTAGGCAAAAATAAGGGCATCTGGCGAACCAAAGGTTCGGGCAAAAATAAAGGATATATACAAAACATGTACACGGCAAGTCGAAAACACGAAAAGCGGCTTGGGCAAAAAGTATCGGTGGGCGAAAACCGAAAGGCGGTCTAGGCAAAGTTAGGGATTTAAGCGTGCGACTATGTCTCTTCGGATCACACCTTCGGACTACTATCGGCATTCAAGATTCAAATGGCGAAGATCAATTCACTCACTTTCTCTTGTGAGGAGATGAGATAGTTGAAATATATGAGTACTAGCATAGTTGGAACTTAAGGATTGTTTCCGCATAGCTTTTACCTTTCTTGTACAAACTACTTGGCCATCATACCTTTCAAATAAGCATACTTCTTTCTCTTTACAATTTTTGTTGTTGTCGTTTGCAATAAGTCCAACGTTTGTTTGAATGACTATCGCATTTGACAATAAGAATCTAATCACAAACATCTGACGAACATACAAAGTACTTACTACGGGTTCGGAATTGGATGACGAAAGTCACCAAATAGTTCCCCACAGCATAAAGGTGTCACTCACAACACACCTTCCCGGTAGTATATGTTAATCCTGGCGGTGATTCCACTCAAAACAGCGTTACATCAGGTCTCAGCGGTAACACTTCATCCCGCGGATATTTCTCAATCCTCCCCTTCTCCGGCAGCGGTATCGGACACAAGACTTGGTCGGATAGTGCATCGGAGGAATACACCTTTATTCGGCCGGAGATTACAACGGACTCGGACTCTTAGCGGTCTCGGCAACCATCAAATGCTCTCCAGGCGAGATCTACACTCGGAATCCCGGTAGAGCACCTCCTAAATTTCCTCGCGGGATCTACATACAAGGTCCCCAGCGGATCGTCCGATTCTCCTCGGTGAGTCCATATATGAGATCTCCAACAGCGAGTCTCTCAAATCTACCTTCCTCGACAATATCTAGGCCCAAGACTTGGTGAGATAGTGCATCGGAGGAATCCGGATATCTTTCTTCTCTTTCAAAGCGGGGATCTCACCTACCGAATCCCACGGAGTCGAAATCTTCAAGCAGAACATCCGCATCTTCTTCAAGATGGATATGTTTTGAAATATCACAACATCTATCATCCATACATTTCTCATAAAGTCATAATTCATGCATATGTCATTCATATACCGTCATGCATCATACTTTGCATAAAACTAACAAATATTCTATCAAAGTTCCTCTTGTTTTCTCCAAAAGCAGTGTGATCCTTACGGCATAAGCAGGTCGGATTAAGCCCGAATCGGCGGAAAACTATCGAAAGACCGCTTGGTTGTCCTCAAGCGGTGGTCGAGTTAAGCCCGAACCGGCGGGAAAACTATCGAAAGACCCCTCGGTTATCCTCCAGATAACGAGCAATGGATCAACACCGATGCACAACGGGAAGCTATCCACATTTTGCCAACTACAATCTCCCTCGAGTAATCGACACGAATTTATTACGACTCTTCTGCCTATCACATGCAACTACAGTCTAGCGTCGACTCGATTGCCTTGGATGGCATCTTAAGCCCATCTCACTACTTATCTGATGCTTCACTTTCGAATCTTGCATATATGGTTAAAATCAATACAAACCAATAACCTCATTCAAAGTGAACACGAAGTCTAACGTCGACTCCCCGGATGGCATCTTAAGCCCGTCTCCTCTCCTTCGAGAAACATCTCTGATCTAACATGCGACTCCTCCCGGCATCGACCTTTCTAGATGGCATCTTAAGCCCATCTCCGTCAGCTCTCCTATTAACAACCTCGAGTCTAGCGTCGACTCGTTCCCCAGTGAAGTCTCCAACTTCTCCAAATGGCATCGTAAGCCCATTCCGCATCATCGGCCATGGCGAGTGCAAATTTTCGGTGTACTCGGTGTTCAATCATCTTCTACCTCCAGGTCACGAAAACAAGCATGTCAATCTAACCTTCGGTACAAGAAGATTGAGCAGGGGAGTCATACCCAAAATTTGCCTCCATCTATTCAAGAAATTTCATACATCTATACTCGAGGATTCCTCGAGAGTTGATCGAGACAAACTCTCTCTAGACAATCAACCCAAACTAGGGTTTGGTATCTCTCAAGTCAAGATGGATTTCCAACATCTCCAATGGTCTTCATGCCTCCTCATATGCTTCAAAGATTCTCCATGTCAAGTTTCAAGCCTCCAAGTCAAGTTTCCTCAAGCGATTGCTCGGATGGTTGAAAATCGGTGTATTGGACAAAAGTCAAGCGTGGTCAACATACAGGTCAAACTTCGATTTTTGGTCAACATCCTCATTTTGAAGTTACATTCATCATTTGATCAAGGGTTGATCATGATTCATCAAGAAAACTCAAGATTTGCTCAAAGTCAAACTTTCTAAATTAGGGTTTCTAGGTGAAAAGTCAACTGAACTTTGGTGATCATAACTTTCTCATACTTTCTCGAAATTTTCCACCACCTCATTTTTGAAGGAAATTCAATTCTCTACAACTTCATGTCTCACAAGAATGTCCAAAAATGCTTCATTTGAGAGTATAGCTCAAAACATTCTGGTCATTTTCAAAGTCAACAAAAGTCAACTTTTGATTTGAAGATATATTGAGCATGGTAACTCAATTGAGATGAGAACCAAAGACATTGTTTAGAGGACTCTTAGAGCTTTCAAAAGTCCAAGAACACTAAAAATGTGGAAAATTGAGCAAGATACACTATTCGGAAGTTGGGCAATTTTGGACGATTGCACAAAAGGACATTTTGGTCAAATTGCAAAATTTTCCAAATGGGCCTATAATCTTTGATCCAAACTTGTTCATGATGTTATTTTTGACCCATAAAAGCTTGGCATTGGTGATTTTCTATTTTCATGGTTTATATTTGAATTTTATAACATTTAATTCAAAATAAATTATGTAAAATATAAAATTAAGTTTCTTTTCAAATAAGTTGGATTATATCTCTCTTAATGTCCAAGAAAGCCAATACACTTACCAAATTCGTTGCAAGCCATGGCATTGATGAGAAAATCATATTTTCTTCAAAATTTGATTTGTTTTATTGGAAAAATATTTGCATGATCAATAAGATCTTTTTCCTCCTTTGCCATCAATTTTCCTCTATAAATACTCGGCAATCGACCGATAGGGCGAACCTAACCTAAAACAAACCCACTCTTGCAAATTTTTCAAGATTCTTGAAATTCAATTTCAAAACCACTCTCATTTCTCTCACCATCCCATTGTCTTGGAGGGTAAGTATGAGTAAGTACATCATTGTTATAGATCAAAGCTGGATCGATGCATACATGTTCATACATATTCAAATATTTCTTGAATTCGTATTTTATTACCAGCTTCGTTTTAATTGATTCTAACATTTTAATGTGCTCATGAGACACTAAGGGTTTGATCAGGCAGTCGCCATCGAGTTTGAGCGTCAAACATGAGATACCATTCTTAGGGTTCCAGCTGGAAAGCTTGAACCGGTTTATCGGGGCGATTCGGGCAGAGGACCTCACCATCGTGTTCGACCCTCGATTTAGGGGTAGGGTCCTCCTTTCCCATTTATTTTGCGTGTTTTGCTTGCTTTTAATTTCGAGGCCATCGGAGAAGGCGGTAGACTAGGGCTCGGTGTCGAGACTTATTGACTCCGTTGACGGCTTGCGTGGCGAGGCGATCCGATTCGTTCGTTCAAGTGGTTGGGTCCCCGGTGGCTGGGCCTTGACTTCACCGGATGGCGGGCGTGTTGCTCATCATCTCACATTTCATTCCATAACACGGATGACACATGGCGTGGTGGTAAGACTCTTTGTGCAAGGATGCTCCAAAAGGACATGGGTTCGATCCCCATGCCGTTTTCATTCTTTTTTCCAAAATTTGCATTATTTTTATATTTTCCTATTTTTAATATTTTCATTATATTTTAATTCTTTTCATAATTTTTATTCTGCATTAAAAATTACCAAAAAATATTTTATTTTTTGCATTTATTTTCTAAAAATGTTTATTTAATTTTATAAATTAAAAAATATCTTTTTGCATGCATATTTATTTTTATTTTTATTTTAGCATTTAAATCATTATAAATTGCATTTTAATTATTAAATCTTTTCCAAAAAATCCCAAAAAATTATTTTAGCATATTTATCTTATTTCCAGCATATAATAATTTTCTCATATTAAAATTTGCATTTTTCTAACATTTTTCTCTTGTTCGATTCATATTGCATTTTCCGATTTCTTCCTTTTGTAGAGGTTGATCCGATTCAGACGATTTTCTCTTTTTCATTTTATCGTTCTATTTTTTCCAATAATGTAATTGCTCATGGGATGTAATAGTTTAATTTAGGACTTTATTTTCCGCATTTTAATTATGTATCGCCTAAAGCCATGTAATAGCGTAGGTTTACTTTCACTTTTCTTACATTCCGCTTTACATTCGCATTTTACTTTCCGCACCCTTATCAATTGCTAGTAATTAGGCGTGTGGCAAGATAATAATCGACATAGCCACTAATCTTCGAATAATATATTACGAATTCAACACACTTCTCACACACGCTGCCGGAGTAATTCTCTCTCGATGCCTCGATTCAAAATGGTCATGTCCCTCGAGCGTAGAGGTATTCTAGCACCGTTGCCTTCAAACAAATCATCATAGTCCCTTGATACAAAGATCATAAGACCCACGATGTAGCCTCCGAATACATGATCTTGACCCTCGATTGTCGCCTCACGAAAATGATGATAGTCCTTGAATATGCTAGGATACTTCACAAGTTGCTTTCGATGACCATCCGATGTCCCCAGAATGTCCGCACATCCAGAATGGAGCTACCTACTAACTAATGGTATGGCTAGCGCTATTCTAAAGGAGCATGAAGTACAACAAAATGACCAATTACAGTGGGTAAATAAGTCTTTTAGTTGCTTGCTCTAAACCAAATGCTTTTCACACCACACACTTTTTCAAAGTTCAAACTCTTTTCAAAACAAAACATTTCCGAACACTTTGTATACACTCCTACATGAGTCATTACAAAGTCAAGCGAAATACCTCTTTAAAACATTTTTGTCAAACACTGAGAAAGCAATTTTAAAAGTGATCTAGAGCACTAAGAGCCCGTAGATAACTACGGATGGAAAGGGTGCTAATACCTTCCTTTTCATAACCATTCTCCGAACTTCGAGAATCTAGCGAAGGTCTTTTTACATTACTTTTACCTTCCCTTAATTGGATAAAAATAAAAGTCGGTGGCGACTCTTGCTATCCGCATATTTGGATACAAAATCCTACAAAGTCGGTTCACCGTATTCAACCATTCAATAGCCAGGACATAATGCTTGATTGTTGGGCTCGAAGAACAAGATTCGGGATATGATTGAAGCTAAGAAGATTGAGTTTGACCCCGTTGAGACTCAAATGTGATCAATCGCCTATCTTAGAACCATGACAAGAGTTCCAATCGTTGGTGTGATACTTATGTTTTCAACATAGATGACTTGACCATTCCTACGATGGTATTAAGAATTTATTTGCAAGCGGTGTCGATCAAGGATGCCCGGTTGTCGTTGGTGCCCATACGCACCTAATGGTTGTGCTTGGTTGAGAAGGCGTGTTCGTTGCATGATGGATAACCATGAGATACTATTTCGAAACCACACATCTGCGAAGCGTGTGAAGAAATGTCTAAGTTGAAGATTGACAATGCAATGGCGTACCATCATGTGGGATACCTTGGGGCACCAGTGGAAAATATGATTACATGGTGAAGTACGTTCACGATAGTTACAAGATTCCTATTGAAGATGTTAAAGGCGGGGATGGGGTGGCGATTTCCCGAAGACTATCTTGATGTTAACACATAAGTTTCCTCTGCTGATCACATGCCTAGTGGCCCTCTCATTATCACTTCTCAAGACCGATTCCATATTCCTCGACAAGGCTATCCCTTGGAATTATGGGTGATGTTTACTATCATGGTGTCAAGCAAGACCCTCGACAATTGAAGATCTTACCATTGGAGCTTATTCCGACATCGACAACATCACCGGATCGATGGGTGACGAGCCGGAAGGTATTCTCTCGAGATCTCTCCTCCAAAAGACACTGCGACTCCACTCGCATTCGTCTACTCCACCAATATCCCGACTAGAGGAAAGAACCGTTGGCTCATCACCTCCTTGAGGAAGTACCAAAGGAATTCTGAAGACACCTCCAACAAAGTGGAGGAATTACGAAGATCATCAAGAAGAGTGATTACAATGTTGTGGAGCAGTTGGGACAAACTCCGTCCAAGATATCCATGCTTCTGCTCTGTGCTCACGAGGCTCATGCTAATGCCTTGGTGAAGTTTACGAAGAATGCTCATGTCGCAAGACACTACCATGATCAATTCGAAGTTTGTATTGCTAGCTTTGGTACGCCAACAAACGGCTTCTACGATCTTGATTTGACTCTGGGAAAGAAACACAACAAAGCTCATTGATGAAAAGGGCACTACCTGTATCTCATGTCTTGGTGGATACGGTTACGCTTTGAATATCCTCGAAGGCTGCTTTTGATCGACTTGATGTCGAAGGTTGGTTACGAGACCCGTGACAATGTGTAGAGCTTTTGATGGTTCGGCGAGCGATGCTTGGAGAACTCACTACTGTTAAAGTCGGTTCCCGACTTTTGACTCCACTTTCTTTGTCATGGACATTCGTCCGCTTACTCTTGCCTACTTGGGCGCCCTTGGATACATGGGGCGGTCTTCCTTACCTCACGCCAGAAGTACCGGTGAAAGGAAGGTTGTCACGGTATGTGGTGAAGAAGAGTATATGGTCGGTCATCTACGGTCGTTCCGCTATCTCGAGATGGAGGGTGAATTCTTGAGACTCCTTGTCAAGCTTTGAAACAATCCCGAGTCATGCACTGTGACTCTCCCAAAGTTGCTAAGTTCCGCCTAGGATGGCCTCATTGAAAGATGCTCAGGCTTTTTGAAAAAGGAGGTAGTGCTATTTGGGGACAGCTCACGATCTTCCCTTCAAATCGACAAGGCGGGTTTAGGCTTCACCATCAAGGTCAAGGTGATCGCCCATGAGCGTCCAACTTCCTTCCGCATCGGCGGTGGAATCCATGCTATAGAAGGCAGCGACAACGGCCGACATCAACAAGTGGATCTTCGACTCCGGATCATGGGCTCGGCAATTGGAAGGCGAAGGCGTCATACCAATCTCCTTTAGCCGGGGTAATTGCTCTTGTTTTGTTTTGCTTTTCGTATTTCTTTATGTTTTGAACAATAAACTTTGAAAGCCTAGTGCCTTGCGGGGCATCATGGCTCGTTCGCGAGGTTATTATCATCGTTTGCGTATTTTCATTCAATAAATTCGTTGGACTTTTGCATTCAATTGTTTGTTTCTTTCTTTACTTTATCACCTTCAAAAAGCTATGTGTTTCTTACACACCCCGTGATACAACTGAGAATCACTCGAATCTTGTTAATATGACTATGCTGTTGCTAAATATGACTTGATAATCCGATCTACCAAGCGAGCGAAGTGAGGAAGATTGTGAAGTGCCGGAGAACTTGCGGTTGCTACTGACAGAAAGCGAGTTATCTGACCACGAAGACAAGTTGAGGTTGTGAATTTGGAGTCTGTGAAGAGCAGAAAGAGATCAAGATAGGGCGGGTCTTGAGAGCGATTGTTAAAGAAAGGTTGGTTCGGATGCTACGAGACTATTGAGGTTTTGCTTGGTCATACGAAGACATGCGGGGTTTGACATTGATATTGTAGTGCCGATTGCCACAAAAGGTTTTCTCGGTAAAGCGAAAGGTTATGCATCGTCGAGATGTCGGAGAAAATCAAAGCAGGTTATGAAGCGGTTCAAATGGTTTCTAGCCATTACTTCCTATCGATGGGTTGCTAATGTGGTACTGTACCTAAGAAGGATGGTAAAATCGAATGTGTGTGGATTGAGAGATCTAAACAAGCAAGTCAGAAGATGATTTCCCACTTCCTCATATTGATGTTACGGTTGACAACACCGCTCGCATAAGGTTTTCTCCTTCATGGATGGTTTCTCCGGTTACAATCGAGATCAAAATGGCTCCGAAGACATGGAAAGACTACTTTTTTACGAGTGGGGCACTTTACGCTACAAGGTTATGCCGTTTGAATTTGAAGAGCGGGCGCCACTTATCGGTGCTATGGTGACATTATTTCATGACATGATTCATCGAGATAGAGGTCTCGTCGGCGACATGATAGCTCGATCCGGATCGAAGAAGAACATCTTGATCATCTGACTGATAGGTTGAAGAAGTATGGTGAGACTCAATCCTAACAAGTGCACCTTTGAGTCGGATCGGAAAACTCCTAGGGTTTGTTGTCGTGGTAAAGGTATTGAGTTGATCCGCCAAGGTTAAAGCTATTCAAGATGCCGGCTCCATGCGGAGAAGGAGGTCGAGGTTTCTTGGGCCGATTGAACTACATTGCGATTCATTGCACACTAAGCTGCTTGTGAGCCAATCTTCAAGTTATTAAAGAAAGATCAAGTAGTGGAATGGAATGGCGATTGCCGGATCGCTTTTGACAAAATCAAGGAATACCTTGAATCCTCCTATTACGATGCCCGAAGGAAGACCTCTTATCATGTACTTGGCGGTGTTAGAGAACTCAATGGGGTGTGTGTTGGGGAAACATGGCGAGTGCAGTCGAAAAGAGCATGCAATATACTACCTTAGCAAAAGTTTACCTTGTGAAACAAGATACTCACAACTGAGAAAACTTGCAAGCTTTGGTTGCTTTCGCCGACTAAGGCAGTATATGTTGACTCACTACCTTGTTGATTTCAAGATGGATCGATAAAATACATATTTGAGAAACCAGCTCTCTCGGGAAGAATAGCAAGATGGCAAATGATCTTGACGAATATGACATCCGTACACTTCTCGAGAGGAAAGCGGCGATCAAAGGAAGTGTGGTAGCGGATCGTTGGCACATCAGGAGTAGATATTGATCGATCTATCGCAGTTAAATTTCGAGATGAGGATATTTCTCTGAATTCTGATTATGAAGAACCCGAGCCCGGGCGAGGACACTGAACAGGATCCGATGGACTATGGTCTTTGATGAAACCTCAAAACCATGGCAATAGCATTGGCGCCATCCCATTACATCCCTATGAGCGGACATCCCTTTGCGAGGTTTGCTGTATGCGGTGGAATCGGTCTTCAGTATGATTGAATGTGTTATGAATCGATCGGACAAAGGCTTCGGCATCCGAGTGATATTGTTGTGAGCTTGATGAGAGAAACCTTGGTACTATAGTGAAGAGGTATCTTGAGACTCGGGGTATCCGCGGGAGGCATTAATGATAAGAAGTTCATGAGAAGATTTGCATCCAAATTCTTCCTCGTAGCGACATCTTATACAAGCGCAACCACGACTTGTGCTTACTCCGTTATGTAGACGAGAAAACGCAATGCGTATCATGGAAGAGTTACGGCGCATTTGGTACCCACTCCGGTGGACACACCATGGCTAAGAAGATTTTGAGAGCGGTTTTTATTGGTCCACCATGGAGGCGATTGTCACGCTATGCTCGATCTTGTCACAAGTGCGGTTATGCGACAAAGTACGTACCTCGGTACCTACGAATGTTTTAACTTCTCCTTGGCCTTTTGCAATGTGGGGCATTGACATGATTGGAGAAATTAAGCCCACGACTTCCAATGGACATCGTTTCATCCTTGTGGCAATCGATTACTTTACCAAGTGGGTGAAGCGACCTCGTATGCATCATTACCAAGAATGTTGTGGCTCGATTCATCAAACATAATCTTATCATCGATATGGCACTCCAGAAAGGATTATCACGGATAACGGTTCCAATCTCAACAACAAGATGATCCTTTGAACTCTGCGCAGTTCAAGATCAAGCATCACAATTCTTCTCCATATCGGCCTAAGATGAATGGCGCGATGAAGCCGCCAATAAAAACATTAAGAAGATTATCGAGATGGCTTGACTTACAAAGATTGGCATGAGATGTTACCATTTTCTCTTCATGGTTATCGCTCTGACACGAACATCCAGAGAACTCCTTCTCTCGTTATATGGTATGGAAGCCGTCTTACCCATCGAGGTTGGATACCCTCGACGAGTCCTCCGGGAGAGTTAAGCGAAGATGATTGGGTTCGGACGGCTTGACCGGATTATGATTGATGAGAAGCGACTCGCGTCCATACCATGGACAGTTATCGAAATGAATGATCGAGCATTTAACAAGAAGGTGACAGGTCTACCAAGTCGGTGATCTAGTAGTCAGCGCATCATTCTTCCACAAGGTGATCGGGGCAAATGGACTCCACTTATGAGGGACCGTTTGTAGTCAAGCGATTTTCGTGACTATGATACTTAGCACCATGGATGGTGAAGACTTCCCACCTGTGAGCGAGACATAGTCAAAAATACTACGCATGAAATAGACCCGCTAGGTCGTGAACCTAAGCAAAATAAGGGCATCTGGCGAACCAAAGGTTCGGGCAAAATAAGGATATATACAAAACATGTACACCGTGAGTCGAAAACACGGCGGCTTGGGCAAAAAGTATCCGGTGGTGAAAACCGAAAAGGCGGTCTAGGCAAAGTTAGGGATTTAAGCGTCACGACTATGTCTCTTCGGATCATACTTCCAGTTACTATCGACATTCAAGGTTCAAATGGCGAAGATCGGTTCACTCACTTTCTCTGGCGAGGAGATGAGATAGTTGAAATATATGAGTACTAGCATAGTTGGAACTTAACGAGATTGTTTCCATAGCTTTTACCTTTCTTGTGTACAAACTACTTGGCCATCGCCACCTTTCAAATAAATCGAACTTCTTCCTTTACAATTTACATTGTTGTTGTTGCAATAAGTCCAACGTTTGCTTTGAATGACTATCGCATTTGACAATAAGAATCTAATCACAAACATACGATAAGTGAACATACAAAAGTACTTACTACGGGCTCCGGGTGGGATGACAGCGAAAGTCAAGCCACATTTCCCGAGCATGATCCCGCATGATGTCACTCACACAACTTCCCAGTGAACAAGGGAATCACGGTAACACCTCACCTCGGTCAAGTATTTATCCCGTGTATCTCTCGATCCGTTCCTTTTCCCGGTAATATCGGACGAACTTGGTCGGATAGTGCATCGGAGGAACCTACATCTTCATTCCCGGCCCGGAGATTACAACGGGATCGACTCTTCCACCGGTCTCCGGCAACTATCAAATGCTCTCCGGTGAGATCTACACTCGGAATCGATGAGGCACCTCCTAAATTTCCTCGGCGGGATCTACATACAAGGTCCCCAGCGGATCGCCTCCCGATTCTCCTCGGTGGGGTATGAGATCTCACACAGAGGCTTCTCAATCTACCTTCCTCGACAATATCTAGGCCCAAGACTTGGTCGGATAGTGCATCGGAGGAATCCAGATATCTTTCTTCTCCTTCAGCGGGGTTCTCACCTACTCAATTCCCCAGCGGTCGAAATCCTCAAACAAAGCATCATCTTCTTCAAGATGGATATGTTTTGAAATACCACAACATCTATCATTCATACATTACTCATAAAGTCATAATTCATGCATATGTCATTCATACCTTGTCATGCATCATACTTTGCATAAAACTAACGAATATTCTATCAAAGTTTCTCTTGTTTCTCCAAGAGTAACGATCACTTATGACATAAGCAGGTCCGAGATTAAGCTCGATCGGCGGGGAAAACTATGAAAGACCGCCCTTGGTTGTCCTCCGACAACTGGTCGAGATTAGCCCGAACCGGCGGAAAACTATCCGAAGAAAGACCACCTGGTTATCCTCCGATAACGAGGCAATGGATCAACACCGATGCACAACAGGAAGCTATCCACATTTTGCCAACTACTATCTCCCTCGAGTAATGACCACGAAGATTTATTCGACCCTTCCTATTATCAGCGGCAACTATCGAGTCTAGCGTGACTCGATTACCTTGGATGGCATCTTAAGCCCATCTCCGACCATTTATAAACATTTCTCCACTTTCAGAATGCATATATGGTTAAAAATCAATACAAACCAATAACCATTCAAAAAAAATGAACACGAAGTCTAATACGACTCCTCAGATGGCATCTTAAGCCCATCTCCCTACTAGCAAAGAAACACCCAATGATCCTCTCTAACTCAACCTTCCTATGTATTTCAACAATCAACCAACCAAAAACCTATAATCAACTATCAATTTTTCCCAAATCCTAAATATGAATATCAAGCCCCAACCATATGTGATAGAAATCAGAGCACCCACCTATAGCTTTGATTGCCCTTGACTCACTCAAACCAAGCCTTGCTCTTCTTCTTGCTCTCTTCTTCTTCTTCTTCCCAAGCTAGCTTTTCTCCAACTTTCTATATTTATGTTTTGGTGTTGTGTTTGGAAAGTGAAGGAAAAAGCGGTTTATGAATGTGGTCATACTAACTAGGGGTGAAAACCAACTCTAGCAAATACTTCCCCCACCCTTCTTTATTCTAACACTAATTATCATTTAATCATATCATCTAATTATATCACAACTCAATCTATTAATATAATTACGGGGAATTAAATATCAGTTGAATAATATTTTTCCGAACGAGCGGGCATCACCAAATATATTAATAGATATCTCAATTAATATAATTATTCATTACATCAAAACAATCGTTAAGCGGTAATTCAAAATATTAATATAATATAATATTTAATAAAACAGGCGTTACAACTCTCCCCACTTTAAAAGTTTCAATCCTCAGAACCTGACTCGAAAAGCTGGGATATGAATCCCACATCTTACTTTCTAACTCCACGTCGGCTCACATTTGCTCCTATCAGAAACAACTTTACTAATGAAATCTCCTTGCCACGAGAGAGAGACTTTATCTCACGATCCTCAATCCTCAAAACTCGTTTCCACCAATGAATTCTCCCAAACCTGAATATCATCCATCTCAATCACATACGAAATATCGGAACATACTTCGAAGTTGTGACACATGGAAAACATCGTGCAAATTCGAAGATTTGACATTAGCGCCACCCGATAAACCACTTTTCCCTTTACTAGTAATTTGATAAGGACCAATAAAGCGAGGAGTTAGCTTCTTCGACTTTAATCTCGCCGAAGCCGGTTGTAGGGTAACTCTCAAAACACAATCACCCTCTTGAAATTCCAAATCTTTCCTCATTTTATCATGATAAACTCTTTTGTCGACTTTGGAAATTCTCATCTTTTCTCTAAAATCATCTTCACCACCTCAATGGTTCTCTAACCAATTCGGGGCCACGTGCTACACTACCCAACTCGTGCCAACACAAAGGAGTTCTACCCCTCCGACATATAATGCCTCAAAGCGGTGCCATTCCATACTAGCATAAGCATTATTGTAAAGTAAACTCAATCAAAGGAAGATATGTATCCCATGAACCACCATGCTCAAGAATACAAGCTCGTAACAAGTCTTCCAACGATTGAATTGCCTTTCCGTCGACCATTCGATGCGAGGATGATAAAGGCGAACTCAACCTCAACTTAGAACCCCAAGCCTCTTGCAAGCTTATCCAAATTCAGTGAACCTCGGGTCTCTATCCGAAATAATACACAAGGAATACCATGTAATCTAACAATCACATGCGTGTAAATCTCCGCCAACTTCGTCTGAGGATAAGTGGCGTTAATAGGAATAAAGTAGTCGACTTTGTGGCTTATCAACAATCACCCAATCGCCTCCTCTTGGTGTATGATGCTTTGTCATACCCCAAAATTTGCCCTCCATCTACTCAAGAGATTTCATACATCTATGCTCAAGGATTCCTCGAGTTGATCGGACAAACTCTCTCCTAGACAATCAACCCAAACTAGGGTTTGGTATCTCTCAATCAAGATGAACTTCCAACATCTCCATGGCCTTCCCTCCTCCTTATGCTTCAAAATTCTCCATGTCAAGTTTCAAGCCTCACAAGTCAAGTTTCCTCAGACAATTGCTCGGATGGTTGAAAATCAGTTATGTATGGACAAAAAGTCAATTGTGGTCAACATAGGTCAAACTTCATAATTTTGGTCAACATCCTCATTTTGAAGTTACATTCATCATTTGATCAAGGGTTGATCATGATTCATCAAGAAAACTCAAGATTTGCTCAAAGTCAAACTTTCTAAATTAGGGTTTCTAGGTGAAAAGTCAACTAAACTTTGGTGATCATAACTTTCTCATACTTTCGAAATTTTCCACCACCTCTTGTTTGAAGGAAATTCAATTCTCTACAACTTCATGTCTCACAAGAATGTCCAAAAAATGCTTCATTTGAGAGGTATAGCTCAAAACATTACAGGTCCTTTTCAAAGTCAACAAAAAGTCAACTTTTTGTTTTGAGGATATTGAGCATGGTAACTCAATTGAGATGAGACCAAAAGGTTGGTTAGAGGAATCTTAGAGTTTTCCAAAGTCAAGAACACTCAAAATGTGGAAAATTGAGCAAGATACACCATTCACAAGTTGGGCAATTTTGAAAGAATGCACAAGAGAGATACTTCAAAAATCAAATCTTTTGCAAATGGGCCTACTTTTCTTCATCCTAACTTATTCCTCATGCAATTAGGAATATCCACCCAATGCCACAATTTTGATTTATTTTCTATTTAATTTGTAATTTATTCATTTAAATGCAAATTAAATTTAAAAATAAATTATAAAATCAAAATTAATTGAAAGATTGATTTTATTCTCTTCTTAAGACCAAACAATCCATTAAAAGCCAGCAATTTCGAAATTGGATCAAAAAGGCAAGATTGGATTAGAATTGAGCAAATTTTGAAAATTTGATTTTCATGAAAATCAAATTTGATTATCATTGAATGGTGATTGATTCTTGCCAATTATGATCCCAAATCCATCCGGCATATACCTGATGCATACCAATCACAAGGGGCGAAAAAATTGCCTTGGAAACCCTATTCTCAAACTGAAAAAACGTGTTCTTGAAGCAATTTGCAACCTAGTTCCTACTTGTTTTCAATCGATTCTAAGGTGTCTATTGCATTCCTTGATACCTCTTGAGTCGATCCAGACCTCACATTGCTCAAAACCATCCGAATCAAGGAATCACGAATCGGTTTGTTCATACTTTTTCATCGTGTTTCATTATTCATGCATTATTAACAAGTTTTGATGTTTGTTTCATGCTTAGAACAAAGTTGCAAGCGATCTGGGCGAGTTAATTGCTTTTCTTTGGCACGAAGCGTAATATGCCATAACTAGGGTTCTGAGCTCGATTTAGGGCTTGACTTTAGGAAAAATTGGACCACGAGACTAGTACCAGCATCCGACGATGCCTGAATCAACCATGGCTTTGGATTAATTTATATTATGTGTGATTTTCCTTTTAGCCGGTGTGGCGTCGAGCAAAAGCCAATGGCCGAAGTTTCAAAAATTCAAATCGAGAAGATGAAGTTTGGCAGCAGGCAACCCGGGGCATGTGCGTGCTTGTAAATCATCGTTCGTTTCATTGACAACGTGCGTTCGGATCGAGATAGCAGGCGTGGGCTTGTGAGGAATGTCTCGATTCGATCCACGGCCATGACCTTTCTTTTACAAGTTTGCAAATCTCATATTTTCTCATATTTTCATGTTTTAATATTTTTGCATTATTTTAATTTCTTTTCATATTTTTATTTACGCATTAAAAATTACAAAAATTTTTTCTTTTCACATTATTTCGAAAATCTTTATTTAATTTAATAAATTAAAAATACATTTTGCATGCATATTTATTTTTATTTATAATTTTGCATTTAAATCATTGTAAATTAGTTTTAATTATTAAATTGCATCTAAAAATCCCAAAATTTATTTTAACTTATTTATATTATTTCCAGCATATATAATAATTTTTCCATATAAAAATTGCATTTTTCTAACATTTTCTCTTATTTCGATTTCATCATATTTTCAGATTTCTCGTTCGTTTCACGAGTTGCCGATTCGAATGATTCTTCGTTTTTTTTTCATTTTATTTTCCAATAATGTAACTTATATGGATGTAATAGTTTAATTTAGGATTTTATTTTCCGCATTTTAAATTATGTATACGCCCCAAAGCCTTGTAATAGCGTAGGACATTTACCTTTCCGCACTTTACATTCCGCATTTTAATTTCCGCACCCTATCAATTGCTAGTAATTAGGCGTGTATGGCAAGACTAAAATTGAACATAGCCCACTAATTTTCAAGATAAAATATAAAATCAACACACTTCTTTCACACACGCTTTTTAGGGTAATTCTCTCGATGCCTTCGATTCAACATGGTCATGTCCCTCGAGCGTAGAGGTATTCTAGCACCTTGCCTTCAAAAACAAATCATCATAGTCCCCGATACAAAGATCATAAGACCCACGATGTCGCCTCCGAATACTTGATCTTGACCCTCGATTGTCGCCTACGAAAAATGATGATAGTCCCTTCGAATGTGCTAGGATACTTCCTACAAGTTGCTTTCTATGACCATCCGATGTCCTTCGAATGTCCGCTTACATCCAGCGATGGAGCTACCTACTAACTAATGGTATGGCTAGCGCTATTCTAAAGGAATGTAAAGTACAACAAAACGACCAATTCGAGTGGGTAAATAAGTCTTTTAGTTGCTTGCTCTATCAAATGCTTTTCACCACACACTCTTTTTCAATTTCTTTTCAAAGCGAAACGTTTCCGAACACTTTGTATACACTCCTACATGAGTCATTACAAAGTCAAAGCGAAATGCCTTTCTTTCAAAACATTTTGTCAAACACACAAAAAGCAATTTTAAAAAGTGATCTAGAGCAACTAAGAGCCGTAGATAACTACGGATGGAAAGTGCTAATACCTTCCCTTTTCATAACCATTCTCCCGAACTTCGAGAATCTAACGAGGTCTTTTCTGTTACTTTTACCTTATTAATTGGATAAAATAAAAAGTCGGTGGCGACTCTTGCTATCCGCATTTTGGATACAAAATCCTACAAAGTCAGTTCACCGTATCACATAACCCCGTCACAAAATCCATAGAAATGCTATCCATTTCCATTCCGGACCTCAGCGGTTGCATCAACCTGCGGTTTCGATGTTCCACTAGACTTGACAAGTCAAACAAGCATAAACAAAGTGAGCCACCTCTCTTTTCATGCCCGACCACCAAAATAGTTTCCTTAAATCTTGATATTTTGGTCGCTCAGATGAATACTCAAATTACTTCTATGACTTTCTTCCAAAATCATTCTCTTTAAATCAACATCATCGGGAATACAAATCCTATCTCGGACCTCAAAACACCACGAGCATCCAACTTGAAATCTTCACTTTCGGTTTGTCCAATACAACCAACAAATCAGTTTCAGATCAAGATTAAGGCTTCTCTAATGCTATCAAAAATCATTATTAATCTTCAACATTCCCAATATAACACTCTTTGGCGTCACTTCTATCACAAGACTCATATCTCTAAATTGTTCAATCATTTCCAACTCTCTCACCATCAAAAGTGACATATGCAAAGTCTTTCGACTTAAGGCATATTACCATTCGCTTTACCAGGATGGTAATTCAATCCGAAATCATAATCTTTCAACAATTCAAGCCACCGCCTTTGCCTCATATTAAGCTCCTTTTGATCAAACAAATATTTCAAGCTTTTATGGTCACTAAATACTTCAAATCTAGAACCATAAAGATAATGCCTCCAAATCTTAAGCACAAAACAACACGCATAGGTTCAAATTGTGAGTAGGATAGTTCTTCTCATGAATCTTCAATTGCCTAGAAGCATAAGCAACCACCTTGCCATTTTGCATAAGCACACCACCTAAATCATAGAAGCATCACATAAACAACAAAGCGGTTCTTGAGTTAGGTAGAATCAAGATCGTCGTTGTTAACCTTTTCAATTCAACAAAACTTCCTTCACACTTGACATCCCACACAGCATCTCCCTTACAAGTTAACTTTGTCAAAGGAAGTGCCAACTTAGAAAAACCTTCAATGAACCTCCTATTAACCAGGCCAAACCCGAAACTTCTAATCTCGATATGAGACTTAGGGTTTCCCATTTACATCAACTTTAGAAGGATCAACCTAATACCATCACCAGAAATGACATGCCCCAAAAAGCTCACTTCACCTAATGAACTCGCACTTTAACAACTTAGCATAAAGCTTCTTCTCCTTGAACTTCTAACACAATGCACAAATGCTCGCATGCTCTTCTGGATTTAGAATAAACGAGAATATCATCAATAAAAACAACCACGAAACTATCCAAGTAAGGATGGAAAATGGTTCATGTACTCCATGAATACTCCGGTGCATTAGTGACACGAAGGCATCAACGAATCCTCGTAATGTCATACCTCGTCACGAAAGTAATTTTAGAACATCTTCTTCTTTCACCCTTATTTGATGGTAACCCGATCTCAAATCAATCTTGCTAAATATCGAGCACCAACCAACCGGTCCATCAAATCGTCAATTCTAGGAAGTGGATACCTATTCTTGATAGTTACCTTATTCAATGGCGATAATCAATACAAAGTCTCATGCTACCATCTTTCTTCTCTACCAATAACACGAGCTCCCCGGTGACACACTTGGTCTAACAAACTTCTTCTCGAGCAAAACTTCTAATTGTCTCTTCAATTCGCTAACTCACGATGCGGACATCTGTATGGCGCCATAGAGATAGATGCAGTACCGAGGACAAGATCCACGAGAAAACTCAACTTCTCTTCGGAGGTGCTAGGAATCTCATCGAAACACTTTGGGAAAGTCGCACACGGGAAAGTTTGCAATATGATTAACTCTCCACGAAAGAGTCGCCATCAACAAAACCAATGCTTCATCTTTCATGAACTCCTTCAATTGTTTCGTCGACATCAGCATAGTTTGATCTTCTTACTAAGGAAGAAAACCTCTGATGTTGTCATAGCAATTGATATGGACATAGTTAGCTTTCAACCAATCCATACCCGAACCGTCCAACCGGGCAAGCGGTAAACAAATAAGATCCACCGAAGTCTCTATCAAAGATTGATAAAGGCAATTCGCACACATAAAAAGAATTAGTAAGCGTGCCCTTAGTAAGACTTCACCACCATATCTCTCTAGAGATAACAAAGTGAGACCAGTCTCTTAACTGTCCAGTGACAATAAAGCAGTGAGTACTTTGAAATTCCTGGCAGCGGATACTTGATGTCCACGAGAGAATGTTATGACCACGATGTCGACACTTTGACAATTCACCACGGTAAATATAAGCGATAAATAACACAATAAATTGTTCACCATTCATTTCTAACAAACTCGTCGGAGGCTACCCGAGGAGGGGCTCACTATTAGTAGTATCAATTGAGTTAAACTGGCCGTTTACAACTCCTCACTTAATCCCTATGACACTAACCTAAGTCCTACTTAGATCGAGTTCTACACTCCCCTCGATCATGCGTGATATCAACCTATTGACTAATTGGTTGTGAGACACACTTCAATAAAATATCTTGATCTTGCTTCACTTCAATCAAGAGACAAACACTCGTGCTTTAAAGCTTTGGTGATAAACTACCCTTCGACAAATCCTGGTCAATGCACTTCTTCAATTGATGGTTTGCTTGCTCCTGAGAAGAAACTAGATTACCTGATAACAAGCATTACTAACCTGCCGGTACACAAAATACAACTGCAATATCTTCAATAAACTACGGGCGTGGTGTGTTGTAAGGTTGATTTCTTTATATAGAAGCGATCACTGAATCTTGGTTTGGGCTTCCATAAAGATAGCTAGGGTTTACTTAATTCTCTCTAAAAACATGGTTTGTTCAACAACCAATTTAGGTTTAATTAAGATTAACCTAGCAGCCGTGAAACATGCTTTCTAATAACAGAAAAACATAAATAAAATGCTAAACTTCACGAAAATCTCGGGAAAAGCGATTACGAGCAGAATGTCACGAATGTCATAACATCATCATGACATCGATCATTTTCTAGCAATTTCCGTACCACTTGCTTCCAGTTCTGTTGTACTTTTACCATCCTTGTCGGTGGGATTTATCTTCAATCTCGAATGTCATGACATCCATCATGACATTGTTAAAACTTAGTTTTACAAAATTGATGCCAACTTAAAACACTAACACTCCCCCTTTGGCACATTTTGGCTAAAACATCTAGACCTATCAGGTACAAATGCTTGAGAAGACTATTTACCTAGTTCTAAATTTCTCTAAGCTTTCCTAAGCTTTAAGTACCTAGAACTAATAGAAGATAAATTCTACCCATACAAATACCCCCATTTTCATGGGCGCCTTACAATTGCCCACTCAATTTAAAAGCGGCCACACATTTCCCCATCTGTTTCCCAAGCAAGCATTAATACAATTCTTCTCCCCTTTTTAGCCATAAGGGCCAAGGATTACAATTACCCCAAATTTTCAATCATAATGGAGAATCGGAAGGAAAACGGCATAAGTATGCGGGTTAGACATCAGTCAATACAATTACATTCATCCAGAATACAAGTTGGAAACAAGCAACAAAAGCAGAGAACAATTGGCGAGAATAGCATGGGGACAACGAGGCAGCAACCGTGCTTTCTTCTCGAAGAGAGCCTTGTGAAAGAACACATTTGAGCCTTCTTTATCGGTAACTTCTTGATCGACCTCGGCATTTTCTTCCATATTATTGACGGGAACATCATCAATGAAGCCTTTCTTCCTCAACCTCTGTGTCTTCCTCTTCTCAAGTGTGGAGATTAGAGCTTCAAAGTCTTTTCTTGCTTCAAGTTCCCTACAGTCCCTTTTAGGCTATGACAATGACATTTGCCTTGGAAGTTGTCTTGACATTTGATGTCTCGGTGATGTCATGACAATGTCGAGACATGTTTTCCTTGAAATAGCTTGTAGTGGAAGCCAGGGACGAAGCTCTTTTACATCTTGTATCTCTATCAACGATTATATCGGGTATTGATCGGTTATAATACCACACGGAGGGGCGGAAATACTATTGGACCTTTTATAGCATAGTATCCCGGCATGTCTTAGGATCGATCAAAAATGTAGCTTCCATAGTCAAACTTTGCTTTTGTTCCAACGCAAAGATGAACCTCCAAACCAATTGATATGGTTGACTTGTGGTTTGTAGGAACCCGGTTCTTTGCACCTATCTTGTGCGAATAGCAAATTAACATAACTTGCTGATAAGCTTTCCCTTTAGTACCAGCGTTTTGCCGGCGATGGTGTTTGACACACTTGATTATCAGTTTCTTCAAGTTAGGTTGAGCTTCTAAGTCTCCCAAATACTTGTTGATTACTCTTGGGAAAACTTCACTTTTCTTCCCCTAACAAACCACAGTTTGAAAGTCTGTTTGAACTTCCAGCATCCATTGGATAAGTTTACAATAAACTCTTTCACCCAAGCCTTCATAACATTTTGAGAACTTCACCGGTTCTCATCAATGACTTCTTTGATCGGATCTACCACTTCCTTGCATTCAAGGGCATCTTTATTCGGTTCCTCTCCGGAGCAATTCTCTTGAAACTCACATACTTCCACCTATTAGCATTTCGGGGTGGTGAAAGGAGATGTTGTCAATTGCCGCCAGGGACAATGGGTATTTTCCCAAGAGACAACCTTCTTTTTTTGAATGGATATCGGAGACATTCTCTGTAACATCAAAGTCGAGTCATCGATGCGAGGCTCGGTGCTTTCCTTTTCCTTACTATTGAAGTGCTCCTTGCTTTAGGGGTATCAGACATTCTTGACTTTGTTCTTCCTTTGGAAGTTCCAAGCTTTTGCCTTACCGGATGTCCCTACAGCCTTCTTCCTAGACCCTAGGGTCTTGCATCCAACTTGACTTTCTTCTCAAATTCCAACTTTTCTTTCCTTTCTGTTCATAACCCATACGGCAATCTTGGGATTCACCTTGACTATGAGGTCATTATCGACTCCTCATCTAGATTGATGATATGAAACCATATTCAGTTGGTGTTCTTCTGGGGTATCTTCGAAGAATCTTTGTCGGGATATGTTGTCAATGAGAGGCAATGAAAAAGTATCAGGTACCCTGCGATGCGGAAGTTTCTCAAGACTCTCGTGGGATCTCTTTCACATTATCGGCGAGGAGATTCCACTATATTATCACCGGCCTGGCAGGAGCTGAAGCCTGAGGTTTTCATCAACCTTGCGGGAGGTCAACATGCAGGTACTTGACATTCTTATTGACATCTGGATCTCTTGCGCTAAGCTAGGGCTAGAGGCCCCGATGGTCAGAGGCTGTAATCCCGGATGACTTGATTCATTTCCTTTGGATATGGAACACTATCTAACATTATGTACTGACCTAGTCCCTTGGGAGAGGATGATGGAATAGGATTCTTACAGAGGATGTTGTGCATTCTCTTTGTGCGTAGCTTCTTGACTTTTGGGTGATTGCC
>CM038796.1:19811886-19919876 GCA_021764765.1 Vicia sativa | reverse complement strand
TCTCTGCACCGTTTTGAAAACCTTGTATTATAATCCAAAAGTTTGAAAGAATTTCAAGTCTTAGGAATCTTTCAACCACGCTTTTCGTAGTCTTCAAGACTTGGTCTTATAACCTTATATCGTAACCCAAGTTCGTAGTTTTAAGTCTTGAATCTTCGTAATCACATTCAGAGTCTTCAAGACTGGTCTTCATAACCTTCAGGTCGAACCAAGTTTAGAAGAACTTTAAGTCTTCAATCTTTTTGAGCCACGCCTCGTAGTCTTTAAGCACTGGGTCTTCGTAACCCTTTGTCTTCTCAAACTTGAGTCTTTAGCATCTGACATAAATCACACTTCTATCTTTAGATCTTCTAACCGGGTTTCTTCGCATTTAACGACAGAGTAACTTCGTAGTCTTAAGCTTTTCCTCACTGCTCAACAGTAACCTTCAGAGCTTGGAAGCGAACGATTCTCTTTAATGTCTGGCCACGCCATTCATCGAAAAGACATGTTTGTTTATCTTAAAAATACAACAAACATTAAAGTGTAAAAATGTTCACTCAAACATACTCTTTATTATCATCAAAACTCGAGATATAATCAGAAACCAAATCTTGTTCTAACACCCTCGACTCGAAATTTAGATATACACAACCCAAACTCCTACAAACATTCAAGAGAATATATAAGTTTATTGCACTTGTATCCTCAATATGAACAATGCCAATAAATCTTTCTACAACAAAACCTTTAACATCAACAAAACGCACAACAACCATTTGTTCTTTAGCAAAGCATCTTTCAAATTCATAAACAGGAATATAAAGAAAACATCTCCAATTTGTCCAACTATCTTCTTAATAGTTTCAACCTACGAATAACACAAAAATATGTAGTATATTTCACCTAATTTGCATACATTTTAATGTCAATCCTATATGCTTAGTGTTATTCTCTATTATCTATTTTGTTTCGTGTGTTCGACTAAAGGAACCATCAAGACGAGAAACCAAAGAAAATGCAACAATTTTATGTTCCCGATACATGGCAACCACTACGGGGCGCTTGCATCCACCATGCAAACAATATGTAGAAAAATGATGGACTGCTTGAGTCTCTGCTCCACTCTTCCTACTTTTCATCATTTGTTTCGATGTTCGATACACAACTTCGTAAGCGAGTAATTATAAATATGATCTTAGAAGTAGTTTTCGTGCATCCGTCGGATATTGATTCTAAATACACGAGAGCTTTTAGACATCAATTAGACTTAACAACTTTTCCAAATACACTTTTAATCGAAATGGGAGATGAGAGCAAAATCTCATGGCGATGGGTTTAATCAATTAGACCTGAGGGTGAGCTAAGTCTTGAACCTGTTAGTTGTTTTTTCTACTTAAAACGATTTATCGCCAAACTAATGTCAAATCATTAATGTAGTCTCAAAGGTGTGTCATGAAATATATTCCATCTTATCTTTATTAATATATTTTCTAAGATTTATTCTAGTTCTAGTTTTAGTTTTCCTTATCTAACTAAAATTCCTTTTCGATAGTCTTAGATTTATACCGTAATAATGACAGAGTGAGGACGACTATCGATCTTTGTAGATTTTACAATCTTTATATTACTTTGATATTTTGCACTTGCAGAGATGATCAAATTTTGGGTCCGCTTGCTAGGGACCAATTAGTCAATATGGTAACTTAGTTATTGCACTATATAGATTAAGGCACTTTGTCTCTATTACAATGTATCACAAAATTTTCTCTATAATTACTAATTCGGTATTTCTGAGGAATCACAAGATTTCGTGAACTGACCTTTGAAATATTAATGAGAATTTTATTGAAACACAAACTCTTCTTGACAGAACTTATGATGGAGCGCTTAGAGCAATGCAAGCTATAAAAATTATAAGAGTTTCGCAAACAAAGTCTCTATATTAATGAAACCCTTAGGCAACTAACAATATGGTCGTACTCTAACTCACAACATGATATCAAGTCTCAAATCTTTACTTTCACAAAACCCTAGGAACCTTCCTCGACACGCAGATGTTGTAATAATCAGAGGAAGGACTAATTAAAGTCCTATGAGAGTGATAACGGGTCGAGGAGAGTTATGGTGAGAAAGAGCAGAGATTATAAAGATCCACCATACCACCAAGAAGAGGTTGTCAAAGACGAGAAGGAAACACCTTATCTTGTCCTTCTCCCTATAAACACATATTCCTTTTCTCAAATATTTATGGAAGCTAATGTATGTCAACCAAAAAGCACGTGGACAATATCACACCAATGCTTCTTTGTCTCGAGGTCCCGTATAAAAATAGAAAATTTAAGAACCATTAAACTAGGGAAATCATTAGATAAGTAGGGAAGGTTAGTCTTTGAGATGGTGGATGAAAGAATTAAACTCAAACTTAAAAAGCTAATACTCGTGATAGAGTTTAACCACCCCCACAAGTTTAAAAGAAGGAACCTTCCAACTCAAGAAAGAAAAGAAAAGGTGAGGGATATGAGAGGCGACTATAAGACCATAAAATAGAATATTATTAAAAGTTCAATTGAGGAATCATGTTCAATAACACTAAATTAAATTCATGCTTTTTATATCACTTTACATAAGCATGTAGAACAGAATCAAGGCTTAAAACACTTAAAAGTGGGGTTGAAAAGTTTTTCCTTTAAGTTTTCTTTCAACAATAATCTAAACACACAATGATTTTTTATCCTGCCTGCTTGAAACTTAAACTACTTTAGTCCACTTCCGCCAAGGGCGATTTTGCCTTTCAAACAAGACTTAATGCACTATAATCAATCAGATACAATCAAGCAAACCAAATGTTGTGACTAACAAACAATGCACAAGCCAACGAATCGACTAACACCTCTAAGACTCTCTAGTCCTAGCCCTCTTGAGAAATCAATCTAACCGGTCTCTCAAGGAACAATTATAAATGAACTCTAACAATATGTATAACGTTGTTTCTAAAAAGCTTAACACAAAAGTGATTTTTACACAAGAATTGTTTAAGCTCAATACAAAAATAAACTTAACAAAACAAAGATTTGATTTCAGTAAAGGTAAGTTTTCTTTTAGAATGAATAGTATATTTTCTTCTTTGTTGTTTCTTTTATATAGCTTCATAAATAATTATGTTGTTCCATTGCTTTTGTCTGGTCTTGAAGATGAGAAACATAATAAATGTTGCTTGCTCACATATTTTGTTTTCTCAATGAGCCTCTAATTGATCCACCAAGTACTTAACAATATCTTTAATTAGTAATTAGATCAGAAAGTAGACTTTGTCTTGAGAAGATCATATATAAGAATCATGATCTTCGCAAGCCTTGTTCAAAGTATCTTCTAATAGAAGGTTTCCTGGTGCTTCTAATGAGGTCTAGATGTTTCCTTCATAAGTTGCATTGCAGTGTTCATAAGTTCTTTTATCTTCTAGAACTCTAACTCTTGTTTACTCAAAGATAATTGATATTTCTTTATTCTAGAGTGCTTGTAACATTATCTCAAATGAGAACAATACACATCCGAGTATCATATTTATTATACAATTTTTTAATTATAATCAATACCTTCTTGTTGATTATACCCTTGTGCAACCAATCGTGTCTGCTTCCTAATAACTTTCCTGCTCATTTAACTTATTTCCAATACCCACTTTGTTCTAATTATATTGAATCCTTTGTGCTTGGAACTAGATCCCACACATTTTCGGGTGAAGAAGTCAAGTCTTCGCATTTATATAATCCAATCATTGTCTTCAAGAGCTTTATCTATCGAGGTCAGTTCAATCAGAGACCAGACAAACATTGATTCTTCATTGTTTCTTAGGGAGGATCTTGTTCCGATAGATCATCTTTCTTTCCAATCGTGATACTTGAACTCGATTGTAGGATTTTGTATCCAAACGCGATACAAGAGTCGCCAATCGACTTTTATTTTTATCCAATTAAGGAAGGCAAAGCAAGTTAATTTCGTTAGATTCTCAGTTCGGGAGAATGGTTATGAAAAGGGAAGGTATTAGCACTCTTTCCATCCGTAGTTATCTACTTGCTCTTAGTCGCTTCTAGATCACTTTTTAAATTGCTTTCTCGTGTGTTTGAAAAGATGTTTTGAAAAGGCATTTCGCTTGACTTTGTAATGACTCATGTAGGAGTTGTATACAAAGTGTTCTAAATGTTTCGCTTTGAAAAGAATTTGAACTTGAAAAGAGCGTGTGAAAAGCATTTTATTTTTAGAGCAAGCAACTAAAAGACTTATTTACCCACCTGTAATTGGTCATTTTGTACTTCTCATTCCTTTAGATAGCGCTTAGCCATACCATTGGTTAGAGGTAGCCCATCTCGCTGGATGCCGGACATTCGGGGACACCTGGACGGTCATAAGGCACCTCAGGAAGTATCCTAGCACATTCGGACTATCATCATTTTTCAGAGGCGACAATCGAGGGTCAAGATCATGTATTCAGGCATCATGGTCTTATGATCTTTGATCAAGGGACTATGATGATTTGTTGAAGGCAACTGTTGTAATACCTCTACGCTCGAGGGACACGACCATTTGTAATCGAAAGGCATCGAGAGAGAATTACCCGGCGGTGCGTGCGTGAGAGGGTGGTATTGATTTTAGATATTTTATCTTGAAGATTAGTGTAGCTATGTCCAATTATTATCTTGCCATACACGCCTAATTACTAAAGCAATCATAAGAGTGCTGAAGTAAAATGCGAATGTAGCGCAGAATGTAAATCCCACGCTATTATACGGCTTTGGAAGTATATAATTTAACGTATGGAAAATAAAACCCTAGATTAAACTATTACAACCCACGAGCAATTACATTATTGGAAAAAATAGAATGATAAAAAGAAAACGTCCAATCTGAAAGCAACCTCGAAAGAATAAGAGATCTGAAATGCAATATGAATCTAACAAGAGAAAAATGTTAGAAAAATGCAAATTTTAATATGATAAAATTAATATATGCTGGAAATAAGATAAATAAGTTAAAATAATTTTTTGGGATTTTTTAGAAAGGATTTAATAATTAGAAACTAATTAAAATTGATTTAAATGCAAAAATATGAATAAAAATAAATATGCATGCAAAATTAAGTTTTTTTAATTTTATAAATTAAATAAAGATTTTATGAAAGTAATGTAAAAAGAATAAATGTTTTTTGCAATTTTTAATGCAATAAAAATCATGAAAATAATTAAAATAGGGATGGAAATATTAAAATAAGAAAATATAAAAATAGGAAAAGTTTGAAGTTTGAAAAAGAAAAGAAAGAACCTGTCCCATGATCGAACTCATGACCTCCCGGAGAATCTCTTCAAAACACAAGCCTTAACCATCGCCATTTTCATTGTGTTGAAAAGCCGGAACATTTCAATAAAAGCGCTGACACGCCCCGGTATATTTGAAAACACAATCGGGCCGTAAGGGCCCTGTGACCAATGGACGACCTGACAGCCGCACACGATGCCTCGCCGGAATCGACGTTAACCATCACGGAGCCTTTAGCTGCCCGGCCACCTCCATGACCCAAAACCAAAACAAGCAAAACACGGGAATGGGAAAGGACCTGCCCTCTAAATCCGCCATGGCGAATCCAATGGTAGTGTTAGTTTCGATTGAAAACGCCTGTAAGATCCCGGTCAAGCTCAATACCAAGAACCCTAAACATGGCATCATGCTGACGCTCAAGCTCGGCTAACATGGCCCATCATGCATAATGAACCCTTAACATTAAAGGCATTAGAAACAATTAACAAGCAGTAATAATCAAATGCAAAACAAGAAAATTTGAATATGTATGTATGTATATGCAAAGTGATTCCGACATTTAATCAAAGGCAATGGTGCATTCTACTCAAACCTACCCACCGAGCACGGCGGAACGATTTTGAGGTCAAACCTCGCCGGAAATTGAAACACGATTTTCTACAATTCTTGAAAATTTTGTAAGAGTTGGGTTTGTTTTAGGTTAGGTTCGTGTCCATGCTTGTACACAATGTCAGTATTTATGTAGAGGATCGAGAGAAAAAAAAGGAATGGAAAGATTCGATTGGAGCATTCAATATTTTTCAAATAAATCAATTTTCAAAATTTTGATTTTCCTTCAATGCATGACCAACCTAATTTGGCAAGTATTTTGGGCTTTCTTGGACATTAATGGAACATATAAAATCAACCTTTTAGAAAAAATATGATTTTCATATTTTATATAATTTAATTTTGAATTAAAATGTTCTAAAATTCAAAAATAAAATCAATAAAATAGAAAATTGTCATGGTCAAGCATTTATGGGTCAAAATATTGTCATGAACAAGTTTGGATCAAAAGATTAAAGGCCCATTTGGAAAATTTTGCATTTTGACCAAAATGTCCTTTGCAGGTAATCATTCAAAATCGCCTAACTTCCTAATAGTGTATCTTGCTCAATTTTCCACATTTTTGAGTGTTCTTAGACCTTTGAAAGCTCTAAGAGTCCTCTAACCAATGTCTTTGGTTTCATCTCAATTGAGTTACTATGCTCAATATATCTTCAAAACAAAAAGTTGACTTTTGTTTGACCTTGAAATGACCAGAATTTGAAAGCTATACTCTCAAATGAAGCATTTTTGAAGCATTTTTGGACATTCTTGTGAGACATGAAGTTGTAGAGAATTGAATTTTCAAAACAAGAGGTGGTGGAAAATTTGAGAAAGTATGAGAAAGTTAGTGATCACCAAAGTTCAATTGACTTTTCTTAAAACCTAATTTAGAAAGTTCGATTGAAGCAAATCTTGAAGTTTTCTTGATGAATCATGATCAACCCTTTGATCAAATGATGAATGTAACTTCAAAATGAGGATGTTCAAAATTAGAAGTTTTGATCAGATGTTGACCATAGCTGACTTTTGTCCAATACAACCTGATTTTCAACCATCCTATAAATCATTTCGAGGAACATCAGAAGCTTGAAACTTGATACGGAGAATCTTCGCCCATGAGGAGGCATGAAGGCCATTGGAGATGTTGGAACCATCTGACTTGAGAGATACCAAACCCTAGTTGGGTCGTTTGCGGTAGAAGTTTGTTCGATCAACCTCGAGGAATCCCCAGCAATGGATGCATGGAATCCTCGAGTGTATGAGGGCAAATTGGGTACGACACTGCCCTCGCTCAATCTTTCTTGTAATCGGAGGGTTAGATCGACATTGTCTTTTGACCGGAGGTGTAAGATGATCAACACCGAGTACATTGAAAATTCGCGTACTCGCCATCGGGCCGATGATGGAACGGGCTTACGATGCCATTCGAGAAGTTCGAGATCACTGGGAACCAGTCGCACTGCATCGCTGAGGTTGTCAATAGAGAGTGACTGAGATGGGCTTAAGATGCCATTCTAGAAAGGTCGATGCCGGGGAGGAAAGTCAGCAGATCAGAGATGTTCCTGAACCGAGAGATGACTTTAAGATGCCATCCAAGGAGTCAGACGTTAGACTTCGGTTCACTTTCAATGAAGTTATGGTCCAGTATTGATTTTAACCATATACGCAGATTCAAAGAAGAAATGTTGACAAGTAGCTTGAGACGGGCTTAAGATGCTGATCCAAGGCAAATCGAATGACGTTGCTGATAATAGGAAGAAGGTCGAATAAATCTTCGTGGTCGACACTGTTGGCAAAATGGATAGCCTGTTGGCACTGCGTGTCGATCCATTGCTCGTTATCGAGGATAACCGTGAGGTGGTCTTTGATAGCCTTCCTCTTCTCGGGCTTAACTCGGACCAACATCCTGAGGACAACCAGGGCCTTCGTATAGTTTTCCGTGGCTTAATCCGACTCTGCCAAGGCTGGCTGATCATAATTGCCGGAGAAAACAAGAGGAACTTTGATGTATTGGTTAGTTTTATGCAAAGTACGATATTATGTTGTATAAATGATATATGCATGAATTATGACTTTACAGTAATGTATGGATGATGAATGTTGTGATATTTCAAAACATATCCATCTTAAGATGCTATTCGCTTTCAAGATCACCCCGCTGGGAACCGCGTAGTGAGAACCCCGCCAAGGAGAAGAAAGATATCCTGGATTCCTCCGATGCACTATCTCACCAAGTCTTCGACCCAGATATTAGGAGGCAGACCGAGAAGCTCGCTGTTGAGATCTGAGACCGCCGAGGAGAACTGGGAGGCGATCCACGGGGACCTTCCAGATGAGATCCCGCCGAGGAAACTTAAGAGGCGCCTACTGGGATTCGGTGTAGATCTCGCCGAGAGTATTTATGGTTGCTGAGACCGGCCAAGAGTCTGGAGTCCGTTGTAATCTCGGGCCGGGGATAAGATGTTCTTTTCCGGCGCACTATCTACCAAGTTCAGGTCCGGATACTACCGCCGGGATAAGGGGAGGATTGAGACACGCCCGCCGGGATGAATACCTTCGACGGGGCACCGGGGATCATGTAACAGCTGAGTGGAATCACCGCCAGGATTAACATATACTCACTGGGAGGTTTGTGTAGTGACACCTTTGTTGTGGGAATCATGCCTGGGAAAATGCTGTGACTTGCGCCGCCCCAATTTCCGAGCTCTGAGTAAGTAAGATTTATGTTCACTTTTCGTATATTGCAAAGAGATTTTTACCGCCGAGCGTGTATAATCATTCAAAGCAACGGACTTATTAAAAATAACAGAATTGTAAAGAGAAAGAAGCTTGATTTATTTGAAAGCGCACAGATGCCAAGTAGTTTGACACAAGAAAGGTAAAAGCTACGCGGAAACAATCTCATAAGTTCCAACTATGCTAGACTTATATTTACTATCTCATCCTCACCAAGAGAAAGGAGGAATTGATCTTCGCCATTTGAATCTTGAATACGATAGAGTCCGAAGGTGTGATCCGAAGAGACATAGTCGTACGCTTAAATCCCTAATTTTGCCTAGACCGCCTCTTCGAAGTTTTCATCGCACGATATTCTTTTCTAAGCCGCTTTTCGTGTTTTCACTCACGGTGTACATGTTTTGTATATCCTTAATTTTTGCCCAACTTTGGTCTCGCCAGATTATTTTGCTCACGCTCGTCGACCTAGCGGTCTTTTTATGCAGAGTATTTTTGACTGTTCTGCTCACAGGGCGCTGGAAGTCTTCATCCATGGTGCTAAGTATCATAGCTCCGCCTTAAAATCTGCCTCGACTACAAACGGTCCCTCAGTGGAGTCCATTTGCCCCTGGATCACCTCAAAGGAGAATGATGCGCTGACTACTAAATCACCGACTGTAGACTTGTTCGACCTTCGCTAAATGCTCCGATCATTCGCTCGATAACTGGCCCATGGCGGCATTGACGCGAGTCGCTTCTCATCAATCGTTAATCCGTCAAGGCGAGTCTGACCCAATCGCCTTCGCCAACTCGCTTCCTGAGGACTCGTCGAGGTATCCGAACTCATGGGTAAGACGGCCCATACCGTACATAAGAGGCGGAGTTGCCCTATTGATGTCCATGTCAAGCGCGATAACCATGAAGAGCAAATGGTAACATCTCATGCCATCTTGTAAGTCACCGCCATCTTCTCAGATAATCTTCTTAATGTTCTTTGCCGGCTTCCACCGCGCCATTCATCTTATCGATAAGGAGAAGAATCAGATGCTAGATCTTGAATCACTGCGTGCGAGTTCGATGATCATCTTATTGTCGAGATTGGAACCATTATATGTGATAATCCTTCGGAGTGCTATATCGGCTGTACGGTTGTCAGGTTGATGAATCGACAACATTTTGGTAATGATGCATACGAGGTAGGCCTTCACCCACTGGTAAAGTAATCAATTGCCATGATGAAACGATGTCCTGGAAGTACTTGATTTCTCCAATCATGTCAATGCCCTACATTGCAAAAAGGCCACGAGAAGTTAAAACATTTGTACCGAGGTACGTACTTTATCAGATAACCGCACTGTGACAAGATCGAGACAATGGATGACATCGCCTTCCATGGTGGACCAATAGTAACTGCTTCAAAATCTTCTTAGCCATCGTGACGTCCACCGGAGTGGGTACCACCATTGTGTAACTCCTCCATGATACGCATTGTCAGATTCTCGCCATACAAATGAGTAAGCACAGATCGGTCAAGGCTTATAAGATGTCGCCGGGTAGGAAGAATTTGGAAGCAAATCTTCCATGAACTTTATCGCTGATGCCTCATGGATATTCCGAGTCTCAAGATACTCTTCACGCTATAAGCACGTGGTTTCTCTTCAGCATACCGGTTCGCCAAACTTTTCAATGATGATCCGGGGAGCCTGGTCCCATCCGACCTTGAAATAGATGACATAGAGCTATGCTGGCTCGCCAACCCGATTCTTCTCGTGGAATATGATTGTAATCTTCTGAGTAGATCAAACTCGTATGCTCGACATTTAATGAGATCTTGATGCTTGGGATCCCACTCGCTCTTAACTGACCCATCACTAAAGCCGAGTCTCCATACACTTGTAAGTAACTTAATTTCAAGTCAATAGCCTCTTTAAGACCGCTGGCACGTCAGATTACGGCGTTGCTCGTGCAACCAAACATAATCCAAGTGAAAGGCGATGTCCATCAGGATGTAACGATGGCGCCAATGCCATTTCCAAGCAAGGCTGAGGCTCCATCAAAGACCATAGTCCATCTAGATCCTTGTTCGTCCTTCTGTCTGAAATTGCATTTGCATAGAATAGTCATTCACGCTTGACGAGCCAAATGATCGGCTACTACACTTCCTTTGATCGCTTCGAGAAGTGTAACCGATGTCATATTCGGCCAAGATCATTTGCCATCTTGCTATTCTTCCGGAGAGAGTCACTCTCAAATATGTATTTGATCTGATCCATCTTGGAAATCAACAAGTGCAGTCAACATATACCGCCTTAGCTCTACGAAAATTTCAAGCTGCTGCAAGTTTTCTCAAGTCGTAGTATCTTGTTTCACAACAGAAACTTTTGCTAAGGTAGTATATTGTACGCTCTTTTCGACTGCATCTGCCACGCTGCTCCCAACACACACCCCATCATTCTCCAACACCGTCAAGTACATGATAAGAGGTCCTCTCAGACAGATCGATGTGAGGATTCTCAGTAGTACCTTGATTTTGTCAGCGATCCGGCAACCCGCTCCATTCTACCACTCGATCCTTCTTAGTAACTTGAAAATTGGCTCACAAGAGCAGCTATGTGCAATGAACTGCAATGTAGTCAACTCGCCCAAGAAACCTCCTTCCTTCTTCAAGTGAGCCGCATCTCTTGAATAGCTTTAACCTTCGCAGATCAACTTCAATACCTCCATCGACTACAAACCCTAGTGAGTTTTCCTGATCCGACTCCAAAGGTGCACTTGTTGGGATTAAGTCTCGCAGACTTCAATCACAAATAGTTTCGCAAATGATCAAGATGTTCTTCACCGATCGAGCTATCGTCGCCGCCGACGAGACTTCTATCTCGTGATGAATCATGTCGTCAAACAATGTCATAGCACGCTGATAAGTGGGCGCCCAAGGTTTTTAGTCCCACATAACCTCGTAGCAGAAAGTGCCCAATCGTAACAAAAGTAGTCTTCCATATCTTCTGAGCCATTTGATCCGATCAGAACCCGAGAAATCATCCATGAAGGAGAAAACTCACCAGAAATGTTGTCAACCGTAACATCAATACGAGGGCTGGAAATCATCTTCGATCGCTTTTGTCTAGATCTCTCAGAATCCACACATTCTGCATTTTACCATCCTTCTTAGGCACGGTACCACATTAGTAAACTCACTGGGATGAGATTTACAATAGGAAACCAACGTGAACCGCTATAATCAAGCCATTTTCTCTCCGATATCTCGTGACGAGCACGATGAACCTCTCGTTTTCATCGAGAAAACCTCTTTTGCTAACGGCTACCACGATATCAATGTCCAAACCAGTATGCCTTCAGACGACTAAGCAAAACCTCAACATAGTCTCAAAGATCTCAATCAACCTTTCTTTAACACTGCTCTCAAGACCCGCCTCTATTCGATCTCTTTTCTGCAGACTCCAAATTCACAACCCTAACTGCTTCGCAGACGATAACCGCTATTCCTGTTGCAGTAACTGGGCAAGTTCTCCGGCACTTCACAATCTTCCTCACTGCCTTCTACTGTAGACGGACTATCGGGTTATTTAGAAGAATAGAGTTTTATTAACTAGATTCGTAGTGATTCTCGCAGTATCACGGTGTGGTAAGAAACACATTTGAAGCGGGTGATAAAGTAAAAGAAAGAAAACAAATAATCAATGCAAAAGCCCAACGAATTTATCAATGAAAATACGCAAAACAAGTATAATAACCTCTAAACGAGCCGGCATGATGCCCCTGCAAGGCACTAGCTTAAAGTTTATTGTTCAAACATAAAGAAATACTAAAAGAAACAAACAAGAGCAATTACTCCCGACCAGCAGGAGATTTGTGATGACAAGCTTCTTGCCTTCCAATTGCCGAATGGCGATCCGGAGTCGAAGATCCACTTACGGCGTCAAGCCGCCGCTTTCTATAGCACGGATCCCATCAACACGCGAAAGGAAGTCGTCAGACGTCATGGCATGTATCATCTTCCGACCTCATGGTGAAGCCTAAAACCGCCTTTGCTCTGACGGAAAGAAGATCGTGGAGTCGACCCTCAGTACTCTTCCTTCTTCAACAAGAACTGAGCTGCCTTCAACGAATGGCCATCCTAGGCTGAACTCTCAGGTAATCTCAGATACAGGAGAGTCACTGTGCATGACTCGTATTGCTTCTCAAAAGCTTGACAGTGAGTCTCAAGAATTCGCCCATCTCAAGGCATCGAACGACTGCAGATGATCGACCATGTACTCTTCTTCACCACATACCGTGACAACCTTCCTTCACCCACTCAGCCTCCATGCGTAGGTACGTCGCCTGTATCCAAGGCCAGTCCAGACAAGAGGCGGACTATGTCCATGACAAAGAAAGGGAATCAAAAGTCCGGGAACCGACTTTAACAGTGAGCGAGCTCTCAAGCACCGTCGCTAGTAACCATCAAAAGCTCCTCACGCATTATGCAATCGGGTCTCGTAATCCAACCCTTCGACATCAAGTCACCAAAAGCAATCTTCGTGAGGATATCTGTAGCAGTAACCCAGATCAACCAAAACACGATAGGTAGGTCAGCACTCAACAGAGACGTGTGTTCTTATGTTTTCCCAAGTGAGTCAAATCAAGATCGTGAGTAGTTTGTGCCGTCATGTACCATGTGCTAGCAATACAAACTCGAATTGGTCATGGTGGTTCGCTATGACACGAGCATTCTTCAAACTTTACCAAGGCATTAGCACGAGCCCTGAGCACAAGAGCAAAGAGTAATGGAAATTTTAGTCCACCTAACTGCTCCACAACATCAGAATCACTCTTCTTGATGATCTCGCACTCTCCATTTTTGCTTTGAGGTGTCTTCAAGAACTCCTTCGTATTTAGTCGAGTGTGATGAGTCACCGGTTCTTTCCTCTAGCCGATATTGATCAGTCGGAACGCGAATCGAGTCGCAGTGTCTTTGGAGGAGAGATTCTCGAGAGAATACCTTCCGTTTCCTGGTCACCTTATGGATCCTGATGTTGTCAATGTCGTGAATAGAAATCAAGTAGAAGATCTTCCAGTCGAGGTCTTGCTTGACGCCTGGCTTATAGTAAACATCACCCATAATTCCAAGGGATAGCCTTGTCGTAGGAATATGTAATCGGTCTTTAGAAGTAATAATGAGAGGTGCCCATGGCAGCATGTGGATCAGCAGAGGAAACTTTATCGTTAACATCAGCATAGTCTGGAAGTCACCCCATCCTACTTTAACATCTTCAATAGGGAATCTTGTAACTATCGTGACAAAGGTACTTCACCATGTAATCATATTTTCCACTGGTCCCCTAGGTATCCCACATGAGTGGTAGCCTGCTCGCATTGTCAATCAACTTAGACATTTCTTCATACGCTCTCGCACGGTGTGGTTTAGAAATAGTATCTCATTTTGTCCATACAATCGAACACGCCTTCTCAACCAAGCACAACCATCGTGTGCAGACGAGCACCAACGATACAATTCTCCGGCATCCCGGATCGACACCCTACTGCACAAATTTTTCTTAATAATATCGAGGGATGGTCGTCATCTATGTTGAAAACATATATCATCAACAAAGATTGGAACTTGTCATGGTTAGGCATTACAGCGCTGATCACATTCCAGTCCTACTGCGAGGATTAAACTCAATCTGCCGATTCAATCATATTCGACCTGTTTTCGTTCAACAACAATTGTTGTCGTGCCCGGCTACTGGAATGGTAAGCACACTTAGCATTAGATTGGTATGGAGAGGAAGTGTCATATTCCGAGAGGATCCTCAAAGTAATCACCTTTCAACACGTGTGCGTCATGGCGCTGATTCAGAACCGCCTCGCGAATTGTTCACACGCCGCTGTCTCACACGAGGTTGCGACTGAGATCGAGATCACAACCGCAGATCGAGAAAGCCATTTGCCTTTTCTGCTTTTTCGACCATACACAGATTAGCTTCTTCTTAGCACCAAAAGATCTCTTCAAAGATTAAGATGTTCCTACATGAATCTTCCCACTTTTGATACCATACCAATGCGTCATTAATATCAACTCTGTGAATCCGGATGAGGAATTTCCAATCGATGATCAAGAACGGGCCTCGCTGTTGTTCCAAACATATCAACCAACTCCCTATCGACAAGGGTTTAACCGCCTCATAAATCTCTCCACTTCGAGCATACTCCTGAACTTCTCACGACACCCATGTATATGCTTTGTAGTTGCATGTAAGGTGTCAATTCAGATTGTACCAATATCTCTCAGAAAGTCACCAAGTCACCCACGTACGGATACTGGCCATTCTCTAGCTGAGTAGTACCATTCCAACCGGGTTCCTGACAAACTCTTTGAAATAAGGTGATCCACAACTTCTATCAGCGGGACTGACCGGACATAGGGACTTCAAACGCAGCTTAGGCAAGACACGCCATCATACTTGGCAAAGGTTGGAACTTTGAACTCGAGGAATCACAACACTGTGAACAAGACTTAGATCATCAAAGTTCACCGACATCTTCAGTTTTCCACAACATCTGCACGATCTTCGTTGTTTGTACTTGTCATCTTCACGAGTGTTGGCTATAACGTCCTCTCCTCCTTTCTTGGGCTCACCACCTTCATCACCCTGGTACCTCCTAAAGATGACACTTCCTTCTGAGAGCTGGATCCCGATCGACCACCTTAGACCCCCTTCAAACGCTCACCATCTCGAGGAGACCAACAACCTTCTTCTTCTTGGATGAGCTTCTTCAAATCTTCTTGGCCTTGGACCAAGTATGGTGAGCATCAAACCGCATTCGAGCCTGAGATCTTTCGACAATTGCTCAAGAGCCATTTCAAAAATAAATAGCGAGCAAATGAGAAAACCAATTCCAATGTACCTATGATGCAATGTTGCTATGCTATGCAATGTTTATAATGCAATGCAATGTTTTCAAGGACCTTAGAGATTAAATTTATAGACAAGCAATGAGCAAACATTTATTAGATTTTTTATTATTCTTTTTCTTTTTAAGTACAAGAGATAGTTCAAACAATAAAAGAAACATAATCATCCTAAAGTTTCCAGTCTGGCGCCCTCTTGTGCCGATGTAGGCGCTGATGTTTCGCCTTCTCATGAAGTAGCTTTGTCAACTCTAACTTTCTTCTTACCACAGAACATCGAGCTTCAAAGGTATCCTTTCTTCTTAAGTCGAATCCAGATCTCTTCAAGTCTTCAAACAGAGGTTTTGATGGAGAACAAGATAGATACGCCACCCAGCAACAAAGTTCCATAATTACCGTAGAACAAAGTGAATGGCATCATGAGGTTTTCGAGCCTGAGCTCAATCCATTCGAGTGTAAGGTTCCCAAGGAATGGAGTTCGTGCCCCAAAGTCTTGGTATCGCCTTCTTTACCATGCCCCAAGCATGTATAAACCTTCGCCGAATTCGAGATCGGATCAGAGTTTAACACAATGTCTCGAGAAGCATATCATGCGGACCATCTCTTCTGCAAAACCAAACCGACGAAGTTAGGAAGGGTTAGGTAATACCCCTTATACTAAGGAATGGTACATTGTGGAATTCTCCACAACGCCAATGAATGTGAAGTCCTTTGAGAGAAGATCTAACCGGATATCCGAATGTAGAGTGACATCATCCTTCGAGACCATCTCAACCCTTCTTCAAAGATGGAGGAAGGTGCAATAAAACCACCGAAGTAACCAGACAACACAACGGAGTTCCTTGTCGCTTAAGAGTACGAGCTGGGAGTAGAAGATGTCTCCAAGTAAAGTAGGCAATGGATCATGGTAAGGAACAACTTGATGGCATACACATCTATGAATTGATCCAAAGTTAGAAATAGAACCAAACCATAAATTAGCAAGGCAAATATGTTTTCAAACGCATGGAAACTCATAACTTTGAGGAATTCTGCTTTTAATTAAGAACTCGAAAGTAAACCCTTAACTCCACTTCTAGCTTCCCAATTGGCTTCGATGTCCGAGCCGAGATGTAAAGGATGCAATGTCTTCGAACTTAGAACCTTTTCCAAACCGTGAATGGCATTTCGTCAAGAATAGGTATCCCAAGTAGCTAGAACTCTCTAAGGTAGGAACCAATGATAACTGAAATGTAAAGCAATGGTGTTTTGTCGTAAGAACCGGAATAGACATGCATCATATCTTCTTCAAACCGAGATAACCAAATCAAGTAGATAACCATGTCTTTGATGAACCTATATTCTGGAATTCTCAAACCAACCTGAGTCGAGAAGGATACCATGAAGTTGATTCAGATAGTCCTTCTAGAAGCCATAATCCCTACAAAACAGAGTAAAAGATAAATCCCTAGGTCCTTGAAATAGTTAGAAATGATATGCAATGTAATGATGTCATGATGTCACGCTTTAGCACACAAACAATTCACATGAACGAGCCTAGGTTTAAGGCTTGTATGAGGTATAGGTGATTACCCTACCAAAAGTTTGAGGTCATCATCCTGTCCTATAATAGTAACCGGTTCTAGGAATCTCATATCACTGCATCTTTCTCGAGGCGCTTATTTCAATACGACCGCTGCTGGTCGATCGAAATGTCCCAAAAGTCCGATCTCAACGAGCGAGCATCGAGTATCAACCAACCCTGGCCTACATCAAATTTCACTCACCACCTTCTAATGGCCAGACGGGTCAATTAAGGTTCTAAAAGTTTAGTTAGCGCTTGATGACACCACGCACAATACTATCTTCAACTTAGGAATGAAGAGTATCGGACAACCAGTGTCACGCTTAACGTAGCCATCATGTCGACCGCTTAGTTATAATGCCCAGCGGTCGCGATGATCTACTACTTACCTAAAAGGAAACCCGATCCGTGTAGATCCCAACAATATAATACCCAAGCAACTTTTAAAGATAAAACATACAAGTCAAACAAAAAGCAATAAAGTTATCTAGAACTCTTGCAATTCTCTTTGTGGTGTTTCAAGAGTCAAGCGCCTGTGGATACTGTGAACTCGATTTTGTAGGATTTTGTATCCAAATGTGTGGATAGCAAGAGTCGCCACCACTTTATTTTATCCAATTAGGGAAGGTAAAAGTAATGTAAAAAGACCTTCGTTAGATTCTCGAAGTTCTGGAGAACGTTATGAAAAGGAAGGATTAGCAAACTTTCCATCCGTAGTTATCTACGGGCTCTTAGTTGCTCTAGATCACTTTTAAAATTGCTTTCGGTGTTTGAAAAGATTTTGAAAACGACGCTTTGACTTTGTAATGACTCATGTGAGTGTGATAAAGTGTTCTAAATGTTTCGCTTTTGTTAATTTGAATTTTGGAAGCATTTTTTGAAGTTTTGACATTCTTGTGAGACATGAAGGTAGAGAATTGAATTTCTTCAAACAAGAGGTGGTGGAAAATTTCGAGAGTATGAAAGTTAAGATCACCAAAGTTCAAATGACTTTTCACCTGTAAACCCTAATTTAAAGTTCGACTTTTGAGCAAATCTCGAGTTTTCAATGAATCATGATCAACCCTTGATCAAATGATGAATGTAACTTCAAAATGAGGATGTTGACCAAAATTAGAAGTTTTGATCAGATGTTGACCACAAATACTGTCTAATATAATCTGATTTTCAAACCATCCGAGCAATCGCCGAGGAAACTGACTCAGAAGCTTCAAACTTGACATGGAGAATCTTTGCCATGAGGAGGCATGAAGGCGCTGGAGATGTTGGAAATCCATCTTGACTTGAGAGATACCAAACCCTAGTTTGGGTTGATTGCCTAGAGAGAGCTGTTCGATCAACTCTCGAGGAATCCTTTAGTATGGATGTATGGAATCTTTGAGTGTATGGAGGGCAAATTTAATGACACCAATAATTACATTTTCTCGATGTGTGATGTGATTCTTGTAAATCTTTTCTTTGAGGGTTCTTCGTAAATTCTCAAGTCAAAAACATCTTCAACAATGTGATCTCTCGAGTCGTTCTTTTATTCTTTCTCTGCATTCTTTAGTTTGTCACCGTAACTTCGTACTGCACTTTCAATCGCTTTGGCTTTGGATGCCAAGCTGGTCAAATCTTACTTTGATTAATTCTTCAATAATAAGAGTTTGTATCGTGACACCTATAGCTTTTGAAAGCCTCGTAATATCCAAGGAATACACTTTCGTGCCTTAGAATCAAACTTGTTCAAATGATCTTTAGTATTTAAAATATAGCAAGTGCATCCAAATGGATGAAAATATGAAATGTGGGCTTTCCGTTTCTTCCACAATTCATATGAGTCTTTTCAAGAATAGGTCTATAGAGACTCTATTTGAATATAACATGATGTATCGCTTCTCGCTTTACATTTTAATTTGACATGATTCGCTCAAAATTATTTAACATTTGGACTATTTTATATATATTAACTAATACATTTAATTTTTGATTATTTATAAAATGATTTTTATTAATAAAGTTGGAAAAGAGATTTAAAACTTGGAAGAAAATAGAGTAATAGATAATACTTATTCCATTCTAAAATTTTGCACAAATTAAAAGATATATTTTCATATGATATTAAATTTTACTTAATCATATTACTAATATATTAAGAATAATATACTAATAAATAATTAAATGATACATTTGAAAATATAATAACTAGAATTAATAAAATATTTATTTATTAGATGACAGTTTTTAAAAGTATAATAGAAAAATGAATATTTTTTTTAAAATTTAAAATAAATTAGAATTAGAATAGTATAGACAACAATAAAAAAATACAATGAATTATGAATGAAAAATGTTGATAAGTGTCTTTAGGACATTATATAGAAAAAATTGTGTTGAAAAATGATATAATTAATACTCTAGCCGTTACTATAAAATTGTTGTTTCCAACGAAATAAAGTTTCTAAATTAGGGTTTTTTAGACAAAAGTCAACAGAATTTTGACCATGCATAACTTTCACATACTTTATTAGAATTTTTTCTACCAAAACTCATTTTGAAGGGAATTCAATTCTCTACAACTTCATGTCTTACAAGCTTTGGCCAAAAATGCTTCATTTGGAAGTTATGGATCAAAACATTACATGTCCTATTAAAAGTCAACAAAAAGTCATCTTTTGCAGAAGTGTTTATGAACATGGAAACTTAAATGAAGATGAAACCAATGTGGTTGTTTATAGGACATCTTGAGATTTCTAAAAATCCAAGAACACCAAAAATATTGAAAATTGAGAAAGATATAAGTTGGTGTTAGACATTTTTGAGGAGGTGCATGAAGAGAAATACTAGAGAAAATCAATTTTTTTCTAAATGGGCCTAACTTTTCTTGATTCAAACTTGTTTCTAGTCTCAATTAGAACCTCCAAGCCCAATGCCACGCCCTGAGCTTTTTATTTTATTTATTTTGATTTTTTATTCATTTAAAATTAATTTAATTAAAATAAAATAACAAAATCAAATCAATCAATGCAAGGATGAATATTTGACATTCTTGAGGTCCAAGGTACTCATTAAATGGCCAAAATTTCAAAAATATATGATTGGTATGAGATTGGCAAAAGATTGGAAAATTTTGATGCAAATTGAAAAGATTGACAAATCAAATATTTTCTCATTGAATAGGATATATTTTCTCATCAATTCTTAACCTAGATCCATCCTCTGTATATTCAAAAGGTTTCTAAACCCTAGGGGAGGATTTTTTTCCAGCCAAGAACCTTAGACAAACTCTCAAAAAACCATGACTTGCAAGCAACTAGCAGCCACAGTTTTGCTCCAATTAAAGGCATTCTAAGCATTGCAACATGTTCTTGGGAGTCCTCTGAACCGTTCCAGCCATTCACCAAGCATCAACACATCCAGAATCACGACATCCAATTCACGGTTTGCTTCAAGAAACTTGAAAATACACTCATATTTAACATCTTTTGATTGCATATTTGTGTTTCTAATGAAGTTTCTAAGCTTTATGTATAGCTTGATTTAAGTTTCAGTACAGGTACAAGAAGTTGCCATGGTTAGGGTTCATGAGCTCGAATTAGGGTTTCTCAAAATAGGTAAAATTGAACCAAACCATGGGCACCATCGTGTTCAGGGGATCAAACCGAGTCGATCCATGTTCCATAATGATTTATATTGCATATTTTTGAGGTTTGTGATTCATGTATAGCTACTTGACATATCGTTGGTAAGGTTTTGCTACGGATACAAACCGTAGGTAAAAGTCCGTTCAAAACGAAGAAGACAACCCCATGAATAAGCACGTGCTCGATTTTAAAATTCAAATATTTTTAATTTTTGCATATATGTTGTTTTGTTCATTGTCTTAATGTACCAACAAGCCTAGCTCAAACGGTGGGCGATATTTCAGAATTGGGGGTACCCAGCTCACCGCACCCCTAACTTTTTTCTGCTTTTTCAAACTAACTTATTTTCTTATTATTTTCTCATTCAATTTATTTTCTTTTCAAACATTTGTTTTAATACATTTAAAAATCACTAAAAAATATTTCTTTTCATAATTAGGTTAGAAAAACTTTAATTTTAATTTTTGACATTAAAAAATATTATTTTTCATCTTTATTTTATTTAATTGTTAATTAATCGGAAATTAACTTTTAATTACTTTTTCTATACTGAAATTAATCCAGAAAATTCCCAAAAAATATTTTCCTTATTTAATTAGTTTTACTAACCCTAAAACTTTTTCCTAACTCAAAAACTTTCTTTTCACTAACATTATTTTCCATTATTTACAATTCGATCTTTCTCACAATATTTTCCGACTATTGTAACTGCTTCCAAGTTGTAATAGCTAGGTTTATTTTCTCGCATATTTTTTCAATATTATTTATCTGCTCATGGAATATAATAGCTTAATTAGGATTTATTTTCTGCACTCCTATATTATGTATCTGCCCCAAAGCCATGTAATAGTCTAGGGTTTACTTTTCTGCACTTTACATTTCCGCAATTTACTTTCTACACATATTAACTGCTAGTAACTAGGCATGTATGGCAAGACTAATTCAATCAACATAGATAACCCTAATAACAAGATAAAATATCTGAATACAACACACTTCTTCACACATGCACCCACCTTAGGGTATCCTCTCTTGTTGCATTACGAACAATGGTCATGTCCCTCGAACGTGGGAATATCTTAGCTAAGACGCTTACAAATATATCATCATAGTCCCTTCGATACAAAGATCATAGTCTCTCGATGACCCTCGATGTTACCTACAAATACATGATCTCGTCTCTCGATTGTTGCCTACGAAAAGCGATGATCGTCCCTACGAATACGCTAAGGTATCCCTACATGTTGCCTTCTATGACCATCCGATGTCCCTTTGAATGTCCCTTTACATCTAACAGATAGAGTTACCTACCAACTAATGGTATGGATAGCGCTACCCTAAAGGAAAGCAAAATAACATGGAAACGACCATTCTGAGTAGGTAATAAGACTCTTTTGCTTGCTCAAAAATATCAAAATATTTTTTACACCTCACACTTTCTCAAAATCTTTTCAAAACACTTTGTATACATTCCAGCGTGAATCATTATAAAGTCCTTTCCAAAAACAAAATATTTTCAAACATTTCATATACATTCCAGCGAGAATCATTACGAAGTCAAAGCGAAATGCCTTTTCAAAAATCTTTTCAAACACACACAAAAAAGCAATTTGTAAAGTGAGCTAAGTAATTAAGAGCCCGTAGATAACTACGGATGGAAAGGGTGCTAACACCTTCCTTTTCATAACTGCCTCCCGTACTCAGAATCTAATGAAGGTCTTTTCCTGTTATTTTCGCCTTCCCTTAATGAAAAGTCGGTGGCGACTCTTGATATCCGCAACATTTGTGATAAAACGCGAAAACAAACAAGCCAGTTCTCCCACCGTATTACACAAGTGCATCCAAATGAATGAAATTATGAAATATTGGGTTTTCTGGTCTTCCACAATTCATAAGGAGTCTTTTCAATAATAGGTCTTATAGAGACTCTATTTTGAATATAACATGTTGTGTTCACTACTTCTGTCCAAAAGTGTTTAGCCATATTAGTTTCATTGATCATGGTTCTGACCATTTCTTGCAATATTCTATTCTTTCATTCTACAACTCCATTTTGTTGGGGAGTTCTAGGACAAGAGAAATCATGAGAAATGCCATTTTCTTTAAAATATTTTTCAAAAAATTGGTTTTCAAATTCTCCTCCATGGTCACTTCTAACCTTTATGATCCTAAACTCTTTTTCATTTTGAACTTGATTGCAGAAGTCAAAGAACACAGAATGTGACTCATCCTTGTGTTTTAATAACTTTACCCATGTCCATCTGCTATAGTCATCTACAATGACAATCCATACTTTGCCTCTAATGGATGCGCTTTTCGGGTCCAAATAGATCAACGCGTAGAAGTTCTAATGGCCTAGAGGAAGAAACAACATTTTTTTTTATTTAAAAGAGGGTTTTGAAAATTTTTCCTTCTGACATGCTTCACACAAAAATTCTGAGTTGAAATTCAAATTAGGAAGTCCTCTGACCAGATTGAGTTTGTTAATCCGAAATATTTTTCTCATGCTAACATGTCCCAATCTTCTGTGTCAGACCCATTGTTCATCGTTAACTGACAGAGGCATTTTACATTTTGAGTTTTAAGATCAGAGAGATCAATTTTATATATGTTGTTCTTTCTCTTGCCAGTAAACATGATTGACCCATCTTTTTGACTTACAGCTCTACATGACTTTTGATTAAAGATTACGTCATAACCATTGTCACTTAATTGACTTATGGACAATAAGTTATGCGCTAATTATAACACCTCTTCTAAATACCCGCGTTTTATAGAATTAAATAATCAGAGTTTATCCACAATTAAGAAGCGTCACAATTTAAATCATAAAAATTTGACCAAACAACGTCATGCTTTCACTGAAGAATATTCATCAATTAAATCATACTCAAAATTATGTTTAACAGCGGAAATGAAACATAATTAAATCCCGAATACACCACTCAACAGTTATTCCAGGATAATAAATCAACATGATTCCAAAACTATTAAAATATCCATTAAAGGATTCCAAACAATCGTTTCCCCAGTGTTACATCTACCAGAGCACGACACTGACACGCGGACTAATGAACTGACTCGAATCTAGAGAGCTATCCTCACCAACTCCAAGCGGCTAATCACTTCGGATCTGAAATTGTTAAAGTAAGGGTGAGATTTCAATTCAATATAATATGTATTATACGTTCTTAGATCCAACAAAATAATCGAATATATTAGTTCATCAACCAAACACAAGATCATAAACAATGCAGAAACATTTCACACAATGATCATGTATATATCAAACAATGGCAATTGCAACACTAGAAACCATCCTAACATGTTACAATTCCATATGCAATGCAGACTCTATGCATGTGGTACCAAAACATGAACCTCGTTCACCCACTGCTCCGTTTACTCGTGGAAAGACAGTGTAATCCATGATTCGCCCACAACCATTGGGTCAAGAATCTAGCCTCACTACCTCCAACCAGGTAAGTCTATTGGCCCTGCAAGCTCACTTCCGCACAATGGGAATGAACCAATTAACAAATGTTCATGCATGCAATCATAAAAGCATGCAACATTATTCCACTGGTCATAATAATCAACATAATCACACGATGCCAATTCACCAAATATATCACATTCAAATCATAATGGATATCAAATATAGCATGGTATGCATTAGCTCTCATCCGGTAACACTGACCATTCGTACTAATTACCCATCATCCGTAATTCAATCCATACTTTCAAAATCGGGAACTCGGCTCTTTTAAAATAATTTTTGAGAAAATAATATTTTTCCTTTCCAAGAGGTAGAATTTTAAATTTAAGAAATAAAACCAAGACTCGAATCGAGTTACTTTAGAAAATATGAATTTTGAAGTTTTAGAAATTTTGAAAATACATGGTAACCGGCTCCCACGGAGAACCCGCTCCCACAATCTTTGAAAACACGCCCCGAAATTGTATGGGAACCCGTTCCTCCCCACGTGGAACCGTTCCCAGCTTTAAAATAATAGCCTCCCTGATTTTTTAGTATGGGAACCTTCCTCCCCACAGGAACCTGTTTCCATGTACAAAATCCCAGATTTTGAATTTACACTTGAACCCGGTTCCTCCCACAGGAACCGGTTCCACGACTGTAACATCAAAATCGCTATTTTTGACAGCTTTATGCATCCATAATCATTTCCAAACTTTCAAACACGAATTATAACATTGGGAACACCATTCTAAAGCCATTTTACACCATTATAACATCAAACATCCTAGTTTACTCATTCCTAACAGTATTCTACACATCGTAATACTTGAACTGACTTTGTAGGATTTTTGTATCCAAATGCGGATAGCAAGAGTCGCCACCGACTTTTATTTTTATCCAATTAAGGGAAGGTAAAAGTAATAAAAGACCTTCGTTAGATTCTCGAGTTCGGAGAATGGTTATGAAAAGGAAGGTATTAGCACCCTTTCCATCCGTAGTTATCACGGGCTCTTAGTTGCTCTAGATCACTTTTTAAAATTGCTTTGTGTGTTTGACAAAATGTTTTGAAAAAGGCATTTCGCTTTGACTTTGTAATGACTCATGTAGGAGTGTATACAAAGTGTTCTAAATGTTTTTGTTTTTGAAAGAGTTTGAACTTTGAAAAAGTGTGTGTGAAAAACATTTGATAGAGCGAGCAACTAAAAGACTTTTACCCACTTAATTGGTCATTTTGTTGTACTTCTACATTCCTTTAGAATAGCGCTATCCATACCATTAGTTAGTAGGTAGCTCCATCTGGATGTAAGCGGACATTCAAGGACATCGATGGTCATGAAGGCAACTTGTAGGAAGTATCCTAGCACATCTGGGACTATCATCATTTTCGTAGGCGACAATCGAGGGTCAAGATCATGTATTCGGAGGCGACATCGTGGGTCTTATGATCTTTGTATCGAAGGGACTATGATGATTTGTTTGGAAGGCAACGGTGCTAGAATACCTCTACGTTCGAGGGACATGACCATTTGTAACCGTAAGGCAACGAGAGAGAATTACCCTAAGGGGTGCGTGTGTGAAAGAAGTGTGTTGATTTCAGATATTTTATCTTGAAAATTAGTGGGCTATGTTCAATTTTAGTCTTTCCATACACGCCTAATTACTAGCAGTTTATAGGGTGCGGAAAGTAAAAATGCGGAATGTAAAAGCGGAAATGTAAACCTACGCTATTACAAGGCTTTGGGGCAGATACATAATTTAAAATGCGGAAAATAAAGTCCTAAATTAACTATTACATCCCATGAGCAGTTACATAATTGAAAAAAATAATACGATAAAAAGAAAACGTCCGAATCGGAGCAACCTGTGAAAGAATAAGAAAATCGGGAAATATGGTGAAATCGAAATAAGAGAAAATGTTAGAAAAATGCAAATTTTAAATATGAGAAAATTAATATACGCTGGAAATAAGATAAATATGCTAAGATAATTTTTTTGGGATTTTTTAGATGCATTTTAGTAATTTAAAATGAATTTATAATGATTAAAATGCAAAAATAAAAATAAAAATAAATATGCATGCAAAAAGATATTTTTTTAATTTATTAAATTAAATAAGGATTTTTAGAATATAAATGCAAAAGGAAATATTTTTTTGATAATTTTTTAATGCATAAATAAAATGTGTAAAGAAAATTAAAATATAATGTAAATATTAAAATAAATAAGAAAATAGGAAAATATGAAAAAGAATGCAAGTTTGGAAAAGAAAAACAACACTGGTGCTAGTGTGGATCGAACCCATGACCAGGACTTCAATCCTTGAAAACCAACGCTACCACCAATCGAGCCAAGTGTGTCAACTGCTTGAAACGGATCGAAGGAATACACGCTGCTCTTTCTCCTTCGCCACGAACTCGCCTAACCATCGCCTTCTTCATTTCAAATATTTGAAAGTTAGGGCCATTGTTCGTCACTAAGGTTCCCTGCAAAATCAAAACGCAAAGACACATAATATAAATTATATCTAAGACCATGGATCGATTCCTCAAGCATTCAATGCAACAGATAGGTCTTATTGTCCAATTTTATGTATTTCGTGAAACCCTAAATCAGTCACATAAACCCTAGTCATGGTGAAACACGATTCCGGCCATGAAAATTCAATTGGCTTGCCCAGAAAGTTTGCAAACTTGATTCTAAACACAAACAAACAATCAAAACAAGTTAATAATGCATGAATATGAGAAATCGAATTCGAGATTTTCAAGAACAAACCAAACACTGATTTCACGATTCTGAATGGATTTAAGCAATGTAAGGGTCTGGGTTGACTCAAGAGATATCAAGGAATCTGTTTGACACCTTAAAATCGATGGAAAACGGCTGGAAGTATGTTTGCACTTTGCTTCAAGAACACGATTTTTTCAGTTTGGGAATAGGGTTTCTGAGCAATTTTTTCGTCCTCTTGTGATTGGTATGAATCAAGTATATATGCTGGATGGATTTGGGATTGATTTGGGAAAGAATTGATCAATAATCAATGATAATCAAATTTGATTTTTTGCAAAAAATCAAATCTTCAAAACTTGATCAATTTCAATCCAATCTTGCCATTTTGATCCAATTTTGAATTTGCTGGCTTTCAATGTATTAATTGGATCACAAAGAAGAAATAAAATCAAATTTGTAATTAATTTGATTTTATACTTTATTTTTCAATTTAATTTGTATTTAAATGAATAAATTCCAAATTAAATAGGAAAATAAAATAAAAATTCGTGGCATTGGGCTGGATACTCCTAATTGCATGAGGAATAAGTTAGATGAAGAAAAAGTAGGCCCATTTGCAAAAGATTTGATTTTTTGAAGTATCTCTTTGTGCATTCTTTCAAAATTGCCCAACTTGTGAATGGTGTATCTTGCTCATTTTCCACATTTTGAGTGTTCTTGGACTTTTGGAAAGCTCTAATAGTCCTCTAAACAATGTCTTTGGTTTCATCTCAATTGGAGTTACCATGCTCAATATATCTTCAAATAAAAGTTGACTTTTGTTGACTTTGAAAATGACTGTAATGTTTTGAGCTATACCTCTCAAATGAAGCATTTTGGACATTCTTGTGAGACATGAAGTAGAGAATTGAATTTCCTTCAAAACAAGAGGTGGTAGAAAAATTTCGAGAAAGTATGAGAAAGTTATGATCAACAAAGTTCATTGACTTTTCACCTAGAAACCCTAATTTAGAAAGTTTGACTTTCGAGCAAATCTTGAGTTTTCTTGATGAATCATGATCAACCTTGATCAAATGATGAATGTAACTTCAAAATGAGGATGTTGACCAAAATTATGAAGTTTGACTGTATGTTGACCACAGTTGACTTTTTGTCCAATACAACTAATTTTCAACCACCTGAGCAATTGTCTGAGGAAACTTGACTTGTGAGGCTTGAAACTTGACATGGAGAATCTTTGAAACATATGTGGAGGCATGAAGACCATTGGAGATGTTGGAAGTTCATCTTGACTTGAGAGATACCAAACCCTAGTTTGGGTTGATTGTCTAGGAGAGAGTTTGTCTGATCAACTCTTGAGGAATCCTTGAGTATGGATGTATGAAATCTCTTGAGTAGATGGAGGGAAAATTTTGGGGTATGACACACACTAATGATCAATTCTTCCATACACTGACACAACTTAGGGTTTCATGCTATAAACCTATAATTCCATTTCCTAACATACCCAATCACCCAATTGATTCCCAAAACCCATAAGACATATTAACCAAACGAAATCACCCCTTACCTCGCGATGATTCTTCTGCTTTCCTCCGACTTTTCCTCTCTTCTCTCCAATTATAATGATATGACTTTTCTCCAAAAGGCTTCTATTTCCTTTATTTTCCTTTTATATTTCCTTTTAATATTCCAAATAAAATAATTAATCAATATTTAGTAATTAGTAGAGTGATTTACTCTCACACCCACCATTTACTCTGCACACCTCCAAACCTTTCCTCATTAAATGATCCAATTAATCCAGATGAATTAAATATTTAAGACTTTAATCAATTAAATAATTAAATTCTCATTTATTTAATATTTGAATTAAATCGGGCTGTCACACTAATCCTTCTACTAACAAAACATTAGAAATAGAAGGGAGATTACCGTTTCCAATGGTTCCAGAACCAATGATTTTTCCTTTCTGGTTACCTCCAAATTTTACGTCACCTCCAGATTTAAGTTCCAGGCTTTAGAACATAGAATTTCTTCCCGTCATATGTCGTGAGCATCCAAAGTCCAGGTACCATGATTGGTGTTTCAACTTCGCTGTGATTGGTGTTTCAACTTCGCTGTTAAGGACATCTGCAACATATATGATTTTCTCCTTAGGTACCCATATCTTTTTGGATCCTTTCTAGTTAGAGTTTCAAAGTTCTGTTTAAACTTTGATTTAACATGAAAACTTTCAGAATAAGATGTATTATATATATATATATATATATATATATATATATATATATATATATATATATATATATATATATATATATATATATATATATATATATATATATATATATGTCATACATTCATTTTGTTTCCAATATAATATGCGAAATAATGTAACTTCGTTTCTATTACTCTGCATAATTTTAAAAATGTAACACTGGTTCTCTTTCTTATATGCATCTCCAAAATAATTTGTTTAATAAAAAAGACACGTCTCAAAAATACATTTTTGAGATCGTAATTAAATTTTCATTTATTATTAAATTATTTAATGTCTTAATTTCTAACTAGTATGATACCCATGCGTTCGCACGGGTAGTGGTTTGATACGCACGATTTTATTTTCAAAATATAATAAAAATACAAATAAGAAAAACAAAATTGTTTTAAAAAAACTATAATTTTTATAAAAAATACTTTTAAAATAAAAATATTTTGCCAAAATACTCGCCAAAATAAAAGTACTTTTAAAATGCTAAAATAGTTTATAATTTATAAAAACAAAATGTTTTACCAAACTTATTTTGCACGCTTTTGTTTTTAAAATGCAAATAAGATAAACAAAATTATTTTACCAAAATAGTTTATTATTTAAAAAAAAATATATTTTTAAAATAAGAAAAAGACATATTTATAATATATATTTTAATTTTTCATATATAATTTTAAAAAATATAGTATCTTAAATTAAAAATAATTTTTTAAAAAAAACATTAAATACATATGTATCTAAATTGTACAAAAATTATAATAATTTGTCAATTCGCACGAATTTTGATACAAATACACGTGCGTTTGTACGGATAGGGTGTATTTATTATATTATTATTTGTTTTGAAGTTCATATAATTAATTAAATTTATAAAGTATTTATTATTATAAAATTCACACTATTAGTAAAATGAAATAAAAACATACTACTATACTAATATATATTTTTGTTTTGATGATCATATAATAATTATGAATTGTTTATATTAACATATAATTTTAATATTATTTAATTCATATATTGTTTATGTATGTTTTTTTGTTTTGTTTTTTTTTGCTTATAAATATTTGTTTCATTGATTTTTATATTAGTAACATAAATAATTGTAAAAATTACAATATTTTTGCCATGTTACATTTAAACATATTTATTTTTAACTTCAAAAAAAGAGAAAAACTATATTTATTTAATAAAAACTAAAAATATAGTAAATAACCGATATTTTTTTCTCTAGTCTAAGTTAAGTTTTTGCGTTTATATTTTTTAAATCCGGTAAAATGTAACATATTTGTCAAAATCCTATCCATTTAATTAATGTTTTTTTTCTCTCAGAAATTGTGGACATACTCCCTTATGTCTCTCAACCAATCTCATTAATTCAATTAAGCCACTCATTAATGATTTTAATTTTAATAAAAAACTTCAATCAAATTAATTATAAAAATATCTTCACTATTATGATAATAGTATTAAGTTATTAATATTAGTAAAACAATAATATATAATTCATAATTAATAATTATTAATTATTTATCATAATTAACAATTATGATAAATATTCTTTTTGAAATACATGTATTTTATTTTTTAAAATTTTTAAAATAATTTTTTATATTTGAAATAATATCCTTAACATACGCCTTTAGAGCAACATTCGCTCTTAAAATACATGTGTGTCATAAATATAATAATTTTTATAGCATATGTGTTTTCTTATCACACATGTTACTCTGACCAATTTAATAAAGATGTACGATCTTCTAACACATTTATAAGTAATATTTTTATTTTATTTTTTGGTCTTTATTATAAATAAATTATTTAATGTTTAAAATTTTAATATATTCTTATATTTCATATTTTAGTGCTCTATTAAATTTAATATAGTTGATATTATAATAAATTTAATTAATATTTTTATAAAAGATAAAAAGTTAATTATATTTGATTGAGTTAGTTAATAAGAGTAAAATATTTGTTGTTCATAAATGTGTTTTTGGAGAATGTATAAATGAAATCCATCTATTTGTTCCAATATACATAAAGAAAATCATAAACTAGAATAATTGGAATACTATTTTCAAATTCTTACAAAAATTTTCTTGAGACTTGTAATTGATATTAATGGAAGTCATAAGAAAAACATAATTTCTTGCTACAAATAATAAATATAAGAGCAAAATGGTCCCTACACATAGAAACAAGGTAGCCTCGTGAGTTGGAGTTGGCATGCAATGGAAAAGCCATGTCATTCACGAGACTCTTCTTTTCACAAATGATGAATGAGCATAGTGTGGGACCCACCTTGAATGATGGCACAATACATAGTTCATGATGAACATGATCATAATGATGATGAGGTTATTATTTTCAATTCCCAGCGCGTGTAATAGTTTTAGCGCGTGAAGCTTATGGAACATGCTCTCAAATATCTTCAGACTCACACTACTCACTCACTTTCATTATGATGATGTAGTCAATAGTCAAACTCATAAGCCAAAAATGCACCTTTTCCTTCTCTAGAGTCTCAACAGAATACAAATAATCTTACTACTGTTAATGATTATCTACAGTTTTTTATTTTTGAGATTTTTATTTTCACATTTTCAAACAATTATATAAAAGCACTACTGTTAAAAGTATTTTCAAAAATTTGTTAACATTTTAATTTGACATGATTCGTTCAAAATTATTTAACATTTGGACTATTTTATATATATTAACTAATATATTTAATTTTGCGATTATTTATAAAATGATTTTTATTAATAAAGTATTTTGCGATTATTTATAAAATAATTTTTATTAATAAAGTTGGAAAAAGAGATTTAAAACTTTGGAAGAAAATAGAGTAATAGATAATACTTATTCCATTCTAAATATATTTTCATATGATATTAAATTTTTACTTAATCTTATTACTAATATATTAAGAATAATATACTAATAAATAATTAAATGATACATTTGAAAATATAATAACTAGAATTAATAAAATATTTATTTATTAAATGACAGTTTTTTAAAGTATAATAGAAAAATGAATATTAATGTTTTTTTAAACTTAAAATAAATTAGAATTAAAATAGTATAGACAACAATAAAAAAAAAAGAATTATGAATGAAAAATGTTGATAAGTGTTTTTAGGACATTATATAGAAAAACATTGTGTTGAAAAATGATATAATTAACCGTTACTATAAAATTGTTGTTTCCAACGAAACAAAATTTATACCAGTATATTTTATTTTTTAGTATTGTTTAGGAAATGCATTTAAAACACATGATATCTTTTCTACGTTCTGTTTATCAACTATTATTTATTAAAATAAAATGACACTCTTCAATTTAAAAGTCGTGAAGAATTTTTATATTCAAGCACAATATTTTTTATATTTAGTTTCTATGTAATTTTTAATATGGAAAAACTAAGTTTTTGTTAGTTCATATGCAAAATGGTTTTTAGAAAAACATTTTTTAAAGTTAAATATGTAAATATTCAATTCCAATATTAAAGTTTTGATTTAAATTTCTGCAAAATATATTTTATTTATTTTTAAGTTAAACAAATATATAATTGTTCTTAGCTTTATATATATATATATATATATATATATATATATATATATATATATATATATATATATATATATATATATATATATATATATATATATATATATATATATACTTGTAAAATTAATTGACATTTGACTGAATATTTATAACATATTATACAGTGGTTAAGACAAAATATAAAAAAATAAAAAGAAATACTTGCATTTATAAAGATTATAAATACAATTATTTTTATAAAGAAATAAAGTATTTTACAACTATTAAAAATAAAAGGTAGTATATTGTACATGCTTTAAAAACATTTTTAAACATTTTTTTAAAAAGAAAGTCATATGTAAAGCATTGACCATAAAGATTATAAATACAATTAATTTTATGGAGAAATTAAATTATTTAACAACTATTAAAACTAAAAAGTACTAGTATATTTTATATGCTTCAAAACATTTTTAAATATTTTTTAAAAAGAAAGTCATATATAAAGCATTGACCAAACAAAACAACGTTAGCAAGATACTACTTTTATCATTCATTGTTATTAAGTGTTCATCTTTTATTAAAAATTGATTATTATTTATATATTAATTTCTCAACAAATGTGATGAGAGAAACATATGGTCAAAAGTACCACATAAAAAATATAATATAAATAATCTTATTAAAAATAAGAAATATTAAGGAGTAATATTCTATAATATATTCTAATATTATATAAAACCTACAATTATAAATAAAATTCAAATGAATAATACAAAAGTACATTAAAAATATATAACAAAATCAAAACTTTTTCCTTAAAAATTTATTGTAAATTTGACATTAGTGCTTGAAAATTGTAATTGTAAAGTAACCATAGTTAAAAAGAAACTAAAGTTGGACTTTGAAGCATTGAAAATCGAAATCTTTGTTATAGGTAAAGTTCAAAAAGGCAAATATTATAATAATATTATTATGATTGTATCAATGAATATGAAAGTGGTACTCTGACACAAGTCATGATTAACTCTATTGCATGTTCTCTCTTTCATTACTGTTCTCCATAGTACTGTATCTATATATAAATACACTTTCATCTATCCTTCATTTCCTATACTCTTCTCCATAAACCTACCTATTGCTCTCTGACCACACTGCCATCATACTTCATTCCCCAACCAACCCACCCTGCCCTTCCATTCTTAACACCATTCTGTTCTCTTTCATACCATACCAAACAGCTTCTCTTGCTTTTCAATGGGTGAGAAAGATGATGATGAGTTTTGTTTGGGTTTGAGCTTGAGTTTAGGGTGTGGAGATTATGAAAAGAACAAAAATAAAAACCAAACACCTTTCAATGTTGTTCAGATGCAAAAACCTCTTTCATCTGTTCCAAACCAAAGGGTTTCTTTCAATAACTTGTTCCATTTTCATGGTAATGTTTTATTTTTCTTCTAACTTTTTTCATTCCAAATTTTAGCCTTTTTTATTTATTTATTTGGGAAAAATACTAAAACCCTAATGAAGAACACAATTCATTTTTTAAGAAAAAAGTATTGTTTTTTTATTTGTTTTTGTTACTAACATCATGGAAATGAAGAACACAAACCTTATTTTATTTTATGTTTTTTTTTTTTTGAGTCAAAACGGTTTTGAGTAAATAAAAAACAGGCTTTATTGTCGTGATTAATTACACGTTTGCCACTAACAAACTCACGTGCACGTCACGTGTTACAGATCGCGGTTCCGAAACGAGGTCGTTTCTGCGTGGATTCGACGGGAACTCGCTGCGAGCGTCTGCGGCGGCGGTGTTTGAGGATGAGAACGGAGTTTCGTCGCCGAATAGTACCGTGTCGAGTGTAAGTGGAAAACGGAGTGACAGAGAAGGTAATGGAGAAGAGAATGATGCTGTTGAGAGGGCTTCGTGTTCTCACGGCGGAAGTGAAGATGATGACGGTGGTGGATGCGGCGGCGATGGTGAATCTTCGAGGAAGAAGCTGAGGTTGTCGAAGGAACAGTCGATGTTGCTGGAAGAAACTTTCAAAGAGCATAATACGCTGAATCCGGTGAGTTTGTTGTAGTGGCATTTCTGTAATTTAATTTCAATCAAAGGGTTTAGTTGTAGTTTCACTATATCATTAGTGCATATTTGTAATTCAGTTATGGGTTAAGGGTGTGTTTGGCAGAGTAAATTTGGTTATTTTGACTTTTTCTTTTTTGTTTTTATTATTAAATTTAGGTTATTCTGAGGTTGTTTTTTTTTTAAATTTTTTATTATTAATGTTTTAATTTTTAATTTGTTTTATTTTATCAGAAACAAAAGCAAGCATTGGCAAAACAGTTGAATCTGAAGCCTAGACAAGTGGAGGTGTGGTTTCAAAACAGAAGAGCAAGGTGAATTTTCTCTTTGTTCTTCTTCTACTTAGGGGTATCACTGTCATTTTACTTATAAATTTTAGAATTTAGAATAATAATAAAAACACATTATTGTTGTGATATTATTGTTGTGATGGAGTGTCATTGTTTGTTACGTTGTTGTGTACAAGGATTTATAAAATGGTCGCAGTCAGTGTTGCGGTCGCGTAAAGACATTCGCGATTTCTGTTGGTACAGATGTCACGACACTGATTGTGATCGTCGCAGTGTAAAATTAATTAAAATTTACTTTTTCATCTAAAAATGGTGAATAATAATATGTCGCAGTGTAAAATTAATTAAAATTTATTTTTTCATCTAAAAATGGTGAATAATAATATGTCGCAGTGTAAAATTAATTAAAATTTATTTTTTCATCTAAAAATGGTGAATAATAGTATCAGAATCAACATTTGTCGTGGCCGCTTTTGCGGTCGTGGACCGTTTTTAAAACCCTTGTGTATTTCATGTATGTTTTGTGGTAGTACATTTTTCTATTAGAGAAAAAAAGTGAAGTGAGTTGTTTTGGTTCAATGAATGCAGGACCAAGTTGAAACAAACTGAAGTGGATTGTGAATATTTGAAGAGATGCTGTGAGACTCTAACTGACGAGAATAGAAGGTTGCAAAAGGAAGTGCAAGAGCTTAGGGCATTGAAGTTATCTCCACAACTTTACATGCAAATGAACCCTCCCACCACTCTTACAATGTGTCCTTCGTGCGAGCGTGTCGCTGTGTCATCCGCTTCCTCTTCGTCAGCAGCCGCACCCTCTGCTTCAACTCCAGCCAACTGCAATTCATTAGGCCCGAGTGTTCAACGACCAGTACCTGTCAACCCTTGGGCGGCCATGTCTCTCCAAAATCGTTCCCGGTCATGAGTTGAGTCGCCCATGATATTAGCAGTAGGTTAAAGTAGGCAAGGACATTTAGTGTATGTTTGGAAACACAGTGAGTTTGATGGAATCACGGCGGCGGCATGACGCGATTCTGCCAAACTCAGTGCAAAAACTTTGCAGTTTAGAAATGAATCAATTCTGTGGTACACTGGAGTACTTTTTAGTGTTGGTTTATGAGGACTTTTATGACTTTACTTTAGGCCTAGTGATAACATGTTTTACTCAACTTTAGGATGTGTAAAGTTCAAACATGTTAAAGTAGGTTATGTTTTTCATCATATGCTGAATAGTTTTTTCATTTTTATCAATCTTGAAAGGGTGAAAAGAAGAATCCGAATCTATTTTATCTAATTTTTTCATGTGATTTATCATACAAGTTGGTGAGAAAAAGTGGGATTTTGTGTAAGATTGGAAAGGGGACAAACTAAGGAGATTCCCATGAGGTGAAAGATGTGGTCTCAATTAGAAATGATTTTGTCTATCCTTTGTTTTTATACTTAAACATGGGGTTGAGTGATGAGTCACATTGTGTGGATATTTCCTTGAAATATGGATTTTTCCATTACCATATTCAATGCGGTTTGAAGGTTTGGTATAAAAGGCAAGTAACATACACAAAAATAGGTACTCTTGTTAGAATGGTCCATGTTCATCATGACTTTACATTGCATATGGGAACATAGGCCAACTTTGTCTTTTGAATGTTTCATTTGTCTGGAAAAACTATTTTAGTTTAGTATATATATGTGAATCTTTAGGGACTTTTTAGAGATTTTAATAATAATGTGTTGATAATTGAATATTTGGGGAAATACTTGAGTTACAAAGCACTCAGGTGATTTGATTATATATACACAAGAGAGTAATTACATGATAAGATTAAAGTTATTTCATAGGTACATGTATGTAATTTGCAAGACATAGATTCCTAGACTCCTAGATACATGAATAATATAAATACAATATTATAATTTCAATAATTTGTAATTTCAATAATTCCAACACCCCCCTCAAGCTGGAGAATGGATATCAATCATTCTCAGCTTGCGAGTCAATTGATTGAAATGATCAGGTGGCAAGCCCTTTGTCAACACATCTACTAGTTGATGTCCAGAAGAAATATAGGATGTAGCTATTAAACCACTATCTAGTTTTTCCTTGACAAAATGACGGTCAATCTCTATATGTTTGGTCCTTCACATTGTTTTTTTAAATCATTTAGAATGATCCTCATCCAAAGTAACTCACAGATTCCTTGAGCCAAAGCTCGAAATTCCGCCTCAGCGCTTGACCGAGCCACTACATTTTGTTTCTTAGTTCTCCATGTGACAAGGTTCCCACATAAGAGGGTGCAAAATCCCGAAGTGGATCTTTTATCACTTATTGATCCCGATAGTCAAGATCGTAGGCTTCATAGTTAAGCTTCCACCTCTTTTCAAGTAGTCCTCTTCCAGAGTAGCCTTGAGGTATTGCAAGATGCGCCAACAATTGAAGTGTCGATTCTCGTCATGCATAAATTGGCTCACTACACGATCGCATAAGCCAAGTCAGCCTCAGTGTGTGTGTAAATCAACTTTCCTACCAACCTCTGATATTGGACTTTGTCAACTTTGGCACTTTCTTCTTCGAAGCCCAACTTGTGATTTTGCTCTATTGGAACACTTCAGGGTTTGCATCCCGCCTCGCAAGAGATCAAGTATATACTTCCTTTGAGATATGAAAATGCCTTGGTTTGAGTAAGCAACCTCAATTCCCAAGAAATACTTGAGTTGCCCAAGGTCCTTCATCTCAAATTTTGCCGATAGTTTTTCCTTTAGCAACTGTTTCTCTGCCAGGTCATCTCCCATAATAATAATATCATCAACATAGACAAGAAGGATAGTAAGTTTTCCTTCATGCGAGTGCTTAAAGAAAAGCGTGTGGTCTCCTTGGCTCTGCTTGTAGCCTAAGTACACCATTGCTTTTGTGAATCTTTCAAACCATGCTCTAAGAGATTGTTTTAGTCCATATAGAGCTTTCCTCAATCGACACACCTTGTTGGATCCACACGTAGGGCCAAATCCTGGCTGAATCTCTATGTACACTTCTTCTTCTAAGTTTCCATGCAAGAATGCATTTTTGACATCAAATTATTGTAATTCCCATTCGGAGTGAGCAATAAGAGATAATAAGATTCGAACAGTGTTCATTTTTGCAACAGGAGCAAAGGTTTCCTTATAATCTATGCCATATGTTTGTGTGTATCCTTTTGCCACCAATCTAGCTTTGTAACGATCAAGAGTACCATCTGATTTGAGTTTGACTATATAGATCCACCTGCAACCAATAGGTTTCTTGCCTCCCCGTCTATCAACAATCTCCCAAGTTCCATTTTTTTCAAGAGCTTTCATTTCCTCATCCATGGCTTGGACCCAATTTCTATCTTTCAATGCCTCTTGAACGGATGATGGGATGACCACAGAGTCAACTGCAGAAATAAAACTCTGATGCTGCAAGAAAAGATTTTTAGTGGAGAAAAATTGAGATATAGGGTATTTGGCAGATGACCTTTTCCCTTTCCTCAAAGCAATAGGCAAATCATCTATATTAGTGTCACAAGTGTTAGAGCTTTGGGAATCACTAGTAGGATTGTGAGTTTCAATACTTACCTCCGGTTCTGATAATTGGAGTTGTGTTTGGAGCAGGTCAGACTTACTTCTTCTGTGATACACCAAGGTTGGCTCACCACCTTAGTTTTTGTTGGTATGGAAGATGATGGTTCCTGCAAAACAGACGACAGAGGAGGGACCAATATAGAAGTAGGATCAATGGGAGGACCAGTAATATAACTTGACACATGATTCACAATTGTAACACCCCAATTCTACCCAAAGTTTTATATGCAAAAATCGAGTAATTTTAAAATTTCATAAATTAAATACGAGGCTATAACCATCAAAACAACTCACTTTAAAAAGTTTACTTTAAAGTATAAATTTCGATACATAGCATCACAGAAAACATAAATTGATTCATAGAAATCAAAACATCTCCTTTATTAAACTTCCTCATCAAAATCATGTTTTTATGAATTATGATTCTTATTCACAAAAGGAATGATAATAAAACAACAACAACAAGACGACATAAATATTTCCCGAAAGTGCTACGATCGAGTTAACGACCGACTAACAAGCAGCTATAGACTCCTTCAAAACCCGACGCTACCAATATATAGGTAACCATTTAAACAAGTAAAGGGTGAGATACTCCAAAACATATAATTAAGAATGATATATATATATATATATATATATATATATATATATATATATATATATATATATATATATATATATATTATCGAATTATAAAGGGTTATAGATTAATAAGTGTAATTCGACACATAATCAAAACTCACTTACTTTACTAGTCATCCTATGTATAATCTACACTTTATCACCATAACCTCATCGGCATAAACGTCAGAATAACACATAACGCTCCGTCACCACGAAATCGTCACGAGCTAATACATCACTAATTAACACGGTAGTCTTAAACAACAACATCAACCAACAACATTAAATAATGCTAGTAATATAAGCAACATAAACAAATCATCACAAATTGGCTAAAGCCCATCTTCGCTTTTGGCATAAAGCCTATCTTCGCTTTTGGCATAAAGCCCATCATCACAACATATCACAACATATATCATCGCAATTCAATATCATCCATCAATCAACGAAACCCAACGCTAAACAACTCAAACATAAACATAACCGACTCCATGAGACACGACTATGTTATGCATGTGGTACCCATCGCTTTGTCCGTAATTAGGGACACTTGGCATAAAGCCGATCTTCGCCGCATAAAAGCCATCATCGCTCATAAAAGCCTCTTCGCTATGAAATGTATGTGACTCAACAATAAAGCAACACAACACAAAACATCATCATCGCTTATCCAAATTGGCATAAAGCCCACATCGCCATAATTTATCCAAAACAAGATAAATATATCATCGCATCGAATTGCATTATGCACACATCACTAATAAATTCACCAAAATTCATGCATTCACAAATCGGAAGCATATATTAACAACATCAATTTAATCATAACATCACCATGTACAAAACATATATCATCAGATTGATATCAACAAGTATTCATTAATAAATACACCGTCGCAAATCTTTCGCTTATTCACACCGCATCATTATTAATTAATTCACTAAATTCAAAACGGAAAATAGTCAAACACCTATAATCGTCACGAAAGTCATTCCTAACAACCGTATTAATCATAATCGACGCCGAAATCGGATTGTCCATACGCATTTTAAATCTACTAAAACACCGTCCGATTCAATTTTACCGTAAATTGGCTTGTTTCGGTCGTCTCATAAAAACTCGTAATTTCCAAAACTAACCTCACCACTACGTTCTACACGCCAAACTTAGCTAGCACGTCAATTTCATTGAATTCGAGCAACTTGTCTGTCCGTTAAATTATCAAATCGGAAAATCGGAACATAATCGGGTTCCAAATTTAATCGGCTAACTTATACCTTAATTATATTTTATATATACCAAGGGTTACTAGATGGAATTGGATAATTTGAAGAAAACAAAATGTATTTTGTAGCAATTATGCAGGAAAAAACCAATTGATGTAAACCGAAATACAAGTTACGAAACAAAGATTTGCCAATTTCCGTCCCTCTTCCCATGGACAAGGACGTACGTCATTTTCTTTCCAATAGGAGGAGATTGCCTCAACTCATGGGGTTGTCATGGAGGTGGGACCCCCCTTTTACACTTAGCCTTCCATATTTTTTTTCATTACATGCGTATGTTTTATCAAGAAGTTACAGCTTAAATATTTTTGTTTCTTAGTTTTACATATAGTTTTCTCTTGCCATTTTCATTTCTATTTCCATTTCCATTCTATAATTTTCATTATACCATACTATTAATATCAACACCTATAATCTCTACCCCAAAATCAATTCTTCAAAGCATTTCAACGATTACTCAACAACACCCTATAAACCAACCATCAATTTTCCTCAATTCAAACTAAATCCACCAAACCCTAACAATATGAAATAGAAATCAAACCATCAAACACCCAACTCAAAACCCCAACACCAATTTCCATCACAAACTCACAATATATGTATCAAAACCCTAACTATAGTAAGTGGAGAATCAAACCCCTTACCTCTAGTTATTGGATGATCCAAGATGCTCCAACAAAACCCCAAATCCATGCTTGCTCTTGTTCCTCTTCTTCTTCTTCTTCTCCAAACCCTCTCTTTCTATCAAGCTTCTATGTTAGGTTGTTGTTGGAAAAGGAAAGAAAAACAAAGGAAAAGGTTTTATAATGGTGTTTCTACTAGCTTCTTGTTTATGTTTGCTTTTGTGTTTTTTGAAAGGAAGGAAAATGAGGAGAAATGGTTTATAATGTGTTTCTTAGTTGAAAACCCAATTCTCATCAATTACTCCTCACACCCCTAGCCAATTCTTACAATATACACATTAATAATATTTACCAATATTATTTATTCAATCGATTAAAATAATTTCGGGGAATTAAATATCGGTCCGAATAATATTTTACCGAACCGAACAAAACGTCGCCAAATATATTTAATAGATATACCGATTAATATAATTATTTTCGTCGCCAAAACAATCTCCAAGCGATAATTCAAAAATATTAATATAATATAATATTAAATAAAACGGGCGTTACAACTCTCCCCCACTTATTAACTTTTCGTCCTCGAAATTTTGACCAAAACGGGACATGTCTAAGCATTCGTCCACCAAATCCTCGCGTTAATTAAACAACATACTAAATACACCAAACACAAGGGTATTACCCCAACCACAACGTCTAGACAAGAACAACCATGCCGAGATGCAAAGCCCATACAATGCACTCGACAACCAACTGACACCCAACAACTAAACAAGCCGTAACACACCGGTTCACTCGAGAACCAAACAAACAAGATCGATACTATCCTAACATCTCAACCATAGAATTAGCCACACACTCGAACCGACACCTCGGAAACGAGTCACCAAAGATAGGAACATAAAGTCCTACAACACAACACCGACACCATCGCTAAAACGAAAACAACAAAATGGTTATTCAAACCAAAACGGAAACAAACAGCAAAGGATAAAACCACGCGTGCTACGCAAACACTAAAGATGCCTTCCTCCACGCATAAGTACGAACTCAAGAATTACACTTGTAGTTACCGTTCTCATACTAGAAGTCACAAGGTCACATCATCCTTGTAGATTACCAACGTACAACCCTTGAACAAAACCAGTTACTCAAACATAATCAAACTGAGATACACCACTCATCCTAGGGCTTAAATGACGACTCATGACTATAACTCACTAGTCCAAATCCAACAACCTCGCTTATTCGCTAAAGTTCAATGCGCGATATTCTAAACCATGCACCTTCACTTTGATGCGTAAGATGACAAACGAAACAACTTGGTTAGTTCCTCAACTTCACAATTACTCAAAATGGATAGTTCAAAGCGTACACCCATCAAGACACTCGCAACATCAACTTCACAACTCAAGAATCACTCTTTCATTCTCGATTGATCAACGTCCATTGGTCCTCTAAAATACGCGACATAGTTTGACCTCTTCCAATACTGTCCAAATATTTCACTTGTGAAACTTCGACGTATATACTGGACATCAACGAAGTCTCCTCTTATATCAATTCCCAAATTATGTAATAAGTAATCACCATCCTCGCATCGTCGCAACGATCAATACCCAGTTTCTTACTCGGACACCTCTCATCACTTTCAATCTTCCAAAGTGGTAATCCAAACCAAAACACTCTCTCAAGAACTCAACCCATCAACGTCGTCTCATACTACTGAAATTACGAAACAGGTTGAACTTAGAACCACAACATAAACTTTACAGAATCCAACAAGAACACCGTCGCGACCGACTTCAGTTACAGATAGAACATTCTCCTTTATAAAACATCAATCATCTTAAGGTACTTGTGGTTACCAACCCATCACAAAATTCCTTACCCTCAAGACTTATCTTAGTCACAAACCAATAATCCACCACGGCTATTAGTATTCAACGGAATCCATATGTTAGTAGTGAATAAATCCTTAACAATCTTCGGAGCTTAATCTCAACAAGTGTCCCAAAAACAAACATGCAACATTCTCCAAAATAACAATTCCCAAATCAGATAATCTTGGGTTAACCGCGATATCAACATACTAAACTCAACACCAGACGAAGTCTCTTTATAGATAGCACTTAAACTAGAATTGTGTTCAACAATTCCAATCTCCCCGTCGTTAACATCTACACCTCTAAAATTTCCAATGAGCACAACCGTATCAACTCTAACTCACACGTCCGACAATTTTTCCTTATGAAAAATCAAACTATTCCAAGATAGTAATACACTTTCCCCACTCTACGTCGAAATACATCTCAAGTCCAAAAATGAAATATCATAATACATCGCACAAGGTTCTCCAGTACCAAACAAAACCAAAATCAAAGCATTCGCTAAAATTTTCACTGGTTCAAACAAATTCGCTTCCCAATGCGGAGTCCAAATAGCGACCCAACCATCTCAAGTCAAAGTACCCATGATCAATACCAACTTACAAAAAGATCTTCCATCAAACTCACAAAACTAACCATTCAAAACAAAGGAACTTCTAAGCTCTGAAATAACCCCTTGAAGTCTTCTACAGGATACAAAATAAATCTTCGCGGAACCTTCCAAAATATCACCGTCTAAGTCACTTACTTAAAGCACTCACGTCCAACAGTTCAAAATTCTCTCTTTAGAATACTCGCCACGCACTGATCTAACTTCACTATTGATAACGCAAAGCTCGGGTGCTTTCCACAATTCCTTAACTTGATGTGAACCAAATACTATCCATGAACACGAAGTAACTCTTACACTAGAGTAGTCGAACATTCCAAAATCACACCGACGATTAGTCACACTAATGACATCAACCAAATACCGCCAGACCAAACACTATCCCAAAAGCATTGTCTAAACATCTTCACTCTCACACTAACTCGTAGATGACCATACTTCACATCGATCTCACTAAACGCAAAATTCCAAGTGACCGATTCATCCAAATATCAATCCTAAGTAGACACTGTCCTCAATATCCACTTATCGCCTACAAATGACACACCAACTCTGTAACTTTGGCTCTTCTCGAACAACACAACGGTTGACCCCACGGTGACCCGAATAAGCAACTCTGCTCAAACCAATCCTCAAGTTGACTCTTTAACTCTAATCCATAAACAAACATCCCTTAAGGATACTTCGAATCACAACTAGTTCCAGAAGCTAAATCCATCAAAACTTCACTTGACCATCATGTAATTCACTCACATCTTCATAACAGCTTTAAGAATCACAACAAGAAGCTCGCTTGAAAAAAATCTCGTTTCTCACCAAAATCCAAATTCGCCTACAACTCAAGTAACCCTACACTACCTTGTGCCAACTCGTCTGCTTCACACACTATTAAGCTGGAAAGACAAATCTATCCCAACCAACACAATTCCCGACTACTATCAACAAGAGATTAAGGATGATCGGCCTCAATTTGTCAATAGACAATGACAATCATGATGGTGACATAAACCATCTCTACCAACTACAACAATGCTTCAAACTTACACTCAAGTTACCGGTTAACATCGCTGAGGCTCAATCCTAAGCCACAAGCGCCACCAAGAAGTAAACTTCTCCCCCGCTTGTTTCAAACTCATCTCTACAGACAAACAATTTGAAACAAACAAGTACCGACAGTGTTTCACACACATGTCACATACAATGTGATTAAACACACTAATAACTTGGTCGATGACCGACCGCCCGATACCACTATTGTAACACCCCAATTCTACCCAAAGTTTTATATGCAAAATCGTAGTAATTTTAAAATTTCATAAATTAAATAATCGAAGTACACCATCAAAACAACTCACTTTAAAACAGTTTACTTTAAAGTATAAATTTCGGATACATAGCATCACAGGAAAACATAAATTGATTCATAGAAATCAAAACATCTCCTTTATTAAACTTCCTCATCAAAATCATGTTTTTATGAATTATGATTCTTATTCACAAAAGGAATGATAATAAAACAACAACAACAAGACGACATAAATATTTCCCCCCGAGTGCTACGTATCAGAGCGACACCGACTCGACTAACAGCAGCTATAGACTCCGTCTTCAAAACCTGCACGTTACCAATATATAGGTAACGACGAAACAAGTAAAGGGTGAGATACTCCAAAACATATAATTAAGACATGATATATATATATATATATATATATATATATATATATATATATATATATATTATCGGAATTATAAAGGGTTATAGATTAATAAGTGTAATTCCGACACATAATCAAAACTCACTTACTTTACTAGTCATCCTATTGTGTATAATCTACACTTTATCACCATAACCTCATCGGCATAAAACGTCGCAACAACACATAACGCTCCGTCACCACGAAATCGTCACGAGCTAATACATCACTAATTAACACGGTAGTCTTAAACAACAACATCAACCAACAACATTAAATAATGCTAGTAATATAAGCAACATAAACAAATCATCACAAATTGGCTAAAGCCCATCTTCGCTTTTGGCATAAAGCCTATCTTCGCTTTTGGCATAAAGCCCATCATCACAACATATCACAACATATATCATCGCAATTCAATATCATCCATCAATCAACGAAAACCCAACGCCAAACAACTCAAACATAAACATAACCGACTCCATGAGACACGACTATGTTATGCATGTGGTACCCATCGCTTTGTCCGTAATTAGGACATTGGCATAAAGCCGATCTTCGCCGCATAAAAGCCATCATCGCTGCATAAAAGCCTCTTCGCTTATGAAATGTATGTGACTCAACAATAAAGCAACACAACACAAAACATCATCATCGCTCATCCAAATTGGCATAAAGCCCACATCGCCATAATTTATCCAAAACAAGATAAATATATCATCGCATCGAATTGCATTATGCACACATCACTAATAAATTCACCAAAATTCATGCATTCACAAATCGAAGCATATATTAACAACATCAATTTAATCATAACATCACCATGTACAAAACATATATCATCAGATTGATATCAACAAGTATTCATTAATAAATACACCGTCGCAAATCTTTCGCTTATTCACACCGCATCATTATTAATTAATTCACTAAATTCAAAACGGGAAAATAGTCAAACACCTATAATCGCACGAAAGTCATTCCTAACAACCGTATTAATCATAATCGCGACGTCGAAATCGGATTGTCCATACGTACCTTAAATCTACTAAAACACCGTCCGATTCAATTTTACCGTAAATTGGCTTGTTTCGGGTCGTCTCATAAAAACTCGTAATTTCCAAAAACTAACCTCACCACTACGTTCTACACGTCAAACTTAGCTAGCACGTCAATTTTCATTGAATTGAGCAACTTGTCTGTCAAAATTACCGAAATCGAAAATCGAACATAATCGGGTTCCAAATTTAATCGGCTAACTTATACCTTAATTATATTTTATATATACCAAGGGTTACTAGATGGAATTGGATAATTTGAAGAAAACAAAATGTATTTTGTAGCAATTATGCAGGAAAAAACCAATTGACAGAAAACCGCAAAATACAAGTTACAAAACAAAGATTTGCCAATTTCCGCCCTCTTCCCATGGACAAGGACGACGCATTTCTTTCCAATAGGAGGAGATTGCCTCAACTCATGGGGTTGTGGAGGTGGGACCCCCTTTACACTTAGCCTTCCATATTTTTTTCATTACATGTATGTTTTATCAAGTTAGTTATAAATATTTTTGTTTCTTAGTTTTACATATAGTTTTCTTGCCATTTTCATTTCTATTTCCATTTCCATTCTATAATTTTCATTATACCATACTATTAATATCAACACCTATAATCTCTACCCCAAAATCAATTCTTCAAAGCATTTCAACGATTACTCAACAACACCCTATAAACCAACCATCAATTTTCCTCAATTCAAACTAAATCCACCAAACCCTAACAATATGAAATAGAAATCAAACCATCAAACACCCAACTCAAAACCCCAACACCAATTTCCATCACAAACTCACAATATATGTATCAAAACCCTAACTATAGTAAGTGGAGAATCAAACCCCCCTTACCTCTAGTTATTGGATGATCCAAGATGCTCCAACAAAACCCCAAATCCATGCTTGCTCTTGTTCCTCTTCTTCTTCTTCTTCTCCAAACCCTCTCTTTCTATCAAGCTTCTATGTTAGGTTGTTGTTGGAAAAGGAAAGAAAAACAAAGGAAAAGGTTTTATAATGGTGTTTCTACTAGCTTCTTGTTTATGTTTGCTTTTGTGTTTTTTGAAAGGAAGGAAAATGAGGAGAAATGGTTTATAATGTGTTTCTTAGTTGAAAACCCAATTCTCATCAATTACTCCTCACACCCCTAGCCAATTCTTACAATATACACATTAATAATATTTACCAATATTATTTATTCAATCGATTAAAATAATTTCGGGGAATTAAATATCGGTCCGAATAATATTTTACCGAACCGAACAAAACGTCGCCAAATATATTTAATAGATATACCGATTAATATAATTATTTTCGTCGCCAAAACAATCTCCAAACGATAATTCAAAAATATTAATATAATATAATATTAAATAAAACGGGCGTTACAACAATCGACTTAGGAGACTCATTTGTAGGATCATCCGACTCGGGAGACTCAATTGTAGGACTGGTAATAGGACTTAAGAGAGGAGTCACATGCAACTTGTAACACCCCAATTCTACCCCGCGTAATTAATAATAAAATCAGAGTTTCAAAATTTCATTTAACAAAATTGAGGCATCACATATTCGCATTCACATCAATTCGCATTATAATGCACATCAAATAGAACATCAAAAGTCGGATATACCAATTCATACATAATTCATCATATACACGACTATTCACAAAGACATCGGATATGTTCACAAAATATACATAACATCATGTTATCATCAATACATAAGATTATAACATCATAAGATAGTATACATAAACTATCCTATAAAAATAATGATGTCGCCCAAATCCAGAGTGTTACAACGATCAGAGCAGAACGACACAAAAATAGAGTGACTCGAGCTAATCCTCCTCATCCCTGGATCACCCGACGCTACCAATATATAGGCACGCATTTAAATAAGCAAAGGTGAGATACTCCAAAATATATAATTATAAGCATGATAGAATATATATATATATATATATATATATATAATTTTGGAATCATAAATGATATAGGATAATAAGAGTATGTCAATAAATATCCAAATCTCACACATTTTAAATCATCATTTGGTGTATAAAATCAACACTTTAAATATCATCACATAATCACCATAATCATGTCAAAACAAGACATAAACTCCATCGCTATAAACTCATATCGTCGCTTTATCGTCATGTTATATCCATCGCATAATTTTCATGAAATTACCACATCATAATCAATTTAGGTTCAACACAAAATCATCACAAAACAAGGTATCATATAACATCGCAATTCATCATAAGCCATCAAATAAAACTCAATACCAAAAGACTCAAAATAAACATAATCGACTCCATGAGACACGACTATGTTATGCATGGTACCCCGCTTTGTCCATAATTAGGAACCCCAAGATAAAGTCCATCGTCACGCATAAAAGCCATCGTCGCTTATGCAATGTATGTGACTCAATAATAAAGACCACACAACAACACATCATCATCGCCATCACAATTGACATAAAGTCCACATCGCCATATTTATTCACATCAAATAAACATGTCGTCGATCGCATAAACAACAAGTATTCATAATTAAATACACCGTCACAAACATCATTATCAATTAATCCACCAATTTCTAAAACGGAAAATAGCCAAAGACACCAATAATCGCTGCAAAAGCCATTCTTAATTACCGCATTAATTATAAACATCAACATCAAAATCGGATAGTTCATGTATGTCTTAAATTGACTAAAACACCATCCGGTTCAATTTAGTAAATTGACCTATTTCGGTCGCCCTAAAACTCACAACTTCTAAAACTAACCTCACCACTACGTTCTACACGCAAAATTAGCTAGCATGTCAATTGCTGAATTCGAGCAACTTGCTCGTCGTCGAATTTACCGAATCGAAAATCGAACACAATCGAGTTCCAAAGCGAGTGCGAAAAATCAGAACTTTGGAGGCTACAGACACATCAACACGGGCCCCCGTGTGGATCAACACGGGCCCCCGTGTGGATCAACACGGCCCGTGTTGAAAAGCCTCCAGAACAAGCAAAAATGCCCAAGCCGCATCAACACGGGCACCGGGATCAACACGGCCCGTGTTGATTGGCCTGTAAACTATTCTTTGTCTGGGATCAACACGGGCGCCCGTGTGAATCAACACGGCCCGTGTTGATTGGTCTGTGTGAAAACTTCACTTTTTGAGTTTTTGGACCTTTCTTTGTCATTTCCATTTATAACTTCCATTCCTACTACTAGCAAAGAAACACCCAATGATCTATACTCCTAACTCAACCTTCCTATGTATTTCAACAATCAACCAACCAAAACCCTATAATCAACTATCCATTTTTCCCAAATCCTAAATATGAATATCAAACTCCAACCATATGTGATAGAGAAATCAAACCCCTTACCTAGCAAGCTTTGATTGCCCTTGACGACTCCTCAAACCAAGCCTTGCTCTTCTTCTTTCTCTCTTCTTCTTCTTCTTCTTCTTCCCAAGCCCTAGCTTTTCTCCAACTTTCTATATTTATGTTTTTGGTGTTGTGTTTGGAAAGTGAAGGAAAAACTGGTTTTATATGAATGTGGTCATACTAACTAGGGGTGAAAACCCAACTCTAGCAATTACTTCCCCCACCCTTCTTTATTCCTAACACACTAATTATATCATTTAATCATATCATCTAATTATATCATTAACTCAATCTATTAATATAATTCTGGGGAATTAAATATCGGTTCGAATAATATTTTACCGAACCGAACGGAACGTCGCCAAATATATTAATAGATATCTCAATTAATATAATTATTCTCGTCGCCAAAACAATCGTTAAACGGTAATTCAAAAATATTAATATAATATAATATTTAATAAAACGGGCGTTACAACTCTCCCCCACTTTAAAAAGTTTCGTCCTCGAAATTACCTGACTCGAAAAGCTCGGGATATGAATCCCACATCTTACTTTCTAACTCCCACGTCGCGCTTTCACCAGCTGCTCCTATCCAAACAACTTTGACTAATGAAATCTCCTTGCCACGAAGAGACTTTATCTCACGATCCTCAATCCTCAAAGGCATCGTTTCCACCGTAAGATTCTCCCGAACCTGAATATCATCCATCTCAATCACATGCGAAATATCCGGAACATACTTCCGAAGTTGTGACACATGGAAAACATCGTGCAAATTCGAAAGATTTGGCGGTAACGCCACCCGATAAGCCACTTTTCCCACTTTACTAGTAATTTGATAAGGACCAATAAAACGAGGAGTTAGCTTCTTCGACTTTAATGCTCGCCCGACGCCGGTTGTAGGAGTAACTCTCAAAAACACATGATCACCCTCTTGAAATTCCAAATCTTTCCTCATTTTATCATGATAACTCTTTTGTCGACTTTGAGAAATTCTCATCTTTTCTCTAATCATCTTCACCACCTCAGTAGTTTCTCTAACCAATTCGGGGCCACGTACTACACTTTCACCCGACTCGTGCCAACACAAAGGAGTTCTACCCCTCCGACCATATAATGCCTCAAACGGTGCCATTCCAATACTAGCATGAAAATCTATTGTAAGTAAACTCAATCAAAGGAAGATATGTATCCCATGAACCACCATGCTCAAGAATACAAGCTCAGAATAAGTCTTCCAACGATTGAATTGTCCTTTCCGTCGACCATCACCCGAGGATGATAAGTCGAACTCAACCTCAACTTAGAACCCAAAGCCTGCAAGCTTATCCAAAATTCAGTGAACCTCGGTCTCTATCCCAAATAATACATAAAGGAATACCATGTAATCTAACAATCACATGCGATAAATCCGCCAACTTCGATACGGATAAGTGACGTTAATAGGAATAAAGTGAGTCGACTTTGTAAGTCATCAACAATCACCCAAATCGATCGTGTCCTCTTGGTGTATTCGTAACTGTCATACCCCAAAATTTGCCTCCATCTACTCAAGAGATTTCATACATCTATGCTCAAGGATTCCTCAAGAGTCGATCGACAAACTCTCTCCTAGACAATCAACCCAAACTAGGTTTGTATCTCTCAAGTCAAGATGAACTTCCAACATCTCCAATGGCCTTCATGCCTCCTCATATGCTTCAAAGATTCTCCATGTCAAGTTTCAAGCCTCAAGTCAAGTTTCCTCGCATAATTGCTCGATGGTTAAAAATCAACAGATGGACAAAAGTCAATCGTGGTCAACATACACCAAACTTCATAATTTTGGTCAACATCCTCATTTTGAAGTTACATTCATCATTTGATCAAGGGTTGATCATGATTCATCAAGAAAACTCAAGATTTGCTCAAAAGTCAAACTTTCTAAATTAGGGTTTCTAGTGAAAAGTCAATCGAACTTTGATCGATCATAACTTTCTCATACTTTCTCGTAAATTTTCCACCACCTCTTGTTTTGAAGGAAATTCAATTCTCTACAACTTCATGTCTCACAAGAATGTCCAAAAATGCTTCATTTGAGAGGTATAGCTCAAAACATTACAGTCCTTTTCAAAGTCAACTTTTGTTTTGAGGATATATTGAGCATGGTAACTCCAATTGAGATGAGACCAAAATGTTGGTTAGAGGACTCTTAGAGCTTCCAAAAGTCCAAGAACACTCAAAATGTGGAAAATTGAGCAAGATACACCATTCACAAGTTGGGCAATTTTGAAAGAATGCACAAAGAGAGATACTTCAAAAATCAAATCTTTTGCAAATGGGCCTACTTTTTCTTCATCCTAACTTATTCCTCATGCAATTAGGAATATCCAAGCCCAATGCCACGAATTTTGATTTATTTTTCTATTTAATTTGTAATTTATTCATTTAAATGCAAATTAAATTTAAAATAAATTATAAAATCAAAATTAATTGAAAGATTGATTTTATTCTCTTCTTAAGACCCAAGCAATCCATTAAAAGCCAAGAATTTCAAATTGGATCAAAAAGGCAAGATTGGATTGAATTGAGTTATTTTGAAAATTTGATTTTCATGAAAAATCAAATTTGATTATCATTGAATGGTGATTGATTCTTGCCAATTATGATCCCAAATCCATCCAAAGATATATACCGATGCATACCAATCACAAGGGACGAAAAATTGCCTTGGAAACCCTATTCTCAAACCGAAAAATCGTGTTCTCAAGCAATTTGCAACCCTAGTTCCTCGCTTTCAATCGATTCTAAGGTGTCTATTGCATTCCTTGATACCTCTTGAGTCGATCCGACCCTCACATTGCTCAAAACCATCCGTAATCAAGGAATCATGAATCGGTTTGTTCATACTTTTTCAAAATCGTGTTTCATTATTCATGCATTATTAACAAGTTTTGATGTTTGTTTCATGCTTAGAACAAAGTTTGCAAGCGATCCGGCAGTTAATTGTATTTCCATGGCCTCGAAACGTAATATGCCATAAATAGGGTTCCCGAGCTCGATTTAGGGCTCGCTTATTAGGAAAAATTGACCACGAGACTAGTACCAACGATCCTAACGATGCCCTCGAATCGAACCATGGCTTTAGGATTAATTTATATTATGTGTGCTTGATTTTCGCTTTAGTTGTAGCGCCGAGCAAAAGCCGACAAGTTTCAAAATTCAAATCGAGAAGATGAAGTTCGACGCGAGACGAGGCAACTGTGGCATGACGCTGCTTGTAATCCGTCTGCTCCGCTTCATTGACACGCTGCCTGCATCGATGGCAAAGGCGGCTTGTGAGAGGAATGTCTCCGCTCGATCCTCGCCATGACCTTTCTTTTACAAGTTTGCAACTTATATTTTCTCATATTTTCATGTTTTAATATTTTTGCATTATTTTAATTTCTTTTCATATTTTTATTTCTGCATTAAAAAAATTACCAAAAAATATTTTCTTTTCACATTATTTTCTGAAAATCTTTATTTAATTTAATAAATTAAAAAATACATTTTTGCATGCATATTTATTTTTATTTATAATTTTGCATTTAAATCATTGTAAATTAGTTTTTAATTATTAAATTGCATCTAAAAAATCCCAAAAATTTATTTTAACTTATTTATATTATTTCCAGCATATAATAATTTTTCCATATAAAAATTGCATTTTTCTAACATTTTCTTATTTCGATTTCATCATATTTTCCGATTTCTCGCTTCGTTTCACTTTATCTTATCGATTCTTCGCTTTTTTTTTCATTTTATTTTCCAATAATGTAAACATATGGGATGTAATAGTTTAATTTAGGATTTTATTTTCCGTGATTTTAAATTATGTATCCGCCTAAAGCCTTGTAATAGCAGGACATTTACCTTCCGCACTTTACATTCCGCATTTTAATTTCCGCACCCTATCAATTGCTAGTAATTAGGCGTATGGCAAGACTAAAATTGAACATAGCCCACTAATTTTCAAGATAAAATATCCGAAATCAACACACTTCTTCACACACGCACCCTTAGGTAATTTCTCTCGATGCCTTCGATTCAACATGGTCATGTCCTCGAACGTAGAGGTATTCTAGCACCGCTGCCTTCAAAACAAATCATCATAGTCCTTCGATACAAAGATCATAAGACCCACGATGTCGCCTCCGAATACTTGATCTTGACCTCGATTGTCGCCACGAAAATGATGATAGTCCTTCGAATGTGTTAGGATACTTCCTACAAGTTGCTTTCTATGACCATCCGATGTCCTTCGAATGTCCCGCTTACATCCAACGAATGGAGCTACCTACTAACTAATGGTATGGCTAGCGCTATTCTAAAGGAATGTGAAGTACAACAAAACCACCAATTCGAGTGGGTAAATAAGTCTTTAGTTGCTCGCTCTATCAAATGCTTTTCACACCACACACTCTTTTCAATTTCTTTTCAAAACGAACGTTTCCAACACTTTGTATACACTCCTACATGAGTCATTACAAAGTCAAAGCGAAATGCCTTTCTTTTCAAAACATTTTGTCAAACACACAAAAAGCAATATTAAAAAGTGATCTAGAGCAACTAAGAGCCCGTAGATAACTACGGATGGAAAGGGTGCCACCCTTTTCATAACCATTCTCCGAACTCGTAATCTAACGAAGGTCTTTTTTCACACTTTTACCTTCCTTAATTGATAAAAATAAAAGTCGGTGGCGACTCTTTGGTTGTCCGATACTCTTCATTCCCAAGTGAAGATAGTATTTGGCTTCGTGGTGTCATCAAGCGCTAACTAAACTTTTAGAACCTTAATTGACCCATCTTGGCCATTAGAAGGTAGTGAGATGGCCGACTTTTGTGTAGACCGAGGTTGGTTGATACCGATGCTACGCTCATCGAGATTAGACTTTGGGACATTTTCGATCGACCACTGGCCGTATTGAAATAAGCGCCACGAGAAAGATCCGTGATGTGAGATCCTAGAACCCTACTATTATAGGAGGATGAACCAACTCAAACTTTTGGTAGGGTAATCACCTATACCTCATGCAAGCCTTAACCCTAGGCTCATTGTGTGAATTGTTTGTGTGTGCTAAACATGACATCATGACATCATTCGCATTGCATATCATTTCTAACTATTTCAAGGACCTAGGGATTTATCTTTGCTGCTTTGTAGGATTATGGCTTCTAGAAAGACTATCCGAATCAACTTCATGGGTATCCTTCTCAACTCAAAGAATTGGTTTCAGAAATTCCCGACCATGCTCAGTTCATCAAAAGACACGGTTATCTACTTGATTTGGTTATCTCCGGTTTTGAAGAAGATATGATGCATGTCCTATTCCAGTTCTTTGATTCGAAGCACCATTGCTTTACATTTCTAGATTATCAGTTGGTTCCTACCTTGGAAGAGTTCTCTAAGCTACTTGGGATACCTATTCTTAACCAAATGCCATTCACCGGTTTGGAAAAGGTTCTTAAGTACGAAGACATCGCATCCGCCTTACATCTTAAGCGCTCAGATATTGAAGCCAATTGGGAAACAAGAAGTGGAGTTAAGGGTTTACTCTCCAAGTTCTTAATCAAGAAAGCCCGAGAACTCCTCAAAGTTATGAGTTTCCATGCATTTGAAAACATTGTGGCCTTGCTAATTTATGGTTTGGTTCTATTTCCTAACTCGGATCAATTCATAGATGTCAACGCCATCAAGTTGTTTCTTACCCGCAATCCAGTGCCTACTTTACTTGGAGACATCTTGCATTCTCTCCACACTCGTACTACTAAGCGACAAGGAACTCTCATGTGTTGTATACCGTTACTTTCAAGGTGGTTTATTTCGCACCTTCCTCCATCAGTTTTGAAGAACGAACAAAGGTTGAGATGGTCTCAAAGATTGATGTCACTCTCTCATTCGGATATCCGTTGGGGCTTTTTCTCAAAAGGACTTCACATTCATCGAAAGGTGGAGAATTCCTAATGTACCACTACTTGGTATAAGGGAGGTATTACTTACAACCTTCTAGCTCTACGTCGGTTTGGTTTTGCTCAAGAGATGGTCCACATGATATGCTTCTCCAAGATGTTGTGTTCGACTACAATCACGATCTCCGAATGACCGACGAAGGTTCATACATTGGGGCATGGTAAAGAAGACCGATACCAAGACTTTGGGGCACCAACTCCATTCCTTGGGAACCTTACCTCAAATGGGTGCGAGCTCGAGCTCAAAACCTCATGATGCCATTCACACTGCTTTACCAAGAATTATGGAACCCTGCTATAGGTGACGACTTATCCTGTTCTCCATCCTGACATGCCTACTGATTTTGAAGACTTGAAGAGATCCTGGATTCAGCTTAAAGAAGAAAGGTATACCTTTGAAACTCAGTGTTATGCAAGCGAGAAGAAAGTGTTAGAGTTGACCAAGCTACTTCACGAGGAGCGAAGCATCAACGCTTACATCGGCACCAAGAGGAAGCGCCCATGGGAGACTTAGAGCTTTAGGATGTTTATGTTTATTGTTTTGAACTATCTCTTGTACTTAAAAAGAAAAAAGAATAATAAAAAGAGTACTAATAAATGTTTGTTCATTGTTTGTTTAACAAATTTAAATCTCTAAGGTCCTTGAAAACATTGCATTGCATTCGCATAAACATCGCATATCATAGCATAACATTGCATCACAGGTACATTGGAGATTGGTTTTCTCATTTGCTCGCTATTTATTTTAGCGAAATGGCTCTTGAACAGATCAAAGATCTCCAAGCTCGTAATGCCTGGCCAGCAGATGTTCACCAGCTTGGTCCAAGGCCAAGAAGATCTGAAGAAGCTCATCAACAAGAAGAAGAAGGTTGTTGGTCTCCTCAATAATGACGCCACAAAGGTGGTCCTAAGGTGGTCACCAGATTGAGCTCCAAGGAAGTTTCAAGAAGGAAGACGAGCAAAGTAACAAGGGTGATGACGAAGGCAGCCAAAGATGAGCCCAAAAGACTATGATAATGGCCAGACTCGAGGAAGATGACAAGTACAAGCAACTCAAGATCGCCTAAATGCGTGGAAAACTTGAAGATGTCCGGCTGAATTTTGATGATCCGAGTCTCTGCCTCGTGTTGTGATTCCTCCCAAGTTCAAAGTTCCTACTTTTGCTAAGTATGATGGCATGTCTTGCCCTAAAGCATTTGAAGTCCTATGTCCGTAAGATCAATCCCTACACCGATGACAAAGTCAGGATGCACTATTTTCAAGAGAGTTTGTCCGAACCCAAATGGAATGGTACTATCACTAGAGAATGACCGTATCCGTACTTGGAGTGACTTAGCTGATGCTTTCTGCGAAGATGAGTACAATGTCAATTGACACCCACTCGCATGCAACCACAAAGCATGTCTATGGGTCGTGACGAGAAGTTCAAGGAGTATGCTCAAGGGAGAGATCTAGCAGAGTTCAACCACCCTTGTCCAATAGGGAGTTGGTTGATATGTTCATGGAACACCGACAGCCCATTCTTCAATCATCCGATTGGAAACTCTTCAATGGATTCACCGAATCGATACTTACAAAGCAGCGATCAAGTCGGTATCAAGAGTGGAAAGATTCATGCAGAGACATCTTCAAATGTCGCAAGAAATCTTTTGGTGGTAAGAAAGAAGCCAATGTGTATGGTCAAAGCCGAGCCAAGACCGACCGCTACTAACTGGGGGCAGTTGTGATTCCAATCCTACATCAAAGACAACCTCAGACAACGCGAGCTTTAACGCCACGAAGATAGCTTATTTAAGATCAACATGCCTTGCAAGCCTTGCAACACATGTTGAAAGCAGAGCTGATTGCTTTGAGGGATCCTCCTCAGAATGTCAACACTTCCTCTCCGAGATACAATCCTAATGCTAAGTGTGCTTACCATTGTCATACCCCAAAATTTGCCCTCCATCTATTCAAGAAATTTCATACATCTATACTCAAGGATTCCTCAAGAGTTGATCAGACAAACTCTCTCCTAGACAATCAACCCAAACTAGGGTTTGGTATCTCTCAAGTCAAGATGGATTTCCAACATCTTCAATGGTCTTCATGCCTCCTCATATGCTTCAAATATTATTCATGTCAAATTTCAAGCCTCACAAGTCAAGTTTCCTCAAGCAATTGCTCGATGGTTGAAAATCTGTATTGACAAAAAGTCAACGTGGTCAATATACACAAAACTTCGATTTTGGTCAACATCCTCATTTTGAAGTTACATTCATCATTTGATCAAGGGTTGATCATGATTCATCAAGAAAACTCAAGATTTGCTCAAAAGTCAAACTTTCTAAATTAGTGGTTTCTAGGTGAAAAGTCAATCGAACTTTGACCGATCATAACTTTCTCATACTTTCTCGAAATTTTCCCACCAAAGCTCATTTTGAAGGAAATTCAATTCTCTACAACTTCATGTCTCACAAGAATGTCCAAAAATGCTTCATTTGAGAGGTATAGCTCAAAACATTACAGTCATTTTCAAAGTCAACAAAAGTCAACTTTTGATTTGAAGATATATTGAGCATGGTAACTCCAATTGAGATGAAACCAAAGACATTGTTTAGAGGACTCTTAGAGCTTTCCAAAAGTCCAAGAACACTCAAAATGTGGAAAATTGAGCAAGATACACTATTCGAAGTTGGGAATTTTGACAATTGCACAAAGGACATTTTGGTCAAATGCAAAATTTTCCAAATGGGCCTATAATCTTTGATCCAAACTTGTTCATGATGTTATTTTTGACCCATAAAAGCTTGGCATTGGTGATTTTCTATTTTCATGGTTTATATTTGAATTTTATAACATTTAATTCAAAAATAAATTATGTAAAATATGAAAATTAAGTTTTTTTCAAATAAGTTGGATTTATATCTCTTAATGTCCAAGAAAGCCCAATACACTTACCAAATTGCAAGCCATGGCATTGATGAGAAAATCATATTTTCTTCAAAATTTGATTTGTTTTATTGGAAAATATTTGCACAATCAATAAGCAATCTTTTTCACCCTTTTGCCATCCAATTTTCCTCTATAAATACTCAAGAATGCATACCAACCAAGGGACGAACCCTAACCTAAAAACAAACCCAAACTCTTGCAAATTTTTTCAAGATTCTTGAGAAATTGAATTTCAAAATACCACTCACCTCTCTCAACCATCCATTGTCTTCGTGAGGGTAAGTATGAGTAAGTACACATCATTGTTATAGATCAAAATTGGATCGATGCATACATGTTCATACATATTCAAATATTTTTGAATTTTTTTATTACCATTTGCTTTTAATTGATTCTAACATTTTAATGTGCATGAGACACTAAGGGTTTGATCCGGCAATCCCCATCGAGTTTGAACGTCAAAACACGAGATACCATTCTTAGGGTTTCAACCGGAAAGCTTCGAACCGCTTATCCAGATTATCTGTGGCAAGAGGACCTCACCATCGTGTTCGCAATCGATTTAGGGGTAGGTCCTCCTTTCCCATTTATTTTGGTGTTTGTTTGCTTAATTTCAAATATTTGAGAAGACGACCGAGCAGGGCCCTGGCCGGACTTGTGACTTGACTCGGCATGCGGCGCGAGGAAGCGATCCGATCTGCTCTGCTCACAAGTGACTGGGTCCCCACCAACCGACGGGCCTTGACCACCGATTTCACGACGCTGTTTGCTCATCATCTCACATTTTCATTCCATAACACCGATGACATATGGCGTGGTGGTAAAGACTCTCACTGTGCAAGGATGCTCCAAAAGGACATGGGTTCGATCCCCACTGGCACCGGTTTTCATTCTTTTTTCCAAAACTTGCATTATTTTTATATTTTCCTATTTTTAATATTTTCATTATATTTTAATTCTTTTCATAATTTTTATTCTGCATTAAAAATTACCAAAAAATATTTTATTTTTTGCATTTATTTTCTAAAAATGTTTATTTAATTTTATAAATTAAAAAATATCTTTTTGCATGCATATTTATTTTTATTTTTATTTTAGCATTTAAATCATTATAAATTGCATTTTAATTATTAAATCTTTTCCAAAAAATCCCAAAAAATTATTTTAGCATATTTATCTTATTTTCAGCATATAATAATTTTCTCATATTAAAATTTTCATTTTTCTAACATTTTTCTCTTGTTCGATTCATATTGCATTTTCCGATTTCTTCTTTTTTACAGTTGATCCGATTCGACGATTTTCTTTTTCATTTTATCATTCTATTTTTCCAATAATGTAATTGCTCATGGGATGTAATAGTTTAATTTAGGACTTTATTTTCCGCATTTTTAATTATGTATTTGCCCCAAAGCCATGTAATAGCGTAGGTTTACTTTCCGCACCTTTACATTCCCGCTTTACATTCCGTGATTTTACTTTCCGCACCTTATCAATTGCTAGTAATTAGGCGTATGGCAAGATAATAATGACATAGCCCACTAATCTTCAAGATAAAATATTCTCAATTCAACACACTTCTTCACACACGCACCCTTTAGGTAATTCTCTCGATGCCTTTGATTCAAAATGGTCATGTCCTCGAACGTAGAGGTATTCTAGCACCGCTGCCTTCCAAACAAATCATCATAGTCCCTTCGATACAAAGATCATAAGACCCACGATGTCGCCTCCGAATACATGATCTTGACCTCGATTGTCGCCACTTAAAATGATGATAGTCCCTTCGAATGTGCTAGGATACTTCCTACAAGTTGCTTTCTATGACCATCCGATGTCCCTTCGAATGTCCCGCTTACATCCAACGAATGGAGCTACCTACTAACTAATGGTATGGCTAGCGCTATTCTAAAGGAACTTAGAAGTACAACAAAATGACCAATTCGAGTGGGTAAATAAGTCTTTAGTTGCTTGCTAAACCAAATGCTTTTCACACCACACACTTTTTTCAAAGTTCAAACTCTTTTCAAAACAAAACATTTCCGAACACTTTGTATACTCCTACATGAGTCATTACAAAGTCAAAGCGAAATGCCTTTTAAAACATTTTGTCAAACACATGTAAAGCAATTTTAAAAAGTGATCTAGAGCAACTAAGAGCCCAGATAACTACGGATGGAAAGGGTGCTAATACCTTCCTTTTCATAACCATTCTGAACTCGTAATCTAACGAAGGTCTTTTTCTCATACTTTTACCTTCCCTTAATTGATAAAAATAAAAGTCGGTGGCGACTCTTGCTATCCGCATTTGGATACAAAATCCTACAAAGTCAGTATTACGTAATCATGCTACTGGGAACACCCAAAAGAGAGAATTGCCTTAGGATTTCTAGATAACTTTATTGCTTTTGTTTGACTTGTATGCTTTAAGGGTTGCTTGGGTATTATATTGTTGGGGATCCTACACCCGGATCCGGGTTTCCTAGGTAAGTAGCATTAGATCATCGCGACCGCTAGACGATAACTAAACGGTCAACATGATGGCTACGTTAGCGTGACACTTTGTTGTCCCGATACTCTTCATTCCCAAGTGAAGATAGTATTTGGTCGTGGTGTCATCAAGCGCTAACTAAACTTTTAGAACCTTAATTGACCCATCTTGGCCATTAGAAGGTAGTGAGATGGCCGGCTTTGTGTAGACCGAGGTTGGTTGATACCGATGCTACGCCTATCGAGATTAGACTTTGGGACATTTTCGATCGACCACTTGGCGTCGATTGAAATAAGCGCCTACAGAAAGATCTATGATATGAGATTCCTAGAACCCGTTACTATTATAGGACAGATGAACCAACTCAAACTTTTGGTGGGTAATCACCTATACCTCATGCAAGCCTTAACCCTAGGCTCATTGTGAATTGTTTGTGTGTGCTAAACATGACATCATGACATCATCCGCATTGCATATCATTTCTAACTATTTCAAGGACCTAGGATTTATCTTTGCTGCTTTTGTAGGATTATGGCTTCTAGAAAGACTATCCGAATCAACTTCACGGGTATCCTTCTCAACTCAAAGAATTGGTTTCTAAATTTACCATGCTCGCTCATCAAAAGACATGGTTATCTACTTGATTTGGTTATCTCCGGCTTTGAAGAAGATATGATGCATGTCCTATTCCAGCTTCTTGATCCAAACACCATTGCTTTACATTTCCAGATTATCGCTTGGTTCCTACCTGAAGAATTTCTAAGCTACTGGGATACCTATTCTTGACCAAATGCCATTCACCGGTTTGAAAAGGTTCCTAAGTTCAAGACATCGATCCGCTTTACATCTTAAGCCAATATCAGCCAATGGGAAACTAGAAGTGAGTTAAGGGTTTACTTTCCAAGTTCCTAATTAAGAAAGCCCGAGAATTCCTCAAAGTTATGAGTTTCCATGCATTTGAAGAACATTATGGCCTTGCTAATTTATGGTTTGGTTCTATTTCCTAACTCGGATCAATTCATCGATATCAATGCCATCTGTTGTTCCTCACCCGCAATCCCGTGCCTACTTTACTTGGAGACATCCTACATTCTCTCCACACTGCACTAAGCGACAAGGAACTCTCATGTGTTGTATACCGTTACTTTCAAGGTGGTTTATTTCGCACCTTCCTCCATCAGTTTTGAAGAATGAGCAAAGGATGAGATGGTCTCAAAGATTGATGTCACTCTCTCATTCCGATATCCGTTGAATCTTTTCTCTCAAAAGGACTTCACATTCATCGAGCGCCAGGAGAATTCCTAATGTACCGCTACTTGTATAAGGGGAGGTATTACTTACAACCCTTCTCTAGCTCTACGCCGCTTGGTTTTGCTCAAGAGATGGTCCACATGATATGCTTCTCCAAGATGTTGTGTTCGACTACAATCACGATCTCCGCATTACCGACCAAGGTTCATACACGCGGGGCATGGTAAAGAAGACTGATACCAAGACTTTGGGGCACCCAACTCCATTCCATGGGAACCTTACCTCAAATGGGTGCGAGCTCGAGCTCAAAACCTCATGATGCCATTCACACTGCTTTACCAAGAATTATGGAACCTGCTATAGGTGACGACCTATGTCGTTTCTCCATCCCGACATGCCTACCGATTTTGAAGACTTGAAGAGATCCTCGGATTCAACTAAAGAAGAAAGGGATACCTTTGAAGCTCAGTGTTATGCGTGAGAAGAAAGTGTTAGAGTTGACAAAGCTACTCCACGAGGAGCGAAACATCAACGCTACATCGGCACCAAGAGGAAGCGCCCATGGAGACTTAGAGCTTTAGGATGTTTTGTTTTCTTTTATTATTTGAACTATCTTTGTACTTAAAAAAGAAAAAATAATAATGAGAAGTACTAATAAATGTTTGTTCATTGCTTGTTTAACAAATTTAAATCTCTAAGGTCCTTGAAAACATTGCATTGCATCTGATAAACATTGATAGCATAGCATAACATTGCATCATGTGTACATCGAGATTGGTTTTCTCATTTGCTCGCTATTTATTTTAGCGAAATGGCTCTTGAACAGATCACAAAGATCTCCGTGCCTCGTAATGCTCGGGCCAAGAGATGTTCACCAACTTGGTCCAAGGCCAAGAAGATTTGAAGAAGCTCATCAACAAGAAGAAGAAGGTTGGTCCTCAACATGGGTAGACGCTTCAAAGGGGTCCTAAGGTGGTCACCAGATTGAGCTCTCTCAAGGAAGTGTCCATACCGAGGGAGTACCAAGGGTGATGAAGGTGAGCAACGTGAGCCAAAGAAAGGAGGAGAGGACCACCGATTATAGCCAACACTCTAATGAAGATGACAAGTACAAACAACTCAAGACCGTCTAATGCCGTGGAAAACTCAAGATGTCCGGCTGAATTTTGATGATCCGAATCTCCCGTGTTGTGATTCCTCCCAAATTCAAAGTTCCAACTTTTGCCAAGTATGATGGCATGTCTTGCCCTAAGTCGCATTTGAAGTCCTATGTCCGTAAGATCAATCCCACATCGATGATGTAAAGTCAGGATGCACTATTTTCAAGAAAGTTTGTCCGAACCCGCTGGAATGGTACTATCACCAGAGAATGACCGATCCGTACTTGGAGTGATTTAATGATGCTTTCACGCATGTGATGAGTACAATGTCGAATTGACACCCACTCGCATGCAACTACAAAGCATGTCTATGGGTCGTGACGGAAGTTCAAGGAGTATGCTCGTAAGTGGAGAGATCTAGCAGTAGTTCAACCACCCTTGTCCAATAGGAGTTGGTTGATATGTTCATGGGAACACCGACAGCCCATTCTTCAATCATCCGATTGAAATTCTTCATCCGATTCACCGAAATGATATTGACAAAGCAGCGCATTGAAGGGTATCAAGAGGGAAGATCAGCAGAGACATCTTCAAATGTCAAGAGATCTTTGGTACTAAGAAAGAAGCTAATGCTGTATGGTCGTGCCGAGCCAAGACCGACTGCTCAACTGGGGCGCTTGTGATCTCCAATCCTACATCAAAGACAACCTCGCCGAGACAACGCAGAGCTTAACGCGCCACGAAGATAGCATTTAAGATCAACATGCCTTTGTCGCAAGCCTTGCAACACATGTTGAACGCAGAGTCGATAACCTTGAGGGATCCTCCTCGTAATGTCAACACTTCCTCCTCAAATACAATCCTAATGCTAAGTGTGCTTACCATTCCAATGCCTGTACATAATCGACAATTGTTGGGCTCAAGAACAAGATTCAAGATATGATCAAGCTAATCAAATTGAATTTGATCCTCCCGCTGAGACCAATGTGATCAACGCGCCTATGCCTAACCATGACAAGAGTTCCAATGTCGTGACGACACTTATGTTTTCAACATAGATGACTGACCATTCCTCCGATGATCTGTTATGAGAATTTGTTGTGTTTGTCAATCCAGATGCCCGTAGGATTGTCTGTGCCCATCCGCACTCGATGGTTGTGCTTGGTTGAGAAGACGGTTCAAAGGTATGATGGACAACCGTGAGATACTATTTCAAACCACCGTGCGTGTCGTGAAGAAATGTCTAAGTTGAAGATCGACAATGCGAACGAAACCTGCATCATCCGTGTGGGATACCTTGGGGCGCCAATGGAAAGTATGATTACATGGTGAAGTACATCGTCCCCGATAGCTACAAGATTCCTATTGAAGATGTTAAGGCGACCGGATGGGGTGACGATTTCCTAAGACTATGCCGATGTTAACACAATAAGATTTCCTCTCACGATCCTATGCCTAGAGTGGCACCTCTCATTATCACTTCTCCAAGACCAGCCCATATTCCTCCCGACAAAGCTATCCTTGGAACTATGGAGTCGATGTTTACTATCATGGCCAAGCAAGACCCTCCGACTATTGAAGATCTTATCCAAGTTTCTATTCCCGACATTGACAACATCACCGATCCAAGAAGGTGACCGTAACCGAAGGGTATTCTCTCCAGATCTCTCCTCCAAAAGACACTCGACTCCAACCGATTCCGCTTACTCCACCAATATCCCCAAATGAGGAAAGAACCAAGGACTCATCCCGCCAACTGTATACCAAAGGAAGTTGTCAAGACACCTCCAAACAAGAAATGGAGGAAATTCAAGATTATCAAGAAGAGTGACTACAATGTTGTGGAACATTGGGATGACATCGCCCAAGATTTCCATGCTCGCTTTGTTCTTGTGCTCCGAGGCTCATGCTAACGCCTTGGTGAAGTTTCAAGAATGCCTATGTGCCGCAAGACACTACCACCGATCAATTCAAGTTTGTATTGCTAGCCTGGCCGCCAACAACGGCCTAGGCTTCTCCGATGTCGATTTGACTCACGAAAGAAACACAACAAAGCCTTGCACATCTCGTTGAATGGGCATTACATTGCCTCATGTTTTGCTGATACCGTTCAGCTCAATATCCTACCAAGGCCGCTTTTGATCGGCTTGATGTCGAAGGGTTGGTTCGAGACCCAGGACATTATCGTGAGAGCTTTTGATGGTTCTAAGCGACAAGATTGGAGAGCTCATCATCATAAAGTCGGTTCCCGCACTTTTGATTCCACTTTCTTTGTCATGGACATCCGTCCAATTTTATTCTTGCCTACTTGGACGCCCTTGATACATGGGGCAGCGCCGTTACTCTACCTTACATCGTGTCAAATACCCGTGAAAGGGAAGGTTGTGATGTGGTGAAGAAGAATATATGGTCACCATCTACCATTCCGCTTATCTCGAGATGGAGGGTGAATTCTTCGAGACTCCCCGCTGCTTTTGAAACAATTCCCGAGTCATGCCCGCTGACTCTCCGTCACTCCCGAGGTTACACAAGCCCGCCTAGGATGGCCTCACTGAAAGATGCTCAAGCTGCAAAGTTAAGTACTATTTGGGGTCGCTCCCCGATCTTCCTTTCAAACCGACAAGACCGGTTTAGGCTTCACCATCAAGGGTCAAGATGATACGCCGCGAACGTGCCGCCAACTTCCTTCCGTGATCGCCCGTAATGGAATCCATGCTATAGAAGACAACGACAATGACTTCGACATCGCTAGTGGATCTTCCCAACTCCATCATGGGCTCAAGAATTGGAAGATCAAGACGCTATACCAATCTCCTTTAGCCTCGAGTAATTGCTCTTGTTTTGTTTTGCTTTTCGATTTCTTTTATGTTTGAACAATAAACTTTGAAAGCCTAGTGCCTTGCCCGGCATCATGGCTCGCTTATGAGGGTTATTATCCGTCGCTTGTATTTTCATTCAATAAATCGTTGGACTTTTCTTTCTTTACTTTATCACCCCTTCAAAAAGCTATGTGTTTCTTACACACCCACGTGATACATCGCAGTAATCACTCCAAATCGTTAATAATAATGCTAGTGCTAAATATGACTTCGATAATCCGATCTACCAAGTCAAGACGAAAGTGAGGAAGATTGTGAAGAGAACTTGCCGATCGCTACAAAGAAGAAGAGCGAGTTATACAACCCACACAAGAGCAAGTCGAGGTTGTGAATTGGGCATCAAGATGTAAAAGAGATCAAGATAGGAGCGGGTCTTGAGAATGTTGTTAAAGAAAGATTGATTCGTATGCTACGAGACTATGTTGAGGTTTTTGCTTGGTCATACGAAGACATGCCCGGTTAGACATTGATATCGTGGTACACCGATCACGACAAAAGAAGGTTTTCCCAAAGAAATGTAGGTTCTGCAGATGTCCCGAGATGTCGAGAAGATCAAAGCCGAGGTTATGAAGCGCTCAACCGTTTCTTAGTCACACCTCTTATCCCCTGGTTGCTAATGTGGTACCCGTGCTCAAGAAGGATGGTAAGTACGAATGTGTGTGGATTACGTAGATCTAAACAAAGCAAGTCCGAAAGACGATTTCCCACTTCCTCATATTGATGTTCGTTGACAACACCGCCAAGATAAGGTTTTTCCTTCATGGATGGTTTCTCCTACATAATCGATCAAAATGGCTCTCAAGACATGGAGAAGACTACTGTTATATGGGGCACTTTCGCTACAAGGTTATGCCGCTGATCAAGAAGCGGTGCCACTTATCGTGTGCTATGGTGACATTATTTCATGACATGATTCATCACGAGATAGAGGTCTACGCCGACGACATGATAGCTCTCGACTGCATCAAGAAGAACATCTCGATCATTTGCGAAACTATTTGATGATGAAGAAGGTCGAGACTTAATCCTAACAAGTGCACCTTGAGTCGATCCCGAAAACTCCTAGGGTTTGTTGTCGTGGTAAAGGTATTGAGGTTGACCCGCCAAGGTTAAAGCCATTCAAGAGATGCAAATACCCGACCGAGAAGGAAGTCGAGGTTTCGGGCCGATGAACTACATTGCCGATTCATTGCACATTTAATCGCTATTTGAGCCAATCTTCAAGTTACTTAAGAAAGATCAAGTAGTGGAATGGAACGACGATTGCCGATCGCTTTTGACAAAATCAAGGAGTACCTATGTAATCCTCCTATCCCGATGCCGCCCAAGGAAGACCTCTTATCATGTACTTGATGTTGTTAGAGAACTCAATGGGTGTGTGTCGGGCAACATGACGAGTCGGGTCGAAGAGCATGCAATATACTACCTTAGCAAAAGTTTACCGACGTGAAACAAGATACTCACAAATGAGAAAACTTGCAACGCTTTGGTTGGGTCACGACTAAGATAGATATGTTGACTCACACTACCTTGTTGATTTCAAGATGGATCCGATAAAATACATCTTTGAGAAACCACTCTCTCCGAAGAATAGCAAGATGGCAAATGATCTTGACCGAATATGACATCCAAGACACTTTAAAGCGATCAAAGGAAGTGTGGTAGCCGATCATTTGGCTCATCAAGCCGTAGATGACTATCACCTATGCAGCTCAATTTCCGCATGAAGATGTTTTACTAGTCACAGATTGCAAGAACTGTGCCTGCACAAGGACCTCAACAAGGATCCCGATGGACTATGGTCTTTGATGGAGCCTCAAACGCACTTGGCAATGGCATTGGCGCCATCATTACATCCTCCGCAGGACACACGCCTTTCACCCGGATTATGTTTCAGCTTGCACGAACAACATGGCCGAGTACACGTGCATCATGGGTCTTAAAGTCGCTATTGACTTAAGAATCAAGTTCTTACAGTATATGGAGACTCAACTTTAGTGATCACGATAAAGGCGAGTGGATACAAGCATCCGAATCTCATTCCAGATCGAGCATGTTTGAGTTTGATTCCTATCAAGAAATCACTTTGATCACATTCCACGAGAAGAGAATCATGGACGCATGGCTACTATGTCATCTATGTTCAAGGTCGATGGGACAACGAGGCTCCCGATCATCATTGAGAAGTTTGACTAACCAACATATTGTTATGAGCTTGATATGTAAGAGAAACCTTGGTACTACGATGTGAAGAGGTATCTTGAGACTCGTGAATATCCCGCAGGGCATCCAATGATAAGAAGTTCATGAGAAGATTCGCCCAAATTCTTTCTCAAAGAACGGCATCTTATACAAGCGCAACCACGACTTGTGCTTATCCGCTGTGTAGATCGTAAAACAAGAATGCGTATCATGGAAGAGTTACACGAAGGCGCATTTGGTACCCACTCCAAGGGACACACTATGGCTAAGAAGATTTTGAGAACGGTTACTATTGGTCCACCATGGAAGTCGATTGTCACCGCTACGCCGATCTTGTCACAAATGATTTATGCCGATAAAGTACACGCACTCCAAGACTCTCGAATGTTCTAACTTCTCCTTGGCCTTTGCAATGTGGGGCATTGACATGATCGGAGAAATCAAGCCCACAGCCCCAATGGACATCGCTTCATCCTTGTGGCAATCGACATTTTACCAAATGGGTAGTATACCGTGATGCATCCGTTACCAAGAATGTTGTGGCTCGATTCATCAAACATAATCTTATCTCCTATGGCACCCAAAGGATTATCACGTATAACGGTTCCAATCTCAACAACAAGATGATCACCGAACTCGCACGCTTCAAGATCAAGCATCACAATTTCTCCATATCGGCCTAAGATGAATGGCGCAGAAGCCGCCAACAAGAACATTAAGAAGATTATACGTAAGATGACATGACTTACAAAGATTGGCATGAGATGTTACCATTTGCTCTTCATGGTTATCGCACCACAAGACGAACATCAACAGGGCAACCCCTTCTCTCAGATACGGTATGGAAGCCGCCTTACCCATCGAGGTTCGGATACCCTCAACCGTAGTCCTCCAAGACGCAGAGTTAGGCGAAGACGATCGTCTGCACTCGCTTGACCGCATTAATTTGATTGATGAGAACGATCCCATCCATCCGCCATGGATGATTTATCGAAACGAATGATCGAGCATTTAACAAGAAGGTCAAGCACCGAGTCTACCAAGTCGGTGATCTAGTAGTCAAGCGCATCATTCTTCCACAAGGTGATCCTGGGCAAATGGACTCCCACCCATGAGGGACCATTTGTAGTCAAGAAAGTATTTTCCGGAGCTATGATACTTAGCACCATGGATGGTGAAGACTTCCCACACCCCGTGAACGCAGACATAGTCAAAAATACTACGATAAAGAGACCCGCTAGGTCGATCTAACCTAGGCAAAAATAAGGGCATCCCGAACCAAAAGGTTTCGGCAAAAATAAAGGATATATACAAAACATGTACACCGGCAAGTCGAAAACCGAAAAGGCGGCTTGGGCAAAAAGGGTATCCCAGACCGAAACCCGAAAGGCGGTCTAGGCAAAAGTTAGATTTAAGCGCACGACTATGTCTCTTCCAGATCACCGCTCCGACTACTATCAAGATTCAAGATTCAAATGGCGAAGATCAATTCACTCACTTTCTAACGACAAAGAAGGAGATGAGATAGTTGAAATATATGAGTACTAGCATAGTTGGAACTTAACGAGATTGTTCCGCATAGCTTTTACCTTCTTGTGTACAAACCACTTGGCCATACGCCACCTTTCAAATAAACGCAAGTTTCTTTCTCTTTACAATTTTCGTTGTTGTCGTTGCAATAAGTCCAACGCTTGTTTTGAATGACTATACGCATTTGACAATAAGAATCTAATCACAAACATACTAAAAGTGAACATGCAAAAGTACTTACTACAGTTCCGTGAATTGGGATGACGACGAGTCACCAAATAGTTCCCACGAGCATAAAGGTGTCACTCACAACACACCTTCCCAAATGAGTATATGTTAATCCACAAGCAGGATTCCACTCAACCGAGCAACGTTACATCGCCTCCAAAGAACACTTCATCCCCATGATATTTCTCAATCCCCTTCTCCCAAAGAAGTATCCGACACAAGACTTGGTCGATAGTGCACGGAGGAAACATACACCTTTATTTCCCACCGAGATTACAACGGACCTGACTCTTCTAGCCCTGGTCTCTCAAAGAACCATCAAATGCTCTCCAAAGAGATCTACACCTGAATCCCCAAAGAGCACCTCCTAAATTTCCGCAACAGATCTACATACAAGGTCCCCAACGGATCGTCTCCCAGATTCTCCTCAGCAGAGTCCATATATGAGATCTCCAACAACGAGTCTCTCAAATCTCTACCTTCCTCAACAATATCTAGGCCCAAGACTTGGTCAGATAGTGCATCGGAGGAATCCTTGATATCTTTCTTCTCTTCAAAAGCGGATCTCACCTACCCAATCCCCAAGCAGAGTCGAATCTTCAAATGTAACATCCGATCTTCTTCAAGATGGATATGTTTTGAAATATCACAACATCTATCATCCATACATTTCTCATAAAGTCATAATTCATGCATATGTCATTCATATACACTGTCATGCATCATACTTTGCATAAAACTAACAAATATTCTATCAAAGTTCCTCTTGTTTTCCAAAACAGTAATACTACTCTCGACGCAAACAGTCCAGATTAAGCCCCGAATCGACGGAAAACTATCTCGAAGACTTTGGTTGTCCTCCGACGATCGGTCCAGATTAACCCCGAACCGACGGAAAACTATCCGAAGACCCCTCCGGGTTATCCTCCGATAATGCAATGGATCAACACCGATGCACAACAGAAGCTATCCACATTTTGCCAACTACAATCTCCCCGTGAGTAATCGACACTAAGATTTATTCGACCTCTTCCTATTATCAACAAAGAACTACGTAGTCTAGCGACGACTCGCCTGCTCGATGGCATCTTAAGCCCATCTCCGACTACTTATCAACATCTTCACTTTAACGCCGCATATATGGTTAAAAATCAATACAAACCAATAACCTCATTCAAAGTGAACACGAAGTCTAACGACGACTCCTCTCGGATGGCATCTTAAGCCCATCTCCTCTCCTTCCAGAACATCTACGAGTCTAACATACGACTCACTCCCAAAGATCGACCTTCCTAGATGGCATCTTAAGCCCATCTCCGCCTCTCCTATTAACAACCTCGAGTCTAGCGCACGACTCGCTCCCCAAATAAGTCTCCAACTTTTCCAAATGGCATCTCAGAAGCCCATTCCCGCATCATCACCAATAGAGTGCAAATTTTGTGTGTATTGAGTGTTCAATCATCTTCTACCTCCAGGTCACGAAAGACAAGCATGTCAATCTAACCTTCCAGTACAAGAAGATTGAACAGGGGCAGCTGTCATACCCCAAAATTTGCCCTCCATCTATTCAAGAAATTTCATACATCTATACTCAAGGATTCCTCAAGAGTTGATCAGACAAACTCTCTCCTAGACAATCAACCCAAACTAGGGTTTGGTATCTCTCAAGTCAAGATGGATTTCCAACATCTCCAATGGTCTTCATGCCTCCTCATATGCTTCAAAGATTCTTCATGTCAAATTTCAAGCCTCACAAGTCAAGTTTCCTCAAGCAATTGCTCGATGGTCGAAAATCGTGTATTGGACAAAAGTCAATCGTGGTCAACATACACCAAACTTCGATTTTTGGTCAACATCCTCATTTTGAAGTTACATTCATCATTTGATCAAGGGTTGATCATGATTCATCAAGAAAACTCAAGATTTGCTCAAAAGTCAAACTTTCTAAATTAGGGTTTCTAGTGAAAAGTCAACTCGAACTTTGACCGATCATAACTTTCTCATACTTTCTCGTAAATTTTCCCACCAAAGCTCATTTTGAAGGAAATTCAATTCTCTACAACTTCATGTCTCACAAGAATGTCCAAAAATGCTTCATTTGAGAGGTATAGCTCAAAACATTACAGTCATTTTCAAAGTCAACAAAAGTCAACTTTTGTTTTGAAGATATATTGAGCATGGTAACTCCAATTGAGATGAAACCAAAGACATTGTTTAGAGGACTCTTAGAGCTTTCCAAAAAGTCCAAGAACACTCAAAAATGTGGAAAATTGAGCAAGATACACTATTCAAGTTGGGAAATTTTGACAATTGCACAAAAGGACATTTTGGTCAAATTGCAAAATTTTCCAAATGGGCCTATAATCTTTGATCCAAACTTGTTCATGATGTTATTTTTGACCCATAAAGCTTGGCATTGGTGATTTTCTATTTTCATGGTTTATATTTGAATTTTATAACATTTAATTCAAAAATAAATTATGTAAAATATGAAAATTAAGTTTCTTTTTCAAATAAGTTGGATTTATATCTCTCTTAATGTCCAAGAAAGCCCAATACACTTACCAAATTCGTGCAAGCCATGGCATTGATGAGAAAATCATATTTTCTTCAAAATTTGATTTGTTTTTATTGGAAAATATTTGCACAATCAATAAGCAATCTTTTTTCACTCCTTTTGCCATCCAATTTTCCTCTATAAATACTCAGCAATGCAGCCAGCCAAGGGGACGAACCCTAACCTAAAAACAAACCCAAACTCTTGCAAAATTTTTCAAGATTCTTGAGAAATTCGAATTTCAAAAGCAGCCACTCTCAGCCTCTCTCAACCATCCCATTGTCTTCAGAGGGTAAGTAAGTACACATCATTGTTATAGATCAAACAAATGGATCGATGCATACATGTTCATACATATTCAAATATGTCTTGAATTCGCATTTTATTACCACTGCTTTAATTGATTCTAACATTTTAATGTGCTCATGAGACACTGGTTTGATCTGGGCAATCGCCATCGAGTTTGAACGTCCAAAACACGAGATACCATTCTTAGGGTTTCCGAACCTGAAAGCTTGAACCGTTTATTCAGATTTATTCGGGCAAGAGGACTCACCATCGTGTTCGCAACTCGATTTAGGGGTAGGGTCCTCCTTTCCCATTTATTTTGCGTGTTTGCTTGCTTTTAATTTCAGTTATCGAGAAGACGACGGAGCTAGGCCCGCGTCGGGACTTGACTCCGGTTGATGCTCGTGGCGCGAGAGCGATCCGATTCGCTCGCTCACAAGTGATCGGGTCCCCACCACCGACCGGCCTTGACTTCACCGGATCGGCGACGCGTGTTGCTCATCATCTCACATTTTCATTCCATAACACCAGATGACACATGGCGTGGTGGTAAAGACTCTCACTGTGCAAGGATGCTCCAAAAGGACATGGGTTCGATCCCCACTGGCACCGGTTTTCATTCTTTTTTCCAAAACTTGCATTATTTTTATATTTTCCTATTTTTAATATTTTCATTATATTTTAATTCTTTTCATAATTTTTATTCTGCATTAAAAATTACCAAAAAATATTTTATTTTTTGCATTTATTTTCTAAAAATGTTTATTTAATTTTATAAATTAAAAAAATATCTTTTTGCATGCATATTTATTTTTATTTTTATTTTAGCATTTAAATCATTATAAATTGCATTTTAATTATTAAATCTTTTCCAAAAAATCCCAAAAAATTATTTTAGCATATTTATCTTATTTCCAGCATATAATAATTTTCTCATATTAAAATTTGCATTTTTCTAACATTTTTCTCTTGTTCGATTCATATTGCATTTTCCGATTTCTTCCTTTTGTAGAGGTTGATCCGATTCAGCCGATTTTCTCTTTTTCATTTTATCGTTCTATTTTTTCCAATAATGTAATTGCTCATGGGATGTAATAGTTTAATTTAGGACTTTATTTTCCGCATTTTTAATTATGTATCTGCCCCAAAGCCATGTAATAGCGTAGGTTTTACTTTCCGCACCTTTACATTCCCGCTTTACATTCCGCATTTTACTTTCCGCACCCTTATCAATTGCTAGTAATTAGGCGTGTATGGCAAGATAATAATCGACATAGCCCACTAATCTTCAAGATAATATATTCTGAATTCAACACACTTCTATCACACACGCACCCCTTAGGGTAATTCTCTCTCGATGCCTTTCGATTCAAAATGGTCATGTCCCTCGAACGTAGAGGTATTCTAGCACCGTTGCCTTCCAAACAAATCATCATAGTCCCTTCGATACAAAGATCATAAGACCCACGATGTCCGAATACATGATCTTGACCTCGATTGTCGCCACGAAAAATGATGATAGTCCCTTCGAATGTGCTAGGATACTTCCTACAAGTTGCTTTCGATGACCATCCGATGTCCCTTCGAATGTCCCGCTTACATCCAACGAATGGAGCTACCTACTAACTAATGGTATGGCTAGCGCTATTCTAAAGGAACGTAGAAGTACAACAAAATGACCAATTCGAGTGGGTAAATAAGTCTTTAGTTGCTTGCTCTAAACCAAATGCTTTTCACACCACACACTTTTTTCAAAGTTCAAACTCTTTTCAAAACAAAACATTTCGAACACTTTGTATACACTCCTACATGAGTCATTACAAAGTCAAAGCGAAATGCCTTTTCAAAACATTTTTGTCAAACACATGAAAGCAATTTTAAAAGTGATCTAGAGCAACTAAGAGCCCTAGATAACTACGGATGGAAAGGGGTGCTAATACCTTCCCTTTTCATAACCATTCTCTCGAACTCGTAATCTAACGAAGGTCTTTTTCTACTTTTACCTTCCCTTAATTGGATAAAATAAAAGTCGGTGGCGACTCTTGCTATCCGCATATTTGGATACAAAATCCTACAAAGTCGGTTCACCGTATTAACCATTCCAATAGCCTGGGACATAAATCGATGATTGTTGGGCTCAAGAACAAGATTCGAGGATATGATGAAGCTAAGAAGATTGAGTTTGACCCCCGCTGAGACTCGAATGTGATCAATGCGCCTATGCCGAACCATGACAAGAGTTCCAATCTTTGTTGGTGATATACTTATGTTTTCAACATAGATGACTTGACCATTCCTCGATGATTAAGAAGAATTTGTTGCAAGCCGGTGTCAATCCAGGATGCCCAGAGAATTGTCGTTGGTGCCCATCTGCACCTAATGGTTGTGCTTGGTTGAGAAGGCGTGTTCAGTGCATGATGGATAACCATGAGATACTATTTACGAAACCACCATGCGGCCGTGTGAAGAAATGTCTAAGTTGAAGATTGACAATGCAAACGGCTGTACCATCATGTGGGATACCTTGGGCAGCCAGTGGAAAATATGATTACATGGTGAAGTACACCGTTCCCGATAGTTACAAGATTCCTATTGAAGATGTTAAGGCGGGATGGGGTGACGATTTCCCAAGACTATCGATGTTAACCAATAAGGATTTCCTCTGCGATCCACGTGCCTAGAGTGGCGCCTCATTATCACTTCTCCAAGACCCGCCATATTCCTCGACGAGGCTATCCCTTGGAATTATGGAGTGATGTTTACTATCATGGTGTCAAGCAAGACCCTCTGACAATTGAAGATCTTACCATTGGAGCTTCTATTCCTGACATCGACAACATCACCGGATCCGGTAAGGTGACCAGAACCGGAAGGGTATTCTCTCCAGAGATCTCTCCTCCAAAGACACTGCGACTCCATTCGCATTTGCCTACTCCACCAATATCCCCAGCTGGGGAAAGAACCGGTGGCTCATCCTTTCGACCAGTACCAAAGGAAGTTATCAAGACACCTCCAAACAAGAAGTGGAGGAAATTCTGAAGATCATCAAGAAGAGTGATTACAATGTTGTGGAACAGTTGGGACAAACTCCGTCCAAGATATCCATGCTTGCTCTGCTCTTGTGCTCTGAGGCTCATGCTAATGCCTTGGTGAAGTTTCAAGAATGCTCATGTGCCGCAAGACACTACCACCGATCAATTCGAAGTTTGTATTGCTAGCCGGCAACGGCCTAGGCTTCTCGATCTTGATTTGACTCCGAAAGAAACACAACAAAGCCTTGCACATCTCATTGAATGCAAGGGCACTACATCATGTCTTGGTGGATACGGTTTTGAATATCCTTCCGAAGGCGCTTTTGATCGACTTGATGTCGAAGGGTTGGTTCGAGACCCGGTGACATAATCGTGAGAGCTTTTGATGGTTCCAAGCGACAAGATTGGAGAACTCACTCGCTGTTAAAGTCGGTTCCCGCACTTTTGACTCCACTTTCTTTGTCATGGACATTAGTCCCGCTTACTCTTGCCTACTTGGACGCCTTGGATACATGGGCGGTCTTTACCTCTACCTTGCATCGAAGCGAAGTACGGTGAAAGGGAAGGTTGTCACAGTATGTGGTGAAGAAGAGTATATGGTCAGTCATCTACAGTCATTCCGCTATCTCGAGATGGAGGGTGAATTCTTCGAGACTCCTTGTCAAGCTTTTGAAACAATCCCCAGAGTCATGCCTGTTGACTCTCCCAAAGTTGCTAAAGTTCCGCCTAGGATGGCCTCGCTGAAAGATGCTCAAGCTGCTTTTGAAAAAGGAGGTAGTGCTATTTGGGGACAGCTCCCTGATCTTCCCTTCAAATCTGACAAGACGGGTTTAGGCTTCACCATCAAGGGTCAAAAGGTGATACGCCGCGAACGTGCCGGCCAACTTCCTTTCCGCACCAGCCAGAGTGGAATCCATGTTATAGAAGACGACGACAACGGCTTCGACATCAACAAGTGGATCTTCCCAACTCCAGATCATGGGCTCAGCAATTGGAAGACTGAAGACGTCATACCAATCTCCTTTAGCCAGGAGTGATTGCTCTTGTTTTGTTTTGCTTTTCGTATTTCTTTATGTTTTGAACAATAAACTTTGAAAGCCTAGTGCCTTGCCCGAGGCATCATGGCTCGTTCGAGGGTTATTATCTCGTTTGCGTATTTTCATTCAATAAATTCGTTGGACTTTTGCATTCAATTGTTTGTTTTCTTTCTTTACTTTATCACCCCTTCAAAAGCTATGTGTTTCTTACACACACCCACGTGATACAACGCGAATCACTCCGAATCTTGTTAATAAACTATGCTATTGCTAAATATGACTTCGATAATCCGATCTACCAAGCCAAGACGAAAGTGAGGAAGATTGTGAAGTGTGGAGAACTTGCGGGCTACACAAGAAGAAGAGCGAGTTATCTGACCCACCTAAGAGCAAGTTGAGGTTGTGAATTTGGGTACCGACGAAGACGTAAAAGAGATCAAGATAGGAGCGGGTCTTGAGCGGTGTTAAAGAAAGGTTGGTTCGGATGCTACGAGACTACGTTGAGGTTTTTGGTCATACGAAGACATGGTTTAGACATTGATATTGTGGTGCCGATTGCCAACAAAGAAGGTTTTCTCGGAAAGAAGGTTCGTCGCATGCGTCCGAGATGTCGAGAAAATCAAAGCCGAAGTTATGAAGCGGTTCAACGGGTTTCCTAGCCGTTACTTCCTATCCCCAGTGGGTTGCTAATGTGGTACCCGTGCCTAAGAAGGATGGTAAAGTACGAATGTGTGTGGATTACTGAGATCTAAACAAAGCAAGTCCGAAAGATGATTTCCCACTTCCTCACATTGATGTTCTGGTTGACAACACCGCTCGAAGATAAGGTTTTCTCCTTCATGGATGGTTTCTCGGTTACAATCGATCAAAATGGCTCCCAAGACATGGAAAAGACTACTTTGTTACACGGTGGGGCACTTTACGCTACAAGGTTATGCCGTTTGAATGAAGAACACGCGGCGCCACTTATCGTGCTATGGTAACATTATTTCATGACATGATTCATCACGAGATAGAGGTCTCACGTCGACATGATAGCTCGGTCATAGACCGAAGAAGAGCATCTTGATCATCTACAGAAACTGTTTGATAGGTTGAAGAAGTATGATCGAGACTCAATCCTAACAAGTGCACCTTTGGGTCGATCCGAAAACTCCTAGGGTTTGTTGTCGTGGTAAAGGTATTGAAGTCGATCCGCCAAGGTTAAAGCTATTCAAGAAATGCCACTCACACGAGAAGGAGGTCGAGGTTTCTTGGCCGATTGAACTACATTGCGATTCATTGCACACTAATCGCTACTTGTGAGCCAATCTTCAAGTTATTAAAGAAAGATCAAGTAGTGGAATGGAATGACGATTGCCGATCGCTTTTGACAAAATCAAGGAATACCTTCGTAATCCTCCTATTCCGATGCGCCCGAAGGAAGACCTCTTATCATGTACTTGGCGATGTTAGAGAACTCAATGGGGTGTGTGTTGGGAAACATGACGAGTCAGTCGAAAAGAGCATGCAATATACTACCTTAGCAAAAGTTTACCGGTGTGAAACAAGATACTCACACTTGAGAAAACTTGCAACGCGTTGGCTTGGGCTGCTCACGACTAAGACAAAGATATGTTGACTCACACTACCTTGTTGATTTCAAGATGGATCCGATAAATACATATTTGAGAAACCACTCTCTCGGAAGAATTGCAAGATGGCAAATGATCTTGACCGAATATGACATCCAAAGACACTTCTCGAAGCGATCAAAGGAAGTGTGGTAGCCGATCATTTGGCTCATCAAGCCGTAGATGACTATCGCCTATGCAGTCAATTTCCAGATGAGGATGTTCTACTAGTTACAGATTATGAAGAACTGTGCCTGCACGAAGGACTGAACCAGATCCCGATGGACTATGGTCTTTGATGGAGCCTCAAACACACTTGGCAATGGCATTGGCGCCATCATTACATCCCTACGCGGACATCGCCTTTCACCGCCAGATTATGTTTCGCTTTCACTAACAATATGGCCGAGTACGGCGTGCATCATGGGTCTTAAAGTCGCTATTGACTTAAGAATCAAGTTCTTACAAGTGTATGGAGACTCACTTTAGTGATCACGATTAAGGCGAGTGGGATACGAAGCATCCGAATCTCATTCCATATCGAGCATGTTCGAGTTTGATTCCCTACTTTGAAGAGATCACTTTCAATCATATTCCACGAAGAGAATCGGTTGGCACGCATTAGCTACTATGTCGCCTATGTTCAAGGTCGATGGGACAACGAGGCTCCCGCATCATCATTGAGAAGTTCGACCAACAGTATTGTTGTGAGCTTGGCGAAGAGAAACCTCGAGACTCGGAATATCCGCAGGGCATCGTTAATGATAAGAAGTTCATGAGAAGATTTGCATCCAAATTCTTCCTCAAGAACGACATCTTATACAAGCGCAACCACGACTTGTGCTTACTCTGGTGTGACGAAAACCGCAATGCGTATCATGGAAGAGTTACGAAGCGCATTCGGTACCCACTCAAATGGACACACCATGGCTAAGAAGATTTTGAGAACAGTTACTATTGGTCCACCATGGAAGTCGATTCACCGCTATGCTCGATCTTGTCACAAGTGCCAGATTCTGCCGACAAAGTACACGTACTTCAAAGACCTCGAATGTTTTAACTTCTCCTTGGCCTTTTGCAATGTGGGGCATTGACATGATTGGAGAAATTAAGCCCCAGCTTCCAACGGACATCGCTTCATCCTTGTGGCAATCGATTACTTTACCAAGTGGGTGAAGCGACCTCGTATGCATCCTTACCAAGAATGTTGTGGCTCGATTCATCAAACATAACCTCATCATCGATATGGCACTCCGAAAGGATTATCACGATAACGGTTCCAATCTCAACAACAAGATGATCACCGAACTCGCACAGCTCAAGATCAAGCATCACAATTCTCTCCATATCGACCTAAGATGAATGGCGCGATGGAAGCCGCCAATAAAAACATTAAGAAGATTATGTAAGATGACGGTGACTTACAAAGATTGGCATGAAATGTTACCATTTTCTCTTCATGGTTATCGCACTACAACACGAACATCCACAGGGGCAACTCCCTTCTCTCTCGTATATGGTATGGAAGCCGTCTTACCCATCGAGGTTCAGATACCCTCAACCGAGTCCTCCGGACGCGAGTTAGGCGAAGATGATTGGGTCGAACGCGCTTGACCGATTAATTTGATTGATGAGAACGACTCATATCCATCTGGATGATTTATCGAAACGAATGATCGAGCATTTAACAAGAAGGTCAAGCACCGAGCCTACCAAGTCAGTGATCTAGTAGTCAAGCGCATCATTCTTCCACAAGGTGATCCCAGGGGCAAATGGACTCCCACTTATGAGGGACCGTTTGTTGTCAAGACAGATTTTCCGTGAGCTATGATACTTAGCACCATGGATGGTGAAGACTTCCACACCACCGTGAAGCGAGACATAGTCAAAAATACTACGCATGAAATAGACCCGCTAGGTCGATTTAACCTAAGCAAAAATAAGGGCATCTGGCGAACCAAAAGGTTCGGGCAAAAGTTAAGGATATATACAAAACATGTACACCGGCAAGTCGAAAACAAAGGCGGCTTGGGCAAAAGGTATCCAGTGGTGAAAACCCGAAAGGCGGTCTAGGCAAAAGTTAGGGATTTAAGCGTCGACTATGTCTCTTCGGATCATCTTCCAGATTCTATATTCAAGGTTCAAATGGCGAAGATCATTTCACTCACTTTCTAACAGAAGGAGATGAGATAGTTGAAATATATGAGTACTAGCATAGTTGGAACTTAACGAGATTGTTTCCGCATAGCTTTTACCTTCTTGTGTACAAACTACTTGGCCATAAGCCACCTTTCAAATAAATGCTAACTTTTTCCCTTTACAATTTACCGTTGTTATTTGCAATAAGTCCAACGCTTGCTTTGAATGACTATACGATTTGACAATAAGAATCTAATCACAAACATACGATAAGTGAACATACAAAAGTACATACTACGCTCCGTGAATTGAGATGACACGAAAGTCACCAACGATTTCACGAGCATGATCCCCACAAAGATCACTCACAACACAACTTCCCAGTGAGCAAGGGAATCACGCAGAACACCTCACCTCCGTCAAGTATTTATCCCAATGGTATCTCGATCCGTTCCTTTTTCCCAGCGGATCGGACCCAAGACTTGGTCGGATAGTGCATCGAGGAACCTACATCTTCATTCCCACCAGAGATTACAACGGATCGACTCTTCCACCGGTCTCCCAAAGAACTATCAAATGCTCTCCAACGAGATCTACACTCTGAATCCCCAGTAGAGCACCTCCTAAATTTCCTCAGCAGGATCTACATACAAGGTCCCCAACGAATCGCCTCCCAGATTCTCCTCAGCGGGGTATATGAGATCTCCAACAACGAGCTTCTCAATCTCTACCTTCCTCGACAATATCTAGGCCCAAGACTTGGTCAGATAGTGCATCGGAGGAATCCAAGATATCTTTCTTCTCCTTCAAAAGCGGGGTTCTCACCTACTCAATTCCCCAAGCAGGAGTCAGAAATCCTCAAACAAAGCATCCGCATCTTCTTCAAGATGGATATGTTTTGAAATACCACAACATCTATCATTCATACATTACTCATAAAGTCATAATTCATGCATATGTCATTCATACACTGTCATGCATCATACTTTGCATAAAACTAACGAATATTCTATCAAAGTTTCTCTTGTTTTCTCCAAAAGTGTACCACTTATGACGCAAACAGTCCGTGATTAAGCCTCGAATCGACGGAAAACTATCTCGAAGACCGCCTTGGTTGTCCTCTGACAACGGTCCGGATTAAGCCCGAACCGACGGAAAACTATCAGAAAGACCACCTCGGTTATCCTCCGATATGTGCAATGGATCAACACCGATGCACAACAGGGAAGCTATCAACATTTTTGCCAACTACTATCTCCCTCAGAGTAATCGGCACGAAGATTTATTCTGACCCCTTCCTATTATCAACAGCAACTATCGAGTCTAGCGTACGACTCAGTTACCTTGGATGGCATCTTAAGCCCATCTCCGACCATTTATAAACATTTCTCCACTTTCAGAATGCTGCATATATGGTTAAAAATCAATACAAACCAATAACTTCATTTAAAAAAAAAATGAACACGAAGTCTAACGTACGACTCCCTCTAGATGGCATCTTAAGCCCATCTCCATGCCTACTACTAGCAAAGAAACACCCAATGATCTATACTCCTAACTCAACCTTCCTATGTATTTCAACAATCAACCAACCAAAAACCTATAATCAACTATCAATTTTTCCCAAATCCTAAATATGAATATCAAACCCCAACCATATGTGATAGAGAAATCAAACCCCTTACCTAGCAAGCTTTGATTTCCCTTGATGACTCCTCAAACCAAGCCTTGCTCTTCTTCTTGCTCTCTTCTTCTTCTTCTTCCCAAGCCCTAGCTTTTCTCCAACTTTCTATATTTATGTTTTTGGTGTTGTGTTTGGAAAGTGAAGGAAAAACTGGTTTTATATGAATGTGGTCATACTAACTAGGGGTGAAAACCCAACTCTAGCAAGTACTTCCCCCACCCTTCTTTATTCCTAACACACTAATTATATCATTTAATCATATCATCTAATTATATCATTAACTCAATCTATTAATATAATTCTGAGGAATTAAATATCGGTTCGAATAATATTTTACCGAACCGAACGGAACGTCGCCAAATATATTAATAGATATCTCAATTAATATAATTATTCTCGTCGCCAAAACAATCGTTAAACGGTAATTCAAAAATATTAATATAATATAATATTTAATAAAACGGGCGTTACAACTCTCCCCCACTTTAAAAAGTTTCGTCCTCGAAATTACCTGACTCGAAAAGCTCGGGATATGAATCCCACATCTTACTTTCTAACTCCCACGTCGCGCTTTCACCAGCTGCTCCTATCCAAACAACTTTGACTAATGAAATCTCCTTGCCACGAAGAGACTTTATCTCACGATCCTCAATCCTCAAAGGCATCGTTTCCACCGTAAGATTCTCCCGAACCTGAATATCATCCATCTCAATCACATGCGAAATATCCGGAACATACTTCCGAAGTTGTGACACATGGAAAACATCGTGCAAATTCGAAAGATTTGGCGGTAACGCCACCCGATAAGCCACTTTTCCCACTTTACTAGTAATTTGATAAGGACCAATAAAACGAGGAGTTAGCTTCTTCGACTTTAATGCTCGCCCGACGCCGGTAGTAGGAGTAACTCTCAAAAACACATGATCACCCTCTTGAAATTCCAAATCTTTCCTCATTTTATCATGATAACTCTTTTGTCGACTTTGGGAAATTCTCATCTTTTCTCTAATCATCTTCACCACCTCAGTAGTTTCTCTAACCAATTCGGGGCCACGTACTACACTTTCACCCGACTCGTGCCAACACAAAGGAGTTCTACCCCTCCGACCATATAATGCCTCAAACGGTGCCATTCCAATACTAGCATGAAAACTGTTATTGTAAGTAAACTCAATCAAAGGAAGATATGTATCCCATGAACCACCATGCTCAAGAATACAAGCTCGTAACAAGTCTTCCAACGATTGAATTGTCCTTTCCGTCTGACCATCAGTCTGAGGATGATAAGCTGAACTCAACCTCAACTTAGAACCCAAAGCCTCTTGCAAGCTTATCCAAAATTCAGAAGTGAACCTCGGGTCTCTATCCGAAATAATACACAAAGGAATACCATGTAATCTAACAATCACATGCGTATAAATCTCCGCCAACTTCGATACGGGATAAGTGACGTTAATAGGAATAAAGTGAGTCGACTTTGTAAGCCTATCAACAATCACCCAAATCGCATCGTGTCCTCTTGGTGTATTCGGTAACCTGTCATACCCCAAAATTTGCCCTCCATCTACTCAAGAGATTTCATACATCTATGCTCAAGGATTCCTCAAGAGTTGATCAGACAAACTCTCTCCTAGACAATCAACCCAAACTAGGGTTTGGTATCTCTCAAGTCAAGATGAACTTCCAACATCTCCAATGGCCTTCATGCCTCCTCATATGCTTCAAAGATTCTCCATGTCAAGTTTCAAGCCTCACAAGTCAAGTTTCCTCGCATAATTGCTCGGATGGTTGAAAATCAAGATTGGACAAAAAGTCAATTGTGGTCAACATACAGTCAAACTTCATAATTTTTGGTCAACATCCTCATTTTGAAGTTACATTCATCATTTGATCAAGGGTTGATCATGATTCATCAAGAAAACTCAAGATTTGCTCAAAAGTCAAACTTTCTAAATTAGGGTTTCTAGGTGAAAAGTCAATGAACTTTGATCGATCATAACTTTCTCATACTTTCTCGAAATTTTTCCACCACCTCTTGTTTTGAAGGAAATTCAATTCTCTACAACTTCATGTCTCACAAGAATGTCCAAAAATGCTTCATTTGAGAGGTATAGCTCAAAACATTACTGTGTCCTTTTCAAAGTCAACAAAAGTCAACTTTTGTTTTGAGGATATATTGAGCATGGTAACTCCAATTGAGATGAGACCAAAATGTTGGTTAGAGGACTCTTAGAGTTTTCCAAAAGTCCAAGAACACTCAAAATGTGGAAAATTGAGCAAGATACACCATTCACAAGTTGGGCAATTTTGAAAGAATGCACAAAGAGAGATACTTCAAAAATCAAATCTTTGCAAATGGGCCTACTTTTTCTTCATCCTAACTTATTCCTCATGCAATTAGGAATATCCAAGCCCAATGCCACGAATTTTTGATTTATTTTTCTATTTAATTTGTAATTTATTCATTTAAATGCAAATTAAATTTAAAATAAATTATAAAATCAAAATTAATTGAAAGATTGATTTTATTCTCTTCTTAAGACCCAAGCAATCCATTAAAAGCCAGCAATTTCGAAATTGGATCAAAAAAGGCAAGATTGGATTAGAATTGAGCAAATTTTGAAAATTTGATTTTCATGAAAAAATCAAATTTGATTATCATTGAATGGTGATTGATTCTTGCCAATTATGATCCCAAATCCATCCAGCATATATACCTGATGCATACCAATCACAAGGGGACGAAAAAATTGCCTCAGAAACCCTATTCTCAAACGAAAAATCGTGTTCTTGAAGCAATTTGCAACCCTAGTTCCTTCTTTCAATCGATTCTAAGGTGTCTATTGCATTCCTTGATACCTCTTGAGTCGATCCAGACCTCACATTGCTCAAAACCATCGTAATCAAGGAATCACGAATCGGTTTGTTCATACTTTTTCAAAATCGTGTTTCATGTATTAATTGATGTTTTTTCATTAAAACGAAACGTAATATGCCATAACTAGGGTTCCGAGCTCGATTTAGGCTTGGCTTATTAGGAAAAATTGGACCACGAGACTAGTACCAACGCATCCGGAACGATGCCCTGAATCGAACCATGGCTTTAGGATTAATTTATATTATGTGTGCTTGATTTTCGTTTTAGCCAGGGCTGTAGCGTCGAGCAAAAGCCGACGCTGAAGTTTCAAAAATTCAAATCGAGGAAGATGAAGTTTGGCGGAGACGAGGCAACCAGGGCATGACGCGTGCTTGTAATCCGTCCGTTCCGTTTCATTGACACGCGTGCGTTCCAGATCAGATGGCAAAGGCGTGGGCTTGTGAGAGGAATGTCTCCAGTTCGATCCCTGGCCATGACCTTTCTTTTACAAGTTTGCAAATCTCATATTTTCTCATATTTTTCATGTTTTAATATTTTTGCATTATTTTAATTTCTTTTCATATTTTTATTTCTGCATTAAAAAAATTACCAAAAAATATTTTCTTTTCACATTATTTTCTGAAAATCTTTATTTAATTTAATAAATTAAAAAATACATTTTTGCATGCATATTTATTTTTATTTATAATTTTGCATTTAAATCATTGTAAATTAGTTTTTAATTATTAAATTGCATCTAAAAAATCCCAAAAATTTATTTTAACTTATTTATATTATTTCCAGCATATAATAATTTTTCCATATAAAAATTGCATTTTTTCTAACATTTTCTCTTATTTCGATTTCATCATATTTTCCGATTTCTCGTTCGTTTCACAGGTTGCCCCGATTCAGACGATTCTTCCGTTTTTTTTTTCATTTTATTTTCCAATAATGTAACTGTATATGGGATGTAATAGTTTAATTTAGGATTTTATTTTCCGCATTTTAAATTATGTATCTGCCCCAAAGCCTTGTAATAGCGTAGGACATTTACCTTTCCGCACTTTACATTCCGCATTTTAATTTCCGCACCCTATCAATTGCTAGTAATTAGGCGTGTATGGCAAGACTAAAATTGAACATAGCCCACTAATTTTTCAAGATAAAATAGCTGAAATCAACACACTTCTTTCACACCTTAGGGTAATTCTCTCGATGCCTTTCGATTCAACATGGTCATGTCCCTCGAACGTAGAGGTATTCTAGCACTGTTGCCTTCAAAAAAACAAATCATCATAGTCCCTTCGATACAAAGATCATAAGACCCACGATGTCGCCTCCGAATACTTGATCTTGACCCTCGATTGTCGCCTACGAAAAATGATGATAGTCCCTTCGAATGTGCTAGGATACTTCCTACAAGTTGCTTTCTATGACCATCCGATGTCCCTTTGAATGTCCCGCTTACATCCAACGAATGGAGCTACCTACTAACTAATGGTATGGCTAGCGCTATTCTAAAGGAATGTAGAAGTACAACAAAACGACCAATTCTGAGTGGGTAAATAAGTCTTTTAGTTGCTCGCTCTATCAAATGCTTTTCACACCACACACTCTTTTTCAATTTCTTTTCAAAACGAAACGTTTCCGAACACTTTGTATACACTCCTACATGAGTCATTACAAAGTCAAAGCGAAATGCCTTTCTTTTTCAAAACATTTTTGTCAAACACACAAAAAGCAATTTTAAAAAAGTGATCTAGAGCAACTAAGAGCCCGTAGATAACTACGGATGGAAAGGGGTGCTAATACCTTCCCTTTTCATAACCATTCTCCCGAACTCAGAATCTAACGAAGGTCTTTTTCTGTTACTTTTACCTTCCCTTAATTGGATAAAAATAAAAGTCGGTGGCGACTCTTGCTATCCGCACATTTGGATACAAAAATCCTACAAAGTCAGTTCACCGTATCACATAACCCCGTCACAAAATCCATAGAAATGCTATCCCATTTCCATTCCGAGACCTCCAACGGTTGCATCAACCCTGCAGGTTTCTGATGTTCCACTTTAGACTTCTGACAAGTCAAACAAGCATAAACAAACTGAGCCACCTCTCTTTTCATGCCCGACCACCAAAATAGTTTCCTTAAATCTTGATACATTTTGGTCGCTCCAGGATGAATACTCAAATTACTTCTATGACTTTCTTCCAAAATCATTCTCTTTAAATCAACATCATCGGGAATACAAATCCTATCTCGGAACCTCAAAACACCCTGAGCATCCAACTTGAAATCTTCACTTTCAGTTTGTCCAATACCAACCAACAAATCAATAAGTTTCAGATCAAGATTCTGAGCTTCTCTAATGCTATCAAGGAAATCATTATTAATCTTCAACATTCCCAATATAACACTCTTTGGCGTCACTTCTATCACAAGACTCATATCTCTAAATTGTTCAATCATTTCCAACTCTCTCACCATCAAAAGTGACATAAGCAAAGTCTTTCGACTTAAGGCATCGGCCACCACATTCGCTTTACCAGGATGGTAATTCAATCCGAAATCATAATCTTTCAACAATTCAAGCCACCGCCTTTGCCTCATATTAAGCTCCTTTTGATCAAACAAATATTTCAAGCTTTTATGGTCACTAAATACTTCAAATCTAGAACCATAAAGATAATGCCTCCAAATCTTAAGCACAAAAACAACCGCCGCAAGTTCCAAATTGTGAGTAGGATAGTTCTTCTCATGAATCTTCAATTGCCTAGAAGCATAAGCAACCACCTTGCCATTTTGCATAAGCACACCACCTAAACCCATCATAGAAGCATCACAATAAACAACAAACGGTTCTTCAGGATTAGGTAGAATCAAGATCGGCGTCGTTGTTAACCTTTTTTTCAATTCAACAAAACTTCCTTCACACTTGACATCCCACACAAAAGCATCTCCCTTACAAGTTAACTTTGTCAAAGGAAGTGCCAACTTAGAAAAACCTTCAATGAACCTCCTATAGTAACCAGCCAAACCCAAGAAACTTCTAATCTCAGTAACAGACTTAGGAGTTTCCCATTTTAACACCGCATCAACTTTAGAAGGATCAACCGCAATACCATCACCAGAAATGACATGCCCCAAAAAGCTCACTTCACCTAATCAGAACTCGCACTTTAACAACTTAGCATAAAGCTTCTTCTCCTTCAGAACTTCTAACACAATGCACAAATGCTCTGCATGCTCTTCTTCCGATTTAGAATAAACCAGAATATCATCAATAAAAACAACCACGAAACTATCCAAGTAAGGATGGAAAATACGGTTCATGTACTCCATGAATACTCCCGGTGCATTAGTGACACCGAAAGGCATCACTGAATCCTCGTAATGTCCATACCTCGTCCTGAAAGTAATTTTCTGAACATCTTCTTCTTTCACCCTTATTTGATGGTAACCCGATCTCAAATCAATCTTGCTAAATATGCGAGCACCAACCAACCGGTCCATCAAATCGTCAATTCTAGGAAGTGGATACCTATTCTTGATAGTTACCTTATTCAACTGGCGATAATCAATACAAAGTCTCATGCTACCATCTTTCTTCTCTACCAATAACACAGGAGCTCCCCACGGTGACACACTTGGTCTAACAAACTTCTTCTCGAGCAAAACTTCTAATTGTCTCTTCAATTCTGCTAACTCTGATGCGGACATCCTGTATGGCGCCATAGAGATAGGTCTGGTACCAGGGACAAGATCCACAGAAAACTCAACTTCTCTTTCTGGAGGTGCACTAGGAATCTCATCAGGAAACACTTTGGGAAAGTCGCACACCACCAGAAAGTTTGCAATAACAGATTAACTCTCCACAGAAAGAGTCGCCATCAAAAAGAAAACCAATGCTTCATCTTTCATGAACTCCTTCAATTGTTTCGTCGACATCAACATAGTTTGATCTTCTTCTACTAAGGAAGAAAACCTCACAGTGTTGTCATAGCAATTGATATGGACATAGTTAGCTTTCAACCAATCCATACCCAGAACCACGTCCAACCCGACAAACGGTAAACAAATAAGGTCCACCACGAAGTCTCTATCAAAGATTGATAAAGGGCAATTCGCACACATAAAAGAATTAGTAAACGTGCCCTTAGCCGGAACTTCCACCACCATATCTTTATCTAGAGATAACAAAGTGAGACCCAGTCTCTTAACACAATCAGCGGCAATAAAACAGTGAGTAGCACCAGTATCTATAATAGTAATAAGAGGAATGCTTTTAATGAAACTAGTACCTCGAACAAGACCATCTTCGTTTGCCGTCGGAGCACCCGACAAAGCAAACATCTTCCCCGCTCCTTGAGTCTTCTTAGGCTTCTTACATTGAGAACTAATGTGACCTCCCTCGCCACAATTAAAATAGACCACATCCTTATGCTTGCAATCACGAGTCACATGACCCACTTCACCACATCGGAAACATCTCACCTCATTCTCCTTAGCCTTCCCATCACTTCGACAAACATTACTTTTGTAGCCAGGTTTCCCACACTTGTAACAAACAATACTAGCAGGAGCATCTCCCCCACTAGTCCTTCGCCTTGAAATCGCCACCGGAATATCATAAGGTTTTCCACCTCTGCCCTCTTATCAAACATAATCTTATAGTGTGTGCATTCGAAGATTCGACAACTATCAATCAAATCCGCACGATTCGAGGATAATCTCGATCTTAACCACGTGCCATCTCAGGGTTAATGCTTATAAAGATAGACTCCTTCACGGAGGAACTTCTCCTTCTTTCAGACATCCTGCTTCCTCAACTTGAACTCCTCACTTCCTACCCACGCGGTCACCCACCTCTTCCTTCACTTAGCTTATAAGTGCCATAACGGATTTTCTGCACAAGAGTGCAATCCACCACACGGAAGATTCTTTCAATCTCATCCAACCAGGTTAGAGCACCTTCAGGATCATACTTTCCTTGGAAAGTATGGGGATTCTCTCTCTGGAGCCAAACTATGAGACCCTGTGTTCTCGTCAGCATTCGGCGGGTGTTGGAAAGCCTGAGCCATTGCCTGCATAGCAGCAGCAAGAGCCTCATCATTCCTACCAGCGTTCCTACCAGCATTCCTACCAGTCATAACAACTTCTGCTCACAATAAAACAAGAATTAGAATCAACAAATAACAATACATGATTGTTAGACAACAACAAACTCAACAACTTGGCCGGACAGACCGACCTGCTCTGATACCACTAATGTAACACCCCAATTCTACCCCGCGTAATTAATAATAAAATCAGAGTTTCAAAATTTCATTTAACAAAATTGAGGCATCACATATTCGCATTCACATCAATTCGCATTATAATACACATCAAATAGAACATCAAAAGTCGGATATACCGATTCATACATAATTCATCATATACACATATGACTATTCACAGCACAACATATATGTTCATAAAATATACATAACATCATGTTATCATCAATACATAAGATTATAACATCATAAGATAGTATACATAAACTATCCTATCAAAATAATGGCGTCGCCCAAATCCCGAGTGTTACAATGATCAGAGCAGAACGACACAAAAATAGAGTGACTTGAGCTAATCCTCCTCATCCTCGGGGATCACCTGCACGTTACCAATATATAGGCAACGGCGAAACAAACAAAGGGTGAGATACTCCAAAACATATAATTATAAGCATGACATATATATATATATATATATATATATATATAATTTTGGAATCATAAATGATATAGGATAATAAGAGTATGTCAATAAATATCCAAATCTCACACATTTTAAATCATCATTTGGTGTATAAAATCAACACTTTAAATATCATCACATAATCACCATAATCATGTCAAAACAAGACATAAACTCCATCGCTATAAACTCATATCGTCGCTTTATCGTCATGTTATATCCATCGCATAATTTTCATGAAATTACCACATCATAATCAATTTAGGTTCAACACAAAATCATCACAAAACAAGGTATCATATAACATCGCAATTCATCATAAGCCATCAAATAAAACTCAATACCAAAAGACTCAAAATAAACATAATTGACTCCATGAGACACGACTATGTTATGCATGTGGTACCCGTCGCTTTGTCCATAATTAGGAACCCTCGATATAAAGTCCATCGTCGCTCGGCATAAAAGCCATCGTCGCTTATGCAATGTATGTGACTCAATAATAAAGACCACACAACAAACACATCATCATCGCTCATCACAATTGACATAAAGTCCACATCGCCATATTTATTCACATCAAATAAACATGTCGTCGCATCGCATAAACAACAAGTATTCATAATTAAATACACCGTCACAAACATCATTATCAATTAGACCACCAATTTCTAAAATCGGAAAAATAGCCAAAGACACCAATAATCATTGCGAAAGCCATTCTTAATTACCGGAATTAATTATAAACATCAACATCAAAATTGGATAGTTCATGTATGTCTTAAATTGACTAAAACATCATCCGGTTCAGTTTACCGTAAATTGACCTATTTCGGGTCGCTCCCTAAAAACTCGCAACTTCTAAAAACTAACCTCACCACTACGTTCTACACGTCAAACTTAGCTAGCATGTCAATTTTTGTTGAATTTGGAGCAACTTGCTCCGTCGTCGAATTTACCGAAATTGGAAAATCGGAACACAATCGAGTTCCAAAGGGAGTGCGAAAAATCAGAATTTTGGAGGCTACAGACACATCAACACGGGCCCCCGTGTTGAAAAGCCTCCAGAACAAGCAAAAATGCCCAAGTCAGTGCATCAACACGAGCACCCGTGTAGATCAACACGGCCCGTGTTGATTGGCCTGCAGAAACTATTCTTCGTTCAGGGGATCAACACGGGCGCCCGTGTGAATCAACACGGCCCGTGTTGATTGGTCTGTGTGAAAACTTCACTTTTTGAGTTTTTGGACCTTTCTTTGTCATTTCCATTTATAACTTCCATTCCTACTACTAGCAAAGAAACACCCAATGATCTATACTCCTAACTCAACCTTCCTATGCTATTTCAACAATCAACCAACCAAAACCCTATAATCAACTATCCATTTTCCCAAATCCTAAATATGAATATCAAACCCCAACCATATGTGATAGAGAAATCAAACCCTTACTTAGAAAGCTTTGATTGCCCTTGATGACTCCTCAAACCAAGCCTTGCTCTCTTCTTCTTCTTCTTCCCAAGCCCTAGCTTTTCTCCAACTTTCTATATTTATGTTTTTGGTGTTGTGTTTGGAAAGTGAAGGAAAAAAATGGTTTTATATGAATGTGGTCATACTAACTTGGGGTGAAAACCCAACTCTAGCAATTACTTCCCCCACCCTTCTCTATTCCTAACACACTAGTTATATCATTTAATCGTATCATCTAATTATATCATTAGCTCAATCTATTAATATAATTGGAATTAAATATCGGTCAATAATATTTTAACGAATCGAAATATATTAATAGATATCTCAATTAATATAATTATTCTCAATTAAAACAATTGTTAAAACAATTATTAAATAATATTAATAAATATTTATAAAACAAAAACTCGGAATCAAATTCAACATTCAATATCCTCCCCACGAAGTTGAGGACGAGTGAAGTAGGCCAAATTCTCATGAAATGTGACATCTTTAGAGACAAAGTACTTACGACTAGGAGGATGATAGCATTTATATCCTCTCTTGTTTGGGGATAGCAAACAAAGATGCATCCGATCGCGGTCTAACTTACTTGATGTTGTTTATGGATATGGACAAAGGCAACACAACCAAATACTCAAGACTCTACAAAATAGGACCGAAGGATACCGTGAAGTCATAACCGAACAAGACTAACATTACCTAACGTTAGATGGAAATTTGTAAAGTATGTTTAAGGGCATGGCTTAAAGGAAAATGTCCCTACAGTTAAGGACTAATCTTAAATGAAGTTAGTTTAGAAACTTTAGAAAGTCAAGTTCAAGTTAAAAATACATGTCGATTGAGAATCCGAGTCGAAGGCCAAACCAAATCGACCAAACATCCAGAGCGAAACAATGTCAAAATAAGACTAAGTCGACAAATTGCATGTTGGTCGATTAAACATGAGTTGGGTCGAATGAAGGCATCATCAAGTGCTCCTACCATCGAAGATGTAGGCCGAGGACTTAGGAAATTTTGTCATGCCTCAAGAAGATGGATCAAAATCGAAAGAAGTTTCCTTCTAAAGTCATGAAGCGATAAGAAGTCGAGGAGATCATGGGCGTTGTCTCAAGATCGTGGGTTAGAAGCTTTGAGCAGGAGAAGTCGTGTAAGTTGTTTTAAGTTTAAATCTCATCTGTTGATTAGTTTTAGCATTACTTTGTAAATACTATAAATAAGTTAGAATGTTAAGGATTCATGTGTTCATTTGTACCCTGCTTGCCAAAACTCGCCCAATTCCACGCTAAAGGAAGAAAGAGTCGCTCAAGCCTTTGATGTACGTGAATCACCATATTTTCTATTTCAATGCAATTAATTTACTTTTAAGTTTATCTTTATTTACTTTCGTCTCCTTTATCAAAATTATTTCAACGTAAACGTTGGTCACGAGTCACAATAGTAAGTGTGTGTGGAAAGCCATTGGGCCCCGCCACACGGGCCAAGATCTTTTCGCTTAGAAAGACAATTTACCAAAACCTTAGCACGTGTCTTAAGATCAACGTCGATCTCGAGTAACCCTTAGTTTTAGGACTTAGGGAGGACCCGGTTGTTTACCATTTTCCACAATAAACACTAACATGCGAGATGGAACCCGATTAATTAAGTAGGCAATCGAATGACTTCTCCCCAATATGAGTTGGGAACTTCCATTTGAAAGAGGATGGCTCGAGCTACTTCAAGTAAATGACGATTCTTTCTTTCTGCAACACCATTTTGTTGTGGGGTGTCGACACATGTAAATTCTTGAAGTATTCCTTGTTGACTAGTAAAACTTGAAAAGATCTGATTTGCATACTCTTTGCCATTGTCAGAGAGAATTCATTTAATCCCCTTGCCAAATTGTGTTTGTACCATGTTATAAAAACTAATAAATATTTTTGGTACTTCTGACTTATTCTTCATCAAGAAAATCCAAGTGGCTCGAGTACAATCATCGATAAATGACACAAATCATTTAGCACCCAAAATATTAGAAATAGGTGCAGGTCCCCAAACATCAGAATGTATGAGATCAAAAGGTTCAACACTTCTTTTGGAACTAGGAGTAAAAGATGTAAGTATGAAATGCACCTAAGAGGGGGTGAATTAGGTGTTTAAAAATCTACCGGTTTTTTATGAATACTTGATGCAATATTTTGGTTTGGTGAACGAAAGTATGTGAGAATTCTTTCTTTTCTTGTTAAGATATTTATGAAAGCGGTAAATGCTGAAAAGTAAAGAACACAAGGATATATCCTGGTTCCCTCATAGATCGAGAGTACTCAGTCCCTTACAACATGCAAGAGATTTCACTATAGTTAGAATGATTGTACAACCTATTCACACCAATGGTGAAGCCTACTATCTAACCTATAGGGAGACCAAAGGTTCTTAACACCTTTAAGGTCTAACAACACTAAGTGCATGAATAACAATCATCTTCGATGCACAACTTGCTTCCAACAATCTTGGACAACAAGAATACAACAAGAATGTATGATTTTTACAAGAGTTTTTGAGTTTGTAAGATTGTAGAACAATATCACTTTGAGTGATTTATCAATATACTTGATCTTCCCTTCCAATAACAATAATTCACAATGACTTAGAGATATAGATTGCTCAAGATTTTCTAGTTTATGTAATGTGAAAGTATACATAAAATCTTATATGAAAGATGAACACTTGAATGTGAATATTTGAAATTTGAATAAATTTTGATTGGAAGAGGTAAGAAATGAATTTGAAAATTTGAGTATTTATATGTTCATGGCACCTTTTAAAAATATCATAAGTCTCTTTATTTTAATCATGAACAAGTGCCAAGATTAGAGACAAACTTTTAGTAAAAGGGTGCATGAAATGGTGCATGCATAAATTCTGATTTTTCAAAAATGTGCAGGGTACAATCGATTGCACCTTTGTGCAAATCGATTGCACGGGCTCTAACAAAATGAAATTTCAAAACCTTACAATGCAATCGATTGCATTGTGCAAATCGATTGCATAGTTAAAAAGTGAAATTTTTCAACATGCAATCGATTGCAACCTCAAATAGAAACATTTTTAAGAAATTCATTCAGTATGCAATCGATTGCACCTTTGTGAAAATCGATTGCACAGTAAGAAAAATGTAATTTTTGCTTTGAAACATAGTGAAATCAAATGTGTATGTCATGCAATCATGTTAGGAACTTTGAGCATCTAAAACTTAAGTATTTGTGAGGTATTGTTATTATACCTTCTCAAAATTTATTAAATGCCCGAGTCAAAATCTTGATCATGATGTTTTAACTTTAGAGTGTATTTTCCTTGAGAAATATCTTTGCCTTCTTGCCATGAGGTTTGTCTTCATCAAAACATGATATCTTTATTGAGATTGAGAAGCTTGATTCTACAAAAGAGACACAGTGATGTTTAGCTAACTCACAAACGTCACATTTAAAAGACTCAACTGAATGATGTAAAACAAAGAAGGAAACATAGACTTAACTAAAGCGAATGGTCGATGACCAAGCGCATGTTGAATCAAATTTGTGCGTGAGAATGAGAAGAAGACACGGAAGACTCGAGCAAGTAGGAAGCCAACACCGTCGAACAATTTGGTTCATCAGATAGGTAGTACAACCCTCCATTTTCCTTAGCAACTCCAATTGTCTTCTCCGTGGTAAGATCCTAAAAAACACAATAAGAAGTGAAAAATATTACTTTACAATTATGATCACGTGTAAGTTTACGAACAAATATTAGGTTGTGAGAGAGTGTGGGAACATGTAGGAACCATTAGCAGCCGTAACATAACGATTTTTCTCAGAGGAGGTGTAAGAGGCAATCAAACTAGGATTGAATGTCATATGGTCGGTGTACCGAGTCCAAAATCAAGCATTCTTAGAGATTTTACCGCAAACACTAAAGGATTGAGAACATACACTCAAGCCGTTTGTCGACAGATAACAACTTCGAGAAGGCTTACTAAGAGAGTTAAGTATAGTCTTTAAACTATTCACCTCATCCTCGGTGAATGTTAAAGGATAATCAATAGAAATTTTTCACCATTTGTAGGAAGCTAAAAAAACAACAGAGCAGCCAAACAACAACAAAAAGGTGAAATAAAGGTGTTTTTGACGGTTTATGGACATAAAAAAGAAATCGAAGGGTAACAAGACAATGAAGCAAAATTGTCACAATGAAGGTGACTTAGGGTTTACCGTAATGAAGACGGTTGGGGTTTATGGAAGCAAGTCTCTCAAGATCGAGAGCTTACGATACCATGTTGATAATTGAATATTTGGTGAAATGCTTGAGTTACAAAGCACTCAAGTGATTTGATTATATACACAAGAGAATAATTACATGATAAGATTAAAGCTATTTCCTAAGTACATGTATGTAATTTACAAGACATAGATTCCTAGACTCCTAGATACATGAATAGACTCATAAATGCAATATTATAATTCCAATAATTCAAACATAATGTATAAACTGTAGTTATGGTATAAAAGACAAATAGAATGTTAATGCTCAAATTTTGCAGATTTTAATAGTTCAGGAATAATTTGAAGAGAGGAATAATTCAAACACAATTGGTGGTTTATTTATAATTCAACAAGATTGGACACTCAACAATGCATTGCTACTACAAGCTTGACAAAACCTACTCTAACTCAACATATAGTGATAAGAAAGGAATTCACAATGCTTTCCTAGCTTCTCACAACTCAACTCAAGATTATGATTGGTACTTTGCAAGCAAACCATGTGTCACAATAACCAAATAAATTTCAAGAACCGAATAAACAACAAAAACAACAATCAAGCCTTATTCCACTAAGTAGGACCGACTACATAACTTTATTTTCACCACAATTTTCTATTCAATATCATGTTTCTATCGAAATCGTTAATCTCAAGCTCTTTTTTTAATAACTTCTCTTATAATTTTTTTAAGCCTTCCTCTACCTTTGATTGTTTGCCTCTCTCCGTCGATCTACTTTTCTTTTCATATAATCTACATGTCTTATGTATACATTGTCCAAACCACCTAAATTTAAATTTTACCATCTTTTCTAATATAAATATTATCCCAAAGACTCTCACTAATATAGTCATTTCAATTATATTAAATGTATAACAATGCTTTGCAATCTTTCTTCTTAGATTTTGTTTACCACTCAATAGGCTTTTTGCCTCTTTATTAGTGTCCAGGAATTTTTTTCACTAATAAATTGAAGTGTTTGATAGTCTATCTATAGATTAAATGAACATATTACAATAAACATCAATATCACTCTATAACTTTTAACTTTACAATAAATTAGTCCAAATGATCAAGAATTATAGTGTTTTCTATTCCATATAAAACAATCATATACGCAAGAGCTTACATCACTTGTCACAAAACCTTCAAAATAATAGTAAATTATAGAACAACAACTCAATTATATTTTCTATGCTTTCAAACATTCTTGTATAAAAGCATATCTCATCTTTCATCATCTATCTCAAATTCAATCAAACATAATGGAGAAAAAGACATGCATTGCTATGGTTCCTTCACCAGGACTAAGCCATTTGATTCCACTTGTTGAGTTTGCTAAACTATTACTCCAACATCACAATGAATTCACTATCACATTTCTCATTCCAACACTTTCTCCTCTCACTCCTTCCATGGAATCCATCTTGAACACTCTTCCACCAAACATGAACTTCATTGTTCTTCCTCAAGTCAATATTGAAGACCTTCCACCACAGAATCATGAACCTGCAACACAAATGAAACTCATAGTGAAACACTCTATTCCATTTCTACAAGAAGCTGTGAAATCACTCACTTCAAAAACTAACCTCGTTGCTTTAGTCTTAAGCATGTTTTCAACCGATGCACATGAAGTTGCTAAGCAATTCAACCTTTCTTCTTACCTTTTCTTTTCCTCAGCAGCTATTTTATTCTCTTTTTTGCTTACTCTTCCGAAACTCGATGAAGCTGCTTCATCTCAGTTCTTAGAGTCTAGCTATGAAACAGTAAATGTTCCTGGTGTTTCATTTCCCTTCCATGTCAAAGATCTTCCCGACCCGGTTCTCTGCGAAAGATCGAGTGATACATACACATCATTTCTTGATATGTGTCAAAAACTCTCATTATTTGATGGTGTTATAATAAACACTTTCACAGATTTGGAACCAGAAATTGTAAAATCTCTTCAAGAGAGTCAGAATAAGAAACCTTGTGTTTATCCTGTTGGACCTATTATTAGGAATGAGTCAAACAGTGAAGCAAACATGTCGGTATGTTTAAGGTGGTTGGAGAATCAGCCACCAAGTTCTGTTGTTTTTGTCTCTTTTGGAAGTGGTGGAACACTTTCTCATGAACAACTCAATGAGTTAGCTTTTGGTTTAGAATTGAGTGGACACAAATTCTTGTGGGTTGTGAGAGCTCCAAGTAAACATTCTAGTTCTGCTTATTTTAGTGGACAAAAGGATGATCCATTAGAGTATTTACCAGATGGTTTTTTGGAAAGAACAAAAGAGAATGGACTAGTGGTTTCATCATGGGCACCACAAGTTGAGATTCTTGGACATGGTTCAGTTGGTGGTTTTTTTTGAGTCATTGTGGTTGGAGTTCAAGTTTGGAGAGTGTGGTTAATGGTGTGCCTATGATTGCTTGGCCATTGTTTGCAGAACAGAAGATGAATGCTAAATTGCTGAGTGATGTGCTTAAAGTTGCTGTGAGAGTAAAGGTTGATGAAGAAAGTGGGATAGTGAAAAGAGAGGAAGTTGAAAAGGCTATAGAGAGAATCATGGAAGGTGATGAGAGTTTGGAGATTGGCAAGAGAATGAAAGAGTTGAGTGATGCTGCTGCTACTGTGTTAAGTGAGGATGGTTCTTCTAGGAAAGCACTTTCTAGTCTAGCATTGAAATGGCATTGATATACATCTTGAATGGCCTGCAGAAATTGTTATTAATGCTATCGTTTATGAAGTATAGTTGAATTTTTAAGTGTTAGCTCCTTCTTTTTTGATAAAGGAAAGTTTAAAGGAGAGATATTAATGTGTTTAGAAATACTTTCATTGATTCCAACTTAACTATCCTTGGTTTTAAAGGTAACACGTTTACTTGAGCTAACAATTAGTTGGACAATAATCACATGAATGCCAAAATTATAAAACTACTATGATAATTATTTTTGAGGATACTTTTGACAACAATCTTATTCTTTTAATCTATGAAGCTAACACTTAAATGCGGGTCTAACAACTACTAGAGAAACAAAATTCAAGGGTTAGGTGCACTATTTGAAGTGTCTCAGTCACTATAAATTTTTTTGATATTGATGCAACTAAACTAAAGGAGGCATGGGTTAAAGGGTGTTGCAAGTGTTGGTGTACAAAAATTAAAGATGACTGAAATAATAGGGGAATAAAAGAGAATGACGACTATAAAAGGTACGAAAGAAATAAGATTGTTGTTATAAATGACATCTACTACTAGTCTATTAATACAAAGAGAAAAATTGCCACATAGGCCCTAAAATAAACTTAATAACTAAGCAAACGGTACAAACTAGAAAATACTAAAGTACCCTTAAAACTAAACTTAATAACTACGTTAAAGAACCTAGAAGTTAAGCATATTTGGCAACCTCGAAGCACGCCGATAACAACCTCGAAGCTTTACGACACGAACAACAACATCTTCGAATAACAACATCAAGCGTGAACATCGAGCATCGCTTCGATTAACAATAACTTCTGAATATTGAATTGCTCTTCAATAGCGATGACCAAATACATCTAAATCGACTATGTATTGTTGTTAGCATTTGCAGAAAGATGACATTTGAAAACATTATTCTTTCATTCAACCATTTGGTGAGAGTGAGATAACCTCATCCTGAATGATATTTCTTATCTACTCGATCCATCTTTCTATTAAAGACCGACTATTGGATCACTATATGATTCATAGAATTGAAAGCATTGGACTTGATGGTTCAACACTTAAGAGATGAGGCCCAAATTGAGATTACTTAGACCGAAGGATACCATGCATGGTTTAGATGAGTGGAGAAGTTATACATAGGTCCTTTTGATCTTGTGGGGAACCATGTTTGCAGCACTTGCCTTTGTTAATCGTCGAGAGGTCTATAGACTATGTAGGTGCATTTAATTGCAAATGTCATCATGTATGTTCTTAGTTTTATTTTCATCTCTTGTAAGGGCTGTTTTTCAATTTGTTTTATCTCAATAAAATAATTTATGTTCTTAATTATTATTATTATTATTATTATTATTATTATTATTATTATTATTATTATTATTATTATTATTATTATTATTATTATTATTATTATTATTATTATTATTACGGTAAATTCTTCGCTACTCTTTGTAAATTTATGACTAATTTATTCTTTAAATGTGTTAAAGTGTTTTCGGATCGATTTGAATTGATTTTGAAAGTATTTGATATTCAAATTGATTAAATTATATATATATATATATATATATATTGATTTGGATTGAACTTGCAAATTTGTTTTTGTTAAATTGATCGGATAGATGAAAAATACAAAAATATTTGAAACAATAACTTATTTATGAATTTTTAGATAGAAGGCATATATATATATATATATATATATATATATATATATATATATATATATATATATATATATGAGTATTGTATTATCTATCACGATGTAATAATAAATTACATTCTTTAAGATATTTAATAATGTAAATTGGCCTAAATTGTGTTAGAGAAATAAGTATGCATTTGATTTTTTTAAACTTAAAACATTATTTTATTCACTATAAATTTTTTAATTGTAATATTCTTAACTTGTTCTTAGACATAAGTTAGCAACATCCTAGAGAATGTATGTTTCTAGCCAACATATTCGTCATAATCTATTTTATTTATTTATTGTAATGTAAAAAAATAGATAAGTTTTTATTCATTTATATTATAAAATGAATGGATATAATTCAATGAATTAATTAATTTTTATTAATATAATTAATAAATAAATGGTGAATTATTGGATGAAATTATCACTCTATAGTCACATCTAAGAATACAAGCTTACATTAAAAAAGTCTCTTAAGTATAAATTCATGAAGTTTGGACATAGATATCCTTTTCTTATCACCATCCTCTTCCTCACTCATGCAATCTCTTCCATGTAACTCTCTTTCTCTCTCTGACACTCTTTACTACCTGTCTGTGTTTCAATATACAAAAATCTAGAAATTTTGATATCTTTGTTGTGAATTTTATTGCTTTTGTGTTTGTTTTATATTTAAAAGTTTAATTTTTTGACGATGGGTCATTGAGAATTGGATGTGATGCTATGTTTGAATTTTGATGTTGAAGTTCCAACACCCCTTTTCCAAAAACAAAACTAGAGTTAATTTTATGATGTTGTTATTGTTTGAATCTTCAAATTCTGCTGGTTGAAAGTAAATTTCAAGATATGTAAGTTAGGTCTTTGAATTACTTGAAGCTTGCATAGTTGCATTGTAGCTGTAATGTTAATGGTTTGAAAAAGTTACTACAAATTAGAGATTTGAAGTTTTTGCAGACACTTTTAACTCAGAATACTAAGCATTTTGAGTGTGATTCATATTCGCCGATAAATGGTGAACAATAGCATCTGTCTTTTGGATTTTGCCCTTATGTTTGTTAGGGTACCGTACCGCTAGGAATGTTTGGGGTGGCCAAGCGGAGATTTTTGTATGGTCTGAACATATGCTTTTAAGTGGAGGCAATCTTCAGCCTACAAGCCAGTTTTGTATGGTTGAGTGAGGTCCAACCACATTTTTTAACATGATATCAAGACCCCAATTTAAGATCTGTTGGGCAACCTGTTATTAGGTTTCTGATATCAGGCCACCCATCATGTCTCGTCCTTGGCGTGAGGGGATGTGTTAAGAGTCCTACATCGGCACAATTGGCTGAACTCCGTGTTCAATTATTGTGTTTTTGTGTGTTCATTTACCTACTTACTTTAGAACCGAGTTTGCTACTCTAACAAAGCATTTTTTTGGCAGTGAAATTTCTTTGTGCTATACAAGGACAAGGAGAATCAACTCATGGATGCACTAATAAAATCCAAAAGGATTACATGTAAGAGTGGCATTCTTTTTTTAAATGGATTGTCAATTCATTTTAAGTATCCACCTGAGTCGCATATTTGTTTGATTGGTTAGAGTGCAGGATGGTTCCACATTACATCCTGAGAATGTATTAAGGAGGAAACTTGTGCTTTCTGCTTTGGTCACAGCTGTTGTTTTTCCAACTTTATCTTCGGATGCGAAGGCGAAAAATTTGAATCATATACTGAAAAACGTGTGTTACAACAAAATAGGAATATACAAAAGCAGAACAATGCACCAGATGACTTCCCAAATTTTATTAGAGAAGGTAATGTTCATTGTTTTTTTCATACATGGTTAAGTTAATTTGTGATTTCTCTATTATGTGTCACAGTTGAGCTTTTTTTGTTGAAATTTAGTGTTGAAAAGTTAGGAGCCTAATGCGGATATGATGTTTTGGTTTATTAATACAATTTTCAGGTTTTGAAGTTAAATTGGTAGCACCAGATGACTATGTAAAAGCGTGATTGGGGCTAATATACAGAGATTTTGAAGTTGGTACAGGTGATTGTCAAAGGATGGTCAGCAGGTTTTTCTTTTATTTTCTTTCCAACCGACTATTTCTTTCTTTGTTATTTTATCTTAATTGTTTGGAAGAATAAGTTCACACAAATATTAGGCAGAATGAGAACTAGAATTGTGTCTATGTAGTATTTTGCAATGAGCTACTACTCTAAATACCTTGAGTTTGTCGAGATGGGGAAAATTGGATACCGATGTTCTAAATTTTAGCAAACTATACTACAAGAATGCATGCAACTTTTAGCCTCTAGACACACTATCCATTAAACTTGACTTTAGCACACAATTCATGCCTTGCAGGTCACATTTCACTATGTTGGCTATAACGAATCCGGCCGTATTGACAGTACTTATTTGCAAGGTTCTCCTGCCAAAATCCGCATGGGTAACAAGGCATTGGTTCCAGGTAAAGAAAAATTTAGTATTGTCGTTCCTTGTGTAGATTGTACGACAAAAACATTCATCATTTGCGTTCTTTTATGTTTTCCACATTTTCTAATGTAGGATTTGAGGAAGGAATTAGGGACATGAAAGCAGGTGGGAAGAGAAGAATCATTATTCCCCTGATCTTGGACCCCAGTACATCCTTATTTTCTTCCCATGTTTGATAATGACTACTAGAAACTTATGCTAAGGTCAATGAAATTTTTCCTGTGCTTATCTTGTCATGAGTAGCATGGTGATTGGTGTTTTGTGTTGTGCAGGTAGGGCCTTCAACATTTTTCAGCTCAAAACAATTTGAAGTTTTTGATATTGAATTATTAAGCATACAAAACTGTGAAAGAAGAACCATAGGATTTTACTCTGATGTTGTATGCAGTTGAGATAAGGATCATGTGATGTATACAGAGCACAAATATTAGCTAGATACTAAATTAGGATATTGCTTTGTAGCTATTGTCAAGTATTCTTTATTGTTTTGTATATGTATTATGAAAATACTTAGAAATTTTCAGTTGAATCCTCTTATCTTCACTCCATTAGATGGTTCAGCAACAATAAGTTTTAGTGTAGGTGCTGTTAGAATCAAAACTTGGTATTTCTTTTTGATAATTCCAAATACCTATTATTCATTACTAAGTTAATATTATTATAAGAAATTTTTTGAGCCGATTATTTTTAAAATCATAATCTCTCTAGAAGCTAATCAAACACAGACATTGTAAACATAATTTATAAGCATTTAGTGTGCATTTATTAAATAATCGGATTTCTGAGTACAAATATGCATAGAAAAGTATAAATATTTGTTTTATATTCATTTTGATCCTCAAAATCTCAATTTTTTTTCCTGAACAAGAGTGTTAAAATTAAATCCTAATGTTTTTCTGGTTATATTAAATTTCAAATGTTTTTAGAATAATTTTTTGTTTTTTTTAATTATCGCTTGCAAAGTTTAAGGTAATATTAATTGCACTTATGTCAAAATTACCCTAATCATTTATTACAGAAAGAGAGAAAAAATCAAATGCATTTGACAAATAATTAAGACATTAAGACTATATATTAAAGATAAAAATTACTTGTTTAAAAAATAATTTTTTTGGGTGTAAAAATGATAAAAGTCACACTTAAATTTTTTTAATCAATTCATCCATATACAAAAAATTGTCTTGCCTTGGTTTATATATTTGAATTTTTATACAACAGCGACAGGGAATTCAAACAGTCACATTTCACATATTTATATTTAGTGTGCATTTATTTAACAATCCCTCGCATTTCTAATACCCAAAACAAATCCTATAGAAAGGGAAGTCAAAGTCAACAATCCGTCACATTTATATGTATTTAGTGTGCATTTATTTAACAATCCCTCGCATTTCTAATCAAATATTTCCTATTTTGAGTACAAATATGCATAAAAAAATATAAATATTTGTTATAATTATTTTGATCCTCAAAATCTCATAATTTTTTCTTGATTTAGTAAGTTTTTCTTTTCCGAATAAGAGTGTTAAAATTAAATCCTAAATTTTTTTTATGGTAACTAGTAACAAATCCGTGTCTACGCACGGGGTTCTGATCTGGTACGCGCATATTTTTATATAATATATTTATTTTAAATAAAAAGTTAAAAAAATTAGATTAATAATTAAAAAAATCGTATATAAAAATATTAAGATCTATAATAGATTTTATGCGTATATCATTTAAGGATGATAAATATTTGGATCATAAATACTATTTTTCGTATATAAAAATATTTAATGAATAACATATTTTTCTCGTAAAAAAATATTATTTTTTTCTGGTATCGTTTACAAAATTATCCAAATCAATAGTAAATTTTTGTATATAATAATATTTATATCTATAATAGATTTATTTCCAGCATAAATTTTTTTCAGATATAGTTTACAAAAATATCTGAATCAATAATAAATTTTCGTACATAAAAAAATATTTAGATCAATAATATAATTTTTCTCGTTTACGATTTTTGTATAAATAATACATTTTCCCCGTATACAAATGTTATGTTTGTTTTCGTATCATTTACAAAAAAAATATTTGAATCAAAAGTAAATTTTCATATATAAAAATATTAAGATCAATAATAAATTTGTTTCCCGTATACCATTTTTTAATCAAAGATTTTTGTAGTATAAATATCATTTTTAGTATATACAAATATTATTTCTCGTATATAAATAGAGTTTTTCCCATATACAAATATTATTTTTGTTTAGACATCGTTTACAAAAATATTTAGATTAATAGTAAATTTTCGTATATTAAAATATTTAGATCAATAATAGATGTTATCTCATATATCACTTTTAGATAAAAAAAATATTTGAATCATAAATACTATTTTTCGTATATAAAAATATTTGAATCAATAATAAACTTGTTCCCGTATTTAAATATTATTTATTTTCAACTATTTTTATTTTAAAGAAACAGTTATATTTATTATTTCTTATTCTATTATTTCTTATTCTATATTTGGAAGGATGAAATTGAAAAACTATTTGAAACTCATATTTACCTTTTATCTTGAAAAATGTATCAAATGTTAAATTAATATTATGAAATGTTGAAAGAAGAGATTTGGAAGAAGAAATTTAAACAATGAGAAAATTTCAACATTGTGAGATAATGAAAAATATATATAAATATGGTGAGAGGAAAGACATGATGAATGAGTAGGTGAGAAGAAATATATGGAGATATATGTGTTTGTTAAATAAAATGGGTTAAGAAATGAAAAAGTATTGATGAGAAATATGATAAGATTGTCAAAGATAACATTGGGAATGAAAAAGAAAGATAAAAATATGAATATGATTTTTTGTTGCACATGAAATGATGAACAATCATGGGAATTGATTGAAATCTATAATAAAAAGACAATATTTAACCTCAAATTAGTAATATGTTTGAAAAGTAACAAAGGGTAAAAGGGTGATTTCCAGAATATCAATTTTTCTTATATTATTGATATTAAATTCCAAATATTTATATTTATTTGACAAAGATACAATTTATTATCAAGATTATAATTAACAAATGATATTAATCACCCCTATAAATAAAATTGTCATATTTAACATTTTTACTCACATTAACAAAATATAATAATAATAATAATAATAAATAAATAAAATCAATTCAAACAGTCATCCCACAAATTTAGTTAAATAAGCGTTACATTAGATGCTAAAATCTTGGGGTTTTCTTGTTCCTTCTTCGCCAAGTTTCCTCTCTTCTATATATATATCTTTCTCTTTCAATTTTCTTTGTATCTATCAAAAAACCATTCATTTGTTTTTCTATACTCTATACTCTTTCTTCAATTCAACGTGTTTCTTGAACAAGACCTATTATATCAACAACAAAACAGTTTCAGTGTTAGTGTTGGAAATTGTTTCTTGTTTTTTAATTTATTGATATCTGTTTATTGTTGAAGAATCTTGTAGTTTTGATTGATAATGTGGTTTTTGAATGATTTCTTGGCAGGGAAGGTATTGCGAAATTTGCGAAAATGAGCTGGGATTTGGAGATGAGTACTGTATTCAAGAATATGAATGCACCTATGAATGCACCTTTTCTTGAACCTTGGGAAACTGAAATGATGCCGATTGATCCGCGGGATCCAAATGAGGATGATGAATATGTTGATATCATGGCGCGCGATGGACCTTTGATGGTGACAGATCCATTTGAAGGAGTTGCTGAGAGTTCGGGATCCTTTGGTGATACAGACAATGATGATCATGATTCCTTCGGTGATCCAGAAGCCGAATCACGAATGTATGCTGATACGGCTTCCTCTTCAATGCACGATGTTTGGAATGAACCACTCCGACAAAGGTACATTTCTTTCTCAGTAATGAT
>CM038796.1:19740979-19811786 GCA_021764765.1 Vicia sativa | reverse complement strand
TACTTGGCAGAAAACTGGTAACGCTTGGTCGCGCACTAAGATAGTATATGTGGACGACACTACCTTGTTGATTTCAAGATGGATCCGATAAAATACATCTTTTGAGAAACTGGGTTTCCGAAGAATAGTAAGATGGTAAATGATCTTGACCGAATACGATATCCAAGACACTTCTCAAAGCGATCAAAGGAAGTGTGGTAGCGATCATTTGGTTATATTGCCGTAGATGACTATCGCCTATGCATTCAATTTTAAGATGTTTTACTAGTCATGATAAGAACTGTGCCTGTACGAAGGACTCGAATAAGGATCCCGGCGGATTATGGTCTTTGATGGAGCCTCAAACGACTTGGTAATGGTATTGGCGCATCATTATATCCTCGTAGTGGATACACGCTTTCACCGCGGATTATGTTTCAAATTGCACGTAATAACATGGTTTAGTATTTGCGGCATCATGGGTCTTAAAGTCGCTATTGACTTAAGAATCAAGTTCTTACGAAAGTATATGGAGACTCAACTTTAGTGATCGTCAGATAGCGTTTAGGGATACGGAAGCATCCTAATCTCATTCCGTATCGGAGCATGTTTTGAGTTTGATTCCTACTCAAGAAATCACTTTTGATCACATTCCATTTAGAAGAGAATCACCTGCGGACGCTGCTGGCTACTAGTGTCATCTATGTTCAAGGTCGATGGACAACGAGGTTCTCGTGATCATCATTGAGAAGTTTGACGAACCAAATATATTGTTACGAGCTTGATATGTAAGAGAAACCTTGGTATTACGTATGTGAAGAGGTATTGAGACTGTGGAATATTCCGGCAGGGCATCCACAATGATAAGAAGTTCATGAGAAGATTCGCCTCAAATTTTTTCAAGAACGGTATTCTATATAAGCGCAACTAATACTTGTGCTTTCATCTGTAGTAGATCAAAACAAAGAATGCGATTATAGAAGAGTTACGGTATATGATTTGGTACGGTAACCAAAGTGGGATACACTATGGCTAAGAAGATTTTGAGAACAAGTTATTATTGGTCCACTATGAAAGCTGATTATTATCATTATTTATCTTACAAATGCGACGATGCCGAGTAGTACACGATTTCCAGATTGATGTTTAATTCTCCTTGGCCTTTGCAATGTGGGGCATTGACATGATCGGAGAAATCAAGACCATAAACAATGGACATCAAGCCATCCTTGTGGCAACCGATTACTTTTACTAAATGGGTAGAGCAATTTCGTATGCATCCGTTACAAGAATGTTGGTGGCTCGCTTCATCAACATAATCTTATCTCGCTTGTGATACCCCCTTAAAGGATTATCGTATAACGGTTCTAATCTCAACAATAAGATGATCAATCAATTTCAGACGTAGCTCAAGATCAAGCATCATCAATTTCTTCCATATCGGTTTAAGATGAATGGCGCAAAGCCGCTAACAAGAAATAAGAAGATTACATAAGATGATAAAGGATTTACAAAGATTGGCATGAGATGTTACTATTTGTTTCTTCATGGTTATCGTGACTACAAAGACGAATATCAATGTGGGCAACCCTTCTCTCGAGATAATGTATGGAAGCTGTTTTACCATCGAGGTTCAGATACTTCAAACCGTAGTCCTCAAAGACGCAGAAGTTAGGCGAAGACGATCGTTCGTACTGCTTCACCTGATTAATTTGATCGATGAGAACGATCACCATCCGCTACGGATGATTTATCGTAAACTAATAATCGAGTATTTAATAAGAAGGTCAAGCAATCGAGTCTACCAAGCCTGGTGATCTAGTAGTCGTTTATCATTCTTCCACAAGGTGATCTCTGTGGGCAAATGGACTCCACCTATGAGGGACCATTTGTAGTCAAGAAAGTATTTTCTACGAGCTATGATACTTAGCACCATGGATGGTGTAAGACTTCCCACACCGTGAACGCAGCATAGTCAAAAATACTACGATAAGAGACCCGCTAGGTCGATTTAACCTAGGCAAAAATAAGGGATCCAAGTAACCAAAAGGTTCGGCAAAATAAAGGATATATACAAAATATGTACACCCGCAAGTCGAAAACTCAAAAGGCGGTTGGACAAAAAAGGGTATCCTTGAGATGAAACCCAAAGGCGGTTCTAGGTAAAGTTAGATTTAAGCGCATTTACTATGTTCCTTCCGTATCACCTCGCTCTTACTACTAAAGCATTTAAGATTCAAATGGCGTAAGATCAATTCACTCACTTTCTAATGGCAAAGGAGATGAGATAGTTGAAATATATGAGTACTAGCATAGTGGAACTTAACGAGATTGTTTCGCATAGCTTTTACCTTCTTGTGTACAAACCACTTGGCCATACTACCTTTCAAATAAACGCAAGCTTTTTTCTCTTACAATTTCGTTGTTGTTTTTGCAATAAGTCCAACGCTTGTTTTGAATGACTATACGATTTGACAATAAGAATCTAATCACAAACATACTAAAAGTTTAACATGCAAAAGTACTTACTAATGTGTTCCGTGAATTGGGATGACGATTTAGAGTCACCAAATAGTTCTCACAGCAGCATAAAGGTGTCACCACAACACACCTTCCTGTACGGAGTATATGTTAATCCACAAGCGGATTCCACCAACCGAGCAATGCGGCATTGCAGTAATACTTATTTCCTGTGGATATTTTTAACTCTTTCGGTGTATCGGTACAAGACGGACGAGTAGTGCATCGGAGGGAAATACACCTTTTATTTTCAACCAGAGATTACAATGACTGCATTCAGTTCTGCTTTTCCTCAAATATCAAATGCTCTCCAGCAGATCTACACTTGGAATTTTGAGTAGCACCTCCGTAAATTTCGACAGGTATGTCTCAAATGACGCATTCTCCTCGAGAGTCCATATATGAGATCTCCAACAATCTAGTCTCTCAATTTTCCTCAACAATATCTAGGCGGAAGACTTGGTCGATAGTGTATTGGAGGAATGGATATTTCTTTCTTTCAAAAGTGGATCTTCACCTGCGGTGAGCGGGGTTTTTTAAATGTAATATCCAGATCTTCTTTGGTGGCGGATGTTGTAATATACAACATCTATCATCATACATTTTTGGTCATAATTATGCGTCATTGTATTCCGGCATGCTACATACGCATAAAACACAAATTTGTATCAAAGTTCCTCTTGTTTTCGGAAATGGTTACCGGGGTATTGCTGTTGTTTTTCGGGCGACGTTTGTGATAAACCCTCGAACCAGACGGAAACTATCCGGGACATTTCTTTCGTTATTCCGATAACAGTAATGGATCAACACCATGCACGTAGAAGTTATGCCAATGGCAATTTCTCGTAGTAATCGGTTAATTTAAGATTATTTTGGCTTTTTTGCTGGCGCAATGGTGTAGTGTTTAGTGATGACGACTCGGTGTTTTTGATGGTATCTAAGTTTATCTTTATTATGCATAATGGGTTTTGCATGCATATATGGTTAAAATCAATATAAACGGCACATTTAAAGTGAAATACGTCTAATGGATGGCTTTTTCGGATGGCATCTTAAGCCCATTTCCTTTTCTGTAACATTTGGTCTAACAGTTATATACTTCAAAGACGACTTTCCTAGATGGTATCTTAAGCATTTTATAATTTTCGTGTTTAGTGGCTTAATCGTTCTTCAGCGTTTCCAATTTTTCCAGCGGTATTTCAAAATGGTTTTGCGGGCGGTGTGTGGTTAGTGTTACCGGTTTTCTACGGTGTTGCGGAAAAGAGTGCATGTCAATCTAACCTTCCGTACAAGAAGATTGAAGGGGTGTTGTACGGGTTTGTTTATTTGTTCAAGCGGCATTTATATTGGGATTTTCAAGAGCGATATAAATTTTTCTGTATATCAATGTAAATTAGGGCTTGGTTTTGCAAGATGGATTTCAATATTTGGGCGGTTTTTGGTGTTTTATGCGCAGATGTTAGCGCCATGTTGCATTGCTGTATGGTTAAAATGGATGTAATGGTTAATATTTTAGTTATTTTTTGTTGGCGGTTGATGATTTACCAAGAAAATCAAGATGGTTAAAAGCAAACTTTTTGGGGCTAGGGTTAAGTCAACCTAACTTTGACGGATTAACTTTCTATATTATTTGTAATTTTATGGTTTACTTTTTGGTAATCATGTTTGGCAAGAATGTCAAAATGTTTGCTTGAGAGGTATAGTTAAAATATTATGTGTTATAAAAGTTAACTTTTGGATGGAAGATATGGTAGTGGTAATCCAATTGAGATGAAATTAAAGATATTGTTTAGAGGATTTTCAGAGCGTAAAAGTGAATACCGTGGGCGGTGAAAGCGGCATTGTTTTGGTAATGGAAATTGCATGGTGATATTTTTGCTGGGGCCGGTAAAATTTTTCCAAATGGGGTTATAATTTTTGACGGTAAATTGTTGGTGATGTTGTTTTTTGACTTCATAAAAGTTGGTATTTGTGGATTTTCTATTTTCATGGTTTATGGCGGAATTTTATAATATTTAATTTTAAAATAAATTATGTAAAATATGAAATTAAGTTTTTTTTGGGGTGGATTATATTTTTGCCCAAGAAAGTATATATTGCTGGCCGGTGGTGGCGGTGGCTGGATGGTTGGATAAGTGGCTGATGGTGGCGGTGGCGGTAATGCATAACGGTAAGTTATTTTGCGTGGCAGGGGATGAATGCTTTAGGCAACGGTAAATTGGCAAGATGGAAGGGGCTTTTCAACGGTTGTTTTTGGTGGGTGGGTATGAGTGGTGGCATTATTATAGGATAAAAGCGGATGGCGTGGCGTTATGTTTGCGGTTATGTTTGGCCAGATGGCATTGAATTGATTTAATGTGCCATGCGGATATTGGTGGTTGGCTCGGGTAATGTAGTTGAATGTTTAAAATATGAGAGGCTATTTTAGGGTTTTAATGAAAGTTAATGGGTTATTTCAGATGGTTTGGTGGTGGATTTCATTAATGTGTTGGCAGCTTTTGATGGGGTAGGGTTTTTCTTGTATGATATGGTTATGCATTTTGTGTTGTTATGACGGAAAGGGGTTGCGGGGATGGTTTGATCACATGTTGGTGGTGTAGGAAGTGGTTCGGAGCTTGTTGTTTGGTGACGTTTTATTGCATGCGGTGGTTGTCATTATTATTTTCATTTTATAACACTGTATGACATATGGCGTGGTGGTAAAGATTACCGTGTAAGATGTTTGGAAAGGATATGGGTTCGATTCCAATGGTACCGTTTTTTTTTTTTCTAAAACTTGCTATTATTTTTATATTTTCTTTATTTTTAATATTTTCATTATATTTTAATTTTTTCATAATTTTTATTTTATTAAAATTAAAAATATTTTATTTTTGTATTTATTTTTTAAAATGTTTATTTAATTTTATATTAAAAATATTTTTGCATATATTTTGTTTTTATTTTTATTTTTAGTATTTAAATTATTATAATTGTATTTAATTATTAAATTTTTTTCTAAAATTTAAAATTATTTTAGCATATTTATTTATTTGGATATAATAATTTTCTCATATTAAAATTTGCATTTTTCAATATTTTTTCTTGTTCATCTATATTGTATTTTGGCTTTTCTTTTTTGAGAGGTTCGATCTTATTTTTTTTTTTCATTTTATCGTTTTATTTTTTCCAATAATGTAATTGCTATGGGATGTAATAGTTTAATTTAGGACTTTATTTTTCTGTATTTTTTTATATTCTAAAGCCATGTAATAGCGTAGGTTTTATTTTTCTGCATTTTTTATATTTCGCTTTATATTCTGATTTTATTTTGCACTTTATCAATTGATAGTAATTAGGCGTATGGTAAGATAATAATGATATAGTTTACTAATTTTCAAGATAATATATTCGAATTCAATATACTTTATCACATACGTACTTTAGGTAATTTCTCTCGATGCTTTTCGATTCAAAATGGTCATGTCCTCGAACGTAGAGGTTCTAGCACTGCTGTTTCTCTAAACAAATCATCATAGTCTTTCGATACAAAGATCATAAGACCATGATGTCGCCTCCACATGATCTTGACTTCATTGTCGCCTACTTAAAATGATGATAGTCCTTCGAATGTGTAGATACTTCCTACAAGTTGCCGATGACCATCCGATGTCTTTCGAATGTCCCGCTTATATCCAAATCTAATGGAGCTACCTACTAACTAATGGTATGGCTAGCGCTATTCTAAAGGAACGAAGTACAACAAAATGACCAATTGAAGTGGGTAATAAGTCTTTTAGTTGCTTGCTTTAAACCAAATGCTTTTCACACCACACACTTTTTTCAAAGTTCAAACTTTTCAAAACAAAACATTTTAACACTTTGTATAAACTCCTACATGAAGTCATTACAAAGTCAAAGCGAAATGCCTTTTTAAACATTTTTGTCAAAACACATGTAAAGCAATTTTAAAAAGTGATCTAGAGCAATCTAAGAGTCAGAGATAATTACGGATGGAAAGGGTGCTAATACCTTTCCTTTTTCATAACCATTCTCTCGAACTCATAATTCTAACGAAGGTCTTTTTTTCGTTACTTTTACCTTCCCTTAATTGGATAAAAATAAAAGTCGGTGGCTACCTTGCTATCCGCATATTTGATACAAAATCCTACAAAGTCAGCTTCACCATACAACCATTCCAATAGCCCAGATATAGTAATCGATGATTGTTGGGCTTCAAGAACAAGATCAAGATATGATTGAAGCTAAGAAGATCGAGTTTGACCTCCGCTGAGACTCCGAATGTGATCAATGCGCCTATGCGAACCATGACAAGAGTTCCAATGTGTTGGTGACGATACTTATGTTTTCAACATAGATGACTTGACCATTCTTCCGATGACCTGTTAAGAAGAATTTGTCAAGCCTAAGGTCAATCCGTGATGCCTGAGAATTGTCGCTGGTGCCCATCTCGCATGGTCAGGCTTGGTTGAGAAGGCGTTGTTCGGTATGATGGATAACCATGAGATACTATTTCGAAACCACCGTGCGTAAGCCGTGAAGAAATGTCTAAGTTGAAGATTGACAATGCAAACGAAACTGCATTTATCCTGTGGGATACCTTGGGCGCAAGTGGAAAATATGATTACATGGTGAAGTACACTGCCTCGAGTAGTTACAAGATCTCATTGAAGATGTTAAGGCGACTGGATGGGGTGACGATTTCTTTAAGACTATGCCGATGTTAACACAATAAGGATTTCCTCCGATCCTCGTTTAGAGTGGCGCCTCTCATTATCACTTCTCCAAGACCAAAGGCCATATTCCTCTCGACAAGGCTATCCCTTGGAATTATGGAGTGATGTTTACTATCATGGTGTCAAGCAAGACCTCTCGACAATTGAAGATCTTACCATTGGAGCTTCTATTCGACATCGACAAACATCACCGGATCCAAGTATAGACCATAACCTAAGTGGTATTCTCTCCGTAGATCTCTCTCCAAAAGACATCGCGATTCGTTTGATTTCATTACTCCACCAATATCCCCAGCTAGAGGGAAAGAACCAAGTGGCTCATCCCGTCAACTGTAGTACCAGGAAGTTATCAAGACACTCCAAACAAGAAGTGGAGGAAATTTCAAGATCATCAAGAGTGATTAATGTTGTGGAACAAATGGGACAAACTCAATAAGATATCCATGCTTGCTTCGCTTCTTGTGCTCGAGGCTCATGCTAATGCCTTGGTGAAGTTTCTCAAGAATGCTCATGTGCCGCAAGACACTACCATCGATCAATTCGGTTTGTATTGCTAGCTGTCGCCAACAACGGCTTAGGCTTCTCGATGTCGATTGACTTCTCCGAAAGAAACACAACAAAGCCTTGCACATCTCTCATGAATGCAAGGGCACTACACTGCCTCATGTCTTTGTGGATACCGGCTCGCTTTGAATATCCTTCCGAAGGTCGCTTTTGATCGACTTGATGTCGAAGGGTTGGTTCTCGAGACCCAGGACATAATCGTGAGAGCTTTTGATGGTTCTAAGCGTAACAAGATTGAGAACTCATCACTCGTTAAAGTCGGTTCCCGTACTTTTGACTCCACTTTTGTCATGGACATTCGTCCTTTACTCTTGCCTACTTGGACGCCCTTGATACATGGGGCGTGTCAGTACTCTACCTTGCATCGAAACTCAAGTACCTGGAGTGGAAGGTTGTCAAAGATGTGGTGAAGAAGAGTATATGGTCACTATCTAGGCCATTCCGCTATCTCGAGATGGAGGGTGAATTTTCGAGACTCTTGTCAAGCTTTGAAACAATCCTCGCAGTCATGCCTGCTGACTCTCCAAAGTTGCTAAAGTTCCGCCTAGGATGGCCTCACCGAAAGATGCTCAAGTCGCTGGAAAAAGGAGGTAGTGTATTTGGGACAGCCCCCATCTTCCCTTCAAATGACAAGACGGGTTTAGGCTTCACCATCAAGGGTCAAAGGTGATACGCCGCGAACGTGCGCCAACTTCCTTTCCGTGATCAGCCAGTGGAATCCATGTTAGAAGACGATTTACAACGGCTTCGACATCAACAAGTGGATCTTCCTAACTCCGCATCATGGGTCAAAGAATTGAAGATCAAGACGCTATACCAATCTCCTTTAGTGGAGTGATTGCTCTTGTTTTGTTTTGTTTTCGTATTTTTTATGTTTTGAACAATAAACTTTGAAAGCCTAGTGCCTTGCCCGAGGCATCATGGCTCGTTTATAGGGTTATTATCTGCTGCCATGATTTTCATTCAATAAATTCGTTGGACTTTTGCATTCAATTGTTTGTTTTCTTTCTTTACTTTATCACCCTTCAAAAGCTATGTGTTTTTATACACACCCACGGATACAACGCAGAATCATCCGAATCTTGTTAATAAAACATGCTGCGTTAATATGACTTCAATAATCCGATCAAGTCAAGACGAAGTGAGGAAGATTGTAGTGCTGTGAGAATCCGCAGACCGCTAAGAAGAGCGAAGTTATACAACCACCGAAGAGCAAGTCGAGGTTGTGAATTGGGTAATCGAAGATGTAAAAGAGATCAAGATAGAGCGGGTCTTGAGAACTAGTGTTAAAGAAAGGTTGGTTCAGATGTTACTAGACTACGTTGAGGTTTTTGCTTGGTCATATAAGACATGCCGTTTAGACATTGATATTGTAGTGCACCGATTGCAACAAAAGAAGGTTTTCCTCAAGAAATGAATGTTCACGACGCGGCCCGAGATGTCGAGAAAATCAAAGCCAAGTTATGAAGCAGCTTCAACGCTGGTTTCCTAGCTGCATTTCCTATCCCCTGGGTTGTAATGTGGTACCCGTGTCAAGAAGGATGGTAAGTACTAATGTGTGTGGATTATGTAGATCTAAACAAAGCAAGTCCGAAGATGATTTCCACTTCCTCACATTGATGTTCGCTGATAACACCGCCAGATAAGGTTTCTCCTTCATGGATGGTTTCTCCTGCTATAACCGATCAAATGGTGGAAGACATTTTGGAAAGACTATGTTATAGCACTTTCTCGCTACAAGGTTATGCCGCTTGGATCGAAGAACACGGGCGCCACTTATCGTGCTATGGTAACATTATTTCATGACATGATTCATCACGAGATGAGGTCTACGCCGACGACGATAGGGGCGGCCACGGATCAAGAAGAGTATCTTGATCATCTACTGTAAACTGCTTGATAGGTTGAAGAAGTATGATCGAGACTCAATCTAACAAGTGCACCTTTGAGTCGATCCGAAAACTCCTAGGGTTTGCTGTCGTGGTAAAGGTATTGAAGTCGATCCCGCCAAGGTTAAAGCTATTCAAGAAATGCCAGCCTCAAGACAGTGAGAAGGAGGTCGAGGTTTCAAATTGAACTACATTGCCATTCTATTTGCACACCTAATCGCTACTTGTGAGCCAATCTTCAAGTTATTAAAGAAAGATCAAGTAGTGGAATGGAATGACGATTGCCGATCGCTTTTGACAAAATCAAGGAATACCTTCGTAATCCTCCTATTCCGATGCCGCCTCCGGGAAGACCTCTTATCATGTACTGATGTTGTTAGAGAACTCAATGGGGGTGTGTTGGGAAACATGACGAAGTCCGGTCGAAAAGAGCATGCAATATACTACCTTAGCAAAAGTTTACCGATCGTGAAACAAGATACTCAACTTGAGAAAACTTGTAACGCGCTGCTCGTCACGACTAAGACAGAGATATGTTGACTCACACTACCTTGTTGATTTCCAAGATGGATCCGATAAAATACATATTTGAGAAACCAGCTCTCCGAAGAATTGCAAGATGGCAAAATGATCTTGACCGAATATGACATCCAAGACACTTCTTTAAAGCGATCAAAGGAAGTGTGTAGCGATCATTTGCTCATCAAGCCGTAGATGACTATCGGCCTATGCGCTGAATTTCCGTATGAGGATGTTCTACTAGTTACAGATTATGAAGAACTGTGCCCGCATTTAAGGACCAATCAGATCCCGATGGACTATGGTCTTGATGGAGCCTCAAACACACTTGGCAATGGCATTGGCCATCATTACATCCCCTATCATGATATACTTTCACCGCCAGATTATGTTTCAGCTTCACTAACAATATGGCCGAGTACGGTTGCATCATGGGTCTTAAAGTCGTTAATGGACTTAAGAATCAAGTTCTTACAAGTGTATGGAGACTCACTTTAGTGATCGACCGATGGCGAGCAGGATACGAAGCATCCGAATCTCATTCCATATCGAGCATGTTCGAGTTTGATTCCTACTTTGAAGAGATCACTTTCAATCATATTCCACGTGAGAAATGGCACGATTAGCTAATGTCGCCTATGTTCAAGGTCGATGGGACAACGAGGCTCCCCTGATCATCATTGAGAAGTTCGACTAACCAACAGATTGTTGTGAGCTTGACGCAGTAAGAGAAACCTTGAGACTGTGAATATTCCGCAGGGCATCGTTAATGATAAGAAGTTCATGAGAAGATTTGCATCCAAATTCTTCCTCAAGAACGATATCTTAAGTGCGAACCACGACTTGTGCTTACTCCGCTGTGTAGATCGTAAAACCGCAATGCGATCATGGAAGAGTTACACGAAGCATTCAACTTCAAACGGACACACCATGGCTAAGAAGATTTTGAGAACAGTTACCATTGGTCCACCATGGAAGCCGATTGTCACCGTTATGCTCGATCTTGTCACAAGTGCCGACGACGCGACAAAGTACACGTATTTCCAAGACTAATGTTTTAACTTCTCCTTGGCCTTTTGCAATGTGGGGCATTGACATGATTGAGAAATTAAGCCTTCCAACTGACATCGTTTCATCCTTGTGGCAATCGACATTTTACCAAGTGGGCAAATTTCGATGCATCCTGTTATCAAGAATACTCGATTCATCAAACATAACCTCATCCGGCCGATATGGCACTCCCGAAAGGATTATCACAGTATAACGGTTCCAATCTCAACAACAAGATGATCACCGAACTCGCACGCAGCTTCAAGATCAAGCATCACACCTTTCCATATCGACTTAAGATGAATGGCGCAGTTGAAGCCGCCAATAAAACATTAAGAAGATTATACGTAAGATGATGTGACTTACAAAGATTGGCATGAAATGTTACCATTTTCTTCATGGTTATCGACTACAACACGAACATCCACTGGGGCAACTCCTTCTCTCTCAGATATGGTATGGAAGCCGCCTTACCCATCGAGGTTCGATACCCTCAACCGAGTCCTCCAGACGCAGTTGGGCGAAGATGATCGTCTGACATGCTTGACCGTATTAATTTGATTGATGAGAAACGACTCGTGATCCATCCGCTATGGATGATTTATCGTAAACGAATGATCGAGCATTTAACAAGAAGGTCAAGCACCGAGCCTACCAAGTCGTGATCTAGTAGTCAAGCGCATCATTCTTCCACAAGGTGATCCAGGGCAAATGGACTTCCACTATGAGGGACCGTTTGTTGTCAAGACAAGATTTTTCGGATATGATATTTAGCACCATGGATGGTGAAGACTTACACCGTGCATTAGTCAAAAATACTACGATGAAATAGACCCGCTAGTTTATTTAACCAAGCAAAAATAGAGATCCGCGTAACCAAAAGGTTCGGCAAAAGTTAAGGATATATACAAAACATGTACACCGGCAAGTCGAAACCCGAAAAGGGCTTAAAAAGGGTATCCCAGATCAAAACCCGAAAGGGCGGTCTAGGCAAAAGTTAGATTTGCCGCATTTACTATGTCTCTTCCGTATCATCCGCCTCTGATTACTATCGATTCAAGGTCTCAAATGGCGAAGATCATTTCACTCACTTTCATGATGTGCAAGGAGATGAGATAGTTGAAATATATGAGTACTAGCATAGTTGAACTTAACGAGATTGTTTCCGATAGCTTTTTACCTTCGTGTACAAACCACTGGCCATAAGCCACCTTTCAAATAAATGCGAACTTTTTCCCTTTACAATTTCTCGCTGTTGGTAAATAAGTCCAACGCTTGCTTTGAATGACTATACGATTTGACAATAATCACAAACATACGATAGTGAACATACAAAAGTACATACCACAGTGAATGAGATGACAACGAAAAGTCACCAACGATTTCCACGTAGCATGATTTAAAGTGATACAACACAACTTCTCAAATGAGTAAAAGGGAATCCACGCAGAACACCTCACCTCCTTTAAGGATTTATCCTCGGCGGTATTCAAATTGTTTTTTGGGCGGATTGATTTTGCAAGATGGCGATAGTGGCATCGTAGGAATGGCATTTTTTTTGGGATAATGGGATTTTCGGGCGTTTTCAAAGTGGGGCGTAGACGGCATTGGGTGAGTATTTTGGGGCAGGGATGGCGGTGTTTTAACGGTTTGATTTTTAGGTGAGATGGGCATGTAGTTATTTTCTTTGTTTAGCGGAAGATGGCGATAGTGTATTGGAGGAATCAAGATATCTTTTTTTGCGTGCATGGATTTTGTGAGCGAATTATTTGCATGGATATGGTGAAAGGGCAACATTTGCTGTCGGTGGTATGGCTTGGTGTTGCGGTGGCGGTGTTGTTTTATATTGCTGGTGTATTGGTATGTAAAATTAATGGTTATTTTTTAAACGGCGGTGATGTAAAGCGTTTGTGGATAAGCGGCGGAAATTATTTTGTGACGTTGTTTTTCGGCAATGTTTGTGATAAGCGGGCGGAAAATGGTTTGGGGCATTGGTTATTTTCGGCATGTAAGCGGATAACACGGCGGCGCTGTGGTGGCAATATGGCAATATTATTTCGTGTAATGCGTAAGATGGTTTTTACTTTTTTTATTAATAAAGAATTATGTGTTTAGTGATGGCGGTATTGGATGGTATTTGGGTTTATTTTATTATTATAAATATTTTGCATGCTGTATAGTGGTTAAAATATAAATGCATTTTGCGAAAATATGGTGTTTAATGATGGCTTTTAGATGGTATTTTAAGTTTATTTGCATAGTAAAGAAAATAATGATTTATATTTTAATTTCAATTTTTTATTTAAATAATACCACCAAAATGGTAATAATTATTAATTTTTCTAAATATGAATATTAAATTTTAAATTATGTGATGTAGAAATAAATTTTGCTTAGTGGATTTTTGATGATTTTAAACAAGTTTTGCTTTTTTGTTTTTTCTAAGTTTTAATTTTTGTATGGTGTGTTTTTGGTGAAAATTGGTTATATGAATGTGGTGGCTAATGGGGTGAAATTCAATGTGTTTCATTTTTTTTTGGTTTAATAATAATTGGCATTGTATTATTTAATATATTAGGGTTTAAATATTAATTTTATTAAATTAATGAATATATATAGATATTTTACTAATATATTGTTTTTGCAAAATAATGTTAAAATATATAAATATAAATTTGTTATACTTTTAAGTTTTTTTCATTTTATAAAAGCTGGATATGAATTTATTTAATTTTATGTTGCACCTGTTTTATTCAAATAATTTTGATAATGAAATTTTTGCATGAAGAGATTTTTATTAATATTTTCTTGGGGCAATGTTTACTGTAAGATTTTTTCCGAATTTTATTATTTCTTATATGGAATATTCGAATATACTTTGTTGTATATGGAAATATTGTGTACTGGAAGATTTGGTGTAATGCCACCTGATAAGCTACTTTTCCCACTTTTACTAGTAATTTGATAAGGACCAATAAAGGAGTTAGCTTTTAATGTTTTGACGCCGTGTAGTAGGGAGTAATTCTCAAAACACATGATCACCTTTGAAATTCCAAATTTTCTCATTTTATCATGATAACTTTTTGTTTACTTTGGAAATTTTCATCTTTTCTCTAATCATCTTCACCACCTTTCGTGTTTTCTAACCAATTGGGGCATGTACACTTTCACCACTGTAACACAAAGGGAGTTCTATTCTCTGACCATATAATGCTCAAACGGTGCCATTCCAATACTAGCATGAAAATCGTTATTGTAAGTAAACTCAATCAAAGGAAGATATGTATCCTATGAACCACCATGCTCAAGAATACAAGCTCGTAATGTCTTCCAACGATTGAATTGTTCTTTCTCGCCCCATTATCACCGAGGATGATAAGTCAACTCAACCTCAACTTAGAACCCAAAGCTTCTTGTAAGCTTATCCAAAATTAAGTGAACTCTCTCTATCTAAATAATACACAAAGGAATACCATGTAATCTAACAATCACATGTGATAAATCTTCGCCAATCTCGATACTGGATAAGGATGTTATTAGGAATAAAGTGAGTCGACTTTTGTGTTTCATCAACAATCACCCAAATCGATCGTGTCCTCTTGGTGTATTCGGTAACCTGTCATACCTCAAAATTTGCCCTCCATCTACTCAAGAGATTTCATACATCTATGCTCAAGGATTCTCAGAGTCGATCGTATAAACTCTCCTAGACAATCAACCCAAACTAGGTTTGGTATCTCTCAAGTCAAGATGAACTTCCAACATCTCCAATGGCCTTCATGCCTCCTCATATGCTTCAAAGATTCTCCATGTCAAGTTTCAAGCCTCACATGTCAAGCATAATTGCTTCGTATGGTTGAAAATCACAGATTGACAAAAGTCAACTGTGGTCAATATATACCAAACTTCATAATTTTTGGTCAACATCCTTATTTTGAAGTTACATTCATCATTTGATCAAGGGTTGATCATGATTCATCAAGAAAACTCAAGATTTGCTAAAAGTCAAACTTTCTAAATTAGGGTTTCTAGGTGAAAAGTCAACTAACTTTTGACTGATCATAACTTTCATACTTTCTCGTAAATTTTTCCACTACCTCTTGTTTTGAAGGAAATTCAATTTCTACAACTTCATGTCTCACAAGAATGTCCAAAAATGCTTCATTTGAGAGGTATAGCTCAAAACATTATGTGTCCTTTTCAAAGTCAACAAAAGTCAACTTTTGTTTTGAGGATATATTGAGCATGGTAACTCCAATTGAGATGAGACCAAAATGTTGTTAGAGGACTCTTAGAGTTTTCCAAAAGTCCAAGAACACTCAAAATGTGGAAAATTGAGCAAGATACACCATTCACAAGTTGGGTAATTTTGAAAGAATGCACAAAGAGAGATACTTCAAAAATCAAATTTTTGCAAATGGGCCTACTTTTTCTTCATCCTAACTTATTCTCATGCAATTAGGAATATCCAAGCCTAATGTTACGAATTTTTTGATTTATTTTTCTATTTAATTTGTAATTTATTCATTTAAATGCAAATTAAATTTAAAATAAATTATAAAATCAAAATTAATTGAAAGATTGATTTTTTATTTCTTAAGACCCAAGCAATCCATTAAAAGTTAAATTTCGAAATTGGATCAAAAAGGCAAGATTGGATTAGAATTGAGTATTTTTGAAAATTTGATTTTCAAAAATCAAATTTGATTATCATTGAATGGTGATTGATTCTTGCCAATTATGATCCCAAATCCATCCAAAGATATATACTGATGCATACCAATCACAAGGGGATTAAAAATTGCTTTGGAAACCCTATTCTCAAACCAAAATTGTTTCTAAGCACAACCCTAGTTCTTTGTTAATCGATTCTAAGGTGTCTATTGCATTCCTTGATACCTCTTGAGTCGATCCTGATTTCACATTGCTCAAAACCATCTGTAATCAAGGAATCACGAATCGTTTGTTCATACTTTTTTCAAAATCGTGTTTCATTATTCATGCATTATTAACAAGTTTTGATGTTTGTTTCATGCTTAGAACAAAGTTTGTGTTTATCTCGGTGTTAATTGCATTTTTTGGCTCAAACGAATATGCATAATTAGGTTTCGAGCTCGATTTAGGCTTGGCTTATTAGGAAAATTGGACCACGAGACTAGTACCAACGATTCTAACGATGCTCGAATCGAATCCATGGCTTTAGGATTAATTTATATTATGTGTGCTTGATTTTCGTTTAGCTAGCGAAGCGAGCAAAGCCGACGCCAAGTTTCAAAAATTCAAATCGAGGAAGATGAAGTTTCGCGAGATTTAGGCAAGGTGGCATGACGCGTGCTTGTAATCCGTCTGCTTGCTTTCATTGACACGCGTATGCTCTGGATCGATGGCAAAGGCGTGGTTGGAGAGGAATGTTCCAGCCATCCCGGCCATGACCTTTTACAAGTTTGCAACTTATTTTCTCATATTTTTCATGTTTTAATATTTTGCATTATTTTAATTTCTTTTCATATTTTTTATTTTATTAAAAATTACCAAAAATATTTTCTTTTCACATTATTTTCTGAAAATTTTATTTAATTTAATAAATTAAAAATACATTTTTGCATGCATTTATTTTATTTATAATTTTGCATTTAAATCATTGTAAATTAGTTTTAATTATTAAATTGTATCTAAAAATCCCAAAATTTATTTTAACTTATTTATATTATTTCAGATATAATATTTTTCATATAAAAATTGCATTTTTTAACATTTTCTTATTTCATTTCATATATTTTCCGATTTTTCGTTTTGCCCGATTTTTATTCTTCCGTTTTTTTTTCATTTTATTTTCCAATAATGTAATCTATGGGATGTATAGTTTAATTTAGGATTTATTTTCCGCATTTTAAATTATGTATCTCTTAAAGCCTTGTAATAGCAGGGACATTTACTTTCCGCACTTTACATTCCGTGATTTTAATTTCCGCACCCTATCAATTGCTAGTAATTAGGCGGTATGGCAAGACTAAAATTGAACATAGCACTAATTCAAGGTGATAAAAAACACACTTACACGCATTACGTATTTTCTGTGGCGTTCAACGGTCATGTTTTAACGTAGGTATTCTAGCATTGCGCCTTTAAAACAAATGGCTCATAGTTTTGGCGATCATAAGATGGTGCCTCGAATACTTGATCTTGACGGCGCGGCGGTATGATGATAGTTTTTTGCGGTAGATGGTTACGGTTGCTTTTTGCGGCATGCAACGGCGGAGTGCGCGGCTTAACAATGGTATGGCGGCTTATTCTAAAGGAATGGGGCAACAAAATGGCTGGCGGGGCGTTTTAGCGTCAAATGTTGGCACACACTTTTTCAATTTTTTTTTAAATGAAACATTGCATACGGCGTTACAAAGCGTTAAATGTTTTTTTTCAAAACACGGCGAAAGCGTGTGTGAGAGTAACTAAGAGTTTGGGATAATGATGGGTGGTATATTTTTTTTCATAACGGCATTGGTGGTTTTTTTTTATGGTTTTTATTAAAATAAAAGCGGTGGCGGCTGGTTTGGATAAAATGTGGCGGGTATTTACAATGGCATAAAATGGTAGCGGTTTTCCATTTTTGATTTAATGGTGTATTGTGTTATGTTTTACGATTTTTGCGGTGGTAAATAAATGGAGCATTTTTTATGTTTAAAATAGTTTTAAATGGAGTATTTTGTGATGAATACCAAATATGGTGATTTTTAAATCATTATTTGGAATACAAATGGTTTTCAAAATATAGTATTCAACAATGTTGGGGCCAACCAATAAGATAAGTTTCGGCGGCTGGCGGAAATATAATTCAATATTAATATAATACTTTTGCATAAGACATATTTAAATTTTTGCTCATTGTGATATAAGTAAAGTTTTTACTGGTACGGCATTATATGCGGTATGGATGGTAATTAACGCAATAATTTTGACATAAATTTTGATATAATGGTATAAATACTTAAATGGAACCATAAAGATAATGTTTAAACGGCATAAAATAAGCGTGTTTTAAATTGTGAGTAGGATAGTTTTTGCGAATGCGTAGTGGCGGCATTACCACCTAAATGGCCAGCAAAACAACAAATGGTGTGATGTATCAAGATCGGGGCAGTAATTTTTTTTTTAACAAAATTTTTCACACTTGATATTTTGCGCATTTTGCGTTAACTTTTTAAAGGAAGTGCAATTAGAAAACCTTCAATGAAATTTTATAGTAATGCAATTTAATTAATGCATGGAGGGATGGATACCGCATAATACTTTGATAATGGCGATTAAATGATATGTTTTAAAATTTAACATTAACTTAGTATAAAGTTTTCGGCAATAATGTTTTATGTTTTTTTAGAATAAAATATCAATAAAATAATGGTCAAGTAAGGATGGAAAATATGTTCATGGTGGTATTAGTGACACCGAAGGCATTAACAATGTTTATATCGTTTTGTGTATTTTTTTTTTTTCTTTTTATTTGATGGTAATTTATCTCAAATCAATTTGGTAATATGTAGCACCAACCAACCGTTCAAATTAAATAGGTGTGATGGTTTTTGATAGTTACCTTATTCAATGTATAATACAAAGTCTTTTGCTACTATTTTTGCCATAATAACAGAGCTCCCACGGTGACACACTTGTCTAACAAACTTTTCTAGCAAAATTTTAATTGTCTTTCATTGCTAACTCGAGTGACATTCGTATGGTGTAGAGAGGTTTTGTATTGTGGACAAGATCCATGTAAACTCAATTTTTTCTCGAGGTGCACTAGAATCTCATCAGAAACACTTGGGAAAGTCGCACACCACTGTAGTTTAATAACAGACACTTTCATGTAAAGAGTTATCAAAAGAAAACCAATGCTTATTTTCATGAACTCCTTCAATTGTTTTCGACATCAACATAGTTTGATTTCTTCACTAAGGAAGAAACAGTTGTTGTTATAGCAATTGATATGGACATAGTTAGCACCAATCAATACTGTAACCACGCCCAACCCGACAAACGGTAAACAAATAAGGTCCACTAACGTAAGTTCTATCAAAGATTGATAAAGGGTACTGCATACATAAAAGAATTAGTAACGTGTTTTTAGCCGAATTTCACCACCATATCTTTTATCTAGAGATAAAAGTGAGACGGCTTTTAACACAACTGGTAATAAAATGTGAGTAGCACTTATTTATAATAGTAATAAGAGGAATGCTTTTAATGAAACTAGTACTTTTAACAAGATTATCTTTTGCTGCAGCACCCGACAAAGCAAACATCTTCCCCGCCTTTAGTCTTCTTAGGCTTTTACATTGAGAACTAATGTGACTCCTCGCCACAATTAAAATAGACCACATCCTTATGCTTGCAATCACGAGTCACATGACCCACTTCACCACATTGAAATATCTCACTCATTCTCCTTAGTTTTCCCATCACTTTACAAACATTACTTTTGTAGCTGTGTTTCCCACACTTGTAATAAATAATACTAGCAGTGAGCATCTTCTACTAGTCCTTTCGCCTTGAAACGCTGCTTCTTACTACTGGAATATCATAAGGTTTTCCACTTACTGCGGCCTCTTATCAAACATAATCTTATAGTGTGCATTACTATCTTCCTCGAAGATTCTACAACTATCAATCAAATCCGCAAAGACATGTATTTTCCGATAACCGATCGCTTCTTAATCTCGTGACGTAAGCCATTCTCAAATTTAATGCACTTAGAAAACTCAAGACCCTCACCATCATAGTGAGGATAGAATCTTAGCTACTGTAAACTTCGCAAAGATAATCAATGATAGACATATTCCTTGCTTCACCAAGGAACTCAATCTCCTTCTTTCCCGAACATCCTCCTGTAATACTTCCTCAAGAACTCCCTACGGAAAACTTCCCACGCCACTTCCTCACCAAGAACTTCAAGCCTCTCGACGGTGTCAACCCACTACCATCACCTCTTCACTTAGCTTATAAGTGCCATAACGGATTTTCTCGCACAAGAGTGCAATCCACCACACTAAGATTCTTTCAATCTCATCCAACTGTGTTAGAGCACCTTCGTGGATCATACTTTCCTTGGAAAGTATGGGATTCTCTCCGAGCCAAACTATGAGACTCGTGTTCTCGCCAAGATTCAAGGGTGTTGGAAAGCTCGAGCTATTGCCTCAGATAGCAGCAAAGAAGAGCCTCATCATTCCTACCTGCTTACCAAAGATTCCTACCAACCATAACAACTTTCACAATAAAACAAGAATTAGAATCAACAAATAACAATACATGATTGTTAGACAACAACAAACTCAACAACTTGGCCGGACAGACCGACCTGCTCTGATACCACTAATGTAACACCCCAATTCTACCCCGCGTAATTAATAATAAAATCAGAGTTTCAAAATTTCATTTAACAAAATTGAGGCATCACATATTCGCATTCACATCAATTCGCATTATAATACACATCAAATAGAACATCAAAAGTCGGATATACCGATTCATACATAATTCATCATATACACATATGACTATTCACAAAGACAACATATATGTTCATAAATATACATAACATCATGTTATCATCAATACATAAGATTATAACATCATAAGATAGTATACATAAACTATCCTATCAAAATAATGATGCCGCCCAAATCCCGAGTGTTACAATGATCAGAGTAATCGACACAAAATAGAGTGACTTGAGCTAATCCTCCTCATCCTCGATCACCCGACGTTACCAATATATAGGCAACATAAACAAACAAAGGGTGAGATACTCCAAAACATATAATTATAAGTATGATAATATATATATATATATATATATATATATATAATTTGGAATCATAAATGATATAGGATAATAAGAGTATGTCAATAAATATCCAAATCTCACACATTTTAAATCATCATTTGGTGTATAAAATCAACACTTTAAATATCATCACATAATCACCATAATCATGTCAAAACAAGACATAAACTCCATCGCTATAAACTCATATCGCCGCTTTATCGTCATGTTATATCCATCGATAATTTTCATGAAATTACCACATCATAATCAATTTAGGTTCAACACAAAATCATCACAAAACAAGGTATCATATAACATCGCAATTCATCATAAGCCATCAAATAAAACTCAATACCAAAAGACTCAAAATAAACATAATTGAGACACGACTATGTTATGCATGTGGTACCCACGCTTTGTCCATAATTAGAACCCCGATATAAAGTCCATCGTCGCTCTAAGATAAAGCCATCGTCGCTATGCAATGTATGTGACTCAATAATAAAGACCACACAACAAACACATCATCATCGCCATCACAATTGACATAAAGTCCACATCGCCATATTTATTCACATCAAATAAACATGTCCGCATCGCATAAACAACAAGTATTCATAATTAAATACACCGTCACAAACATCATTATCAATTAGACCACCAATTTCTAAAATCGGAAAATAGCCAAAGACACCAATAATCATTAGAAAGCCATTCTTAATTACCTAATTAATTATAAACATCAACATCAAAATTGATAGTTCATGTATGTCTTAAATTGACTAAAACATCATCCGGTTCAGTTTATCAGAATTGACCTATTTCGGTCGCTCCCTAAAACTCAACTTCTAAAACTAACCTCACCACTACGCTCTACACGTCAAACTTAGCTAGCATGTCAATTTTGTTGAATTTGGAGCAACTTGTTCCGTCGTCAATTTACCGAATTGGAAAATCGAACACAATCGAGTTCCAAAGGAGTGCGAAAATCGAATTTTGAGGCTATAGACATCAACACGGGCCCCCGTGTTGAAAAGCCTCCAGAACAAGCAAAAATGCCCAAGTCAGTGCATCAACACGAGCACCCGTGTAGATCAACACGGCCCGTGTTGATTGGCCTGCAGAAACTATTCTTCGTTCAGGGGATCAACACGGGCGCCCGTGTGAATCAACACGGCCCGTGTTGATTGGTCTGTGTGAAAACTTCACTTTTTGAGTTTTTGGACCTTTCTTTGTCATTTCCATTTATAACTTCCATTCCTACTACTAGCAAAGAAACACCCAATGATCTATACTCCTAACTCAACCTTCCTATGCTATTTCAACAATCAACCAACCAAAACCCTATAATCAACTATCCATTTTTCCCAAATCCTAAATATGAATATCAAACCCCAACCATATGTGATAGAGAAATCAAACCCCTTACTTAGAAAGCTTTGATTGCCCTTGATGACTCCTCAAACCAAGCCTTGCTCTCTTCTTCTTCTTCTTCCCAAGCCCTAGCTTTTCTCCAACTTTCTATATTTATGTTTTTGGTGTTGTGTTTGGAAAGTGAAGGAAAAAAATGGTTTTATATGAATGTGGTCATACTAACTTGGGGTGAAAACCCAACTCTAGCAATTACTTCCCCCACCCTTCTCTATTCCTAACACACTAGTTATATCATTTAATCGTATCATCTAATTATATCATTAGCTCAATCTATTAATATAATTCCGGGGAATTAAATATCGGTCTGAATAATATTTTACCGAACCGAACGGAATGTCGCCAAATATATTAATAGATATCTCAATTAATATAATTATTCTCGTCAAAACAATTGTTAAACGGTTATTCAAAAATATTAATATAATATTTAATAAACGCAAGCTATACAACTCGTAGAACCAAAACTCTGAATCAAATTCAACATTCAATATCCTCCCCTCAAGTCGAGGACGAGTGAAGTAGGCCAAATTCTCATGAAATGTGACATCTTTAGAGACAAAGTACTTACGACTAGGAGGATGATAGCATTTATATCCTCTCTTGTTTGGGGGATAGCAAACAAAGATGCATCTGACTGCGCGGGGGTCTAACTTACTTCGATGTTGTTTATGGATATGGACAAAGGCAACACAACCAAATACTCAAGACTCTACAAAATAGGACCAGAAGGATACTGTGAAGTCATAAACTGAACAAGACTAACATTACCTAACTGTTAGATGGAAATTTGTAAAGTATGTTTAAGGGCATGGCTTAAAGGAAAATGTCCCTACAGGTTAAGGACTAATCTTAAATGAAGTTAGTTTCTGAGAAACTTTAGAAAGTCAAGTTCGAAGTTCCAGAAAAAATACATGTCAGTTGAGAATCCGAGTCAGAAGGCCAAACCAAATCGACCAAACATCCAGAGCGAAACAATGTCAAAAATAAGACTAAGTCGACAAATTGCATGTTGGTCGATTAAACATGAGTTTGGGTCGAATGAAGGCATCAGTCGAAGTGCTCCTACCATCGAAGATGTAGGCCAGGGGACTTAGGAAATTTTGTCATGCCTCAAGAAGATGGATCAAAATCGAAAGAAGTTTCCTTCTAAAGTCATGAAGCGATAAGAAGTCAGAATGAGGAGATCATGGGCAGTTGTCTCAGAAGATCGTGGGTTAGAAGCTTTGAACAGATGGAGAAGTCGTGTGCAGAAGTTGTTTTTAAGTTTAAATCTCATCTGTTGATTAGTTTTAGCAGTTACTTTGTAAATACTATAAATAAGTTAGAATGTTAAGGATTCAGTGTGTTCATTTGTACCCTCAAACTGCTTGCCAAAACTCTGCCCAATTCCACGCTAAAGGAAGAAAGAGTCGCTCAAGCCTTTGATGTACGTGAATCACCATATTTTCTATTTCAATGCAATTAATTTACTTTTAAGTTTATCTTTATTTACTTTCGTCTCCTTTATCAAAATTATTTCAACGTAAACTGTTGGTCACGAGTCACCAATAGTCAGAATTCTGTGTGTGTGGAAAGCCATTGTGCTGTTTCCCTTGGGCCCTGGAAACTGTTTCTGGGCCAAGATCTTTTTCGCTTGCAGAAGCAGTACAATTTACCAAAACCTTAGCACGTGTCTTAAGATCAACTGGTCGATCTCGCGAGTAACCCTTAGTTTTAGGACTTAGGGAGGACCAGCGGTTGTTTACCATTTTCCACAATAAACACTAACATGCGAGATGGAACCCGATTAATTAAGTAGGCAGCGGTCAGAATGACTTCTCCCCAATATGAGTTGGGAACTTCCATTTGAAAGAGGATGGCTCGAGCTACTTCAAGTAAATGACGATTCTTTCTTTCTGCAACACCATTTTGTTGTGGGGTGTCGACACATGTAAATTCTTGAAGTATTCCTTGTTGACTAGTAAAACTTGAAAAGATCTGATTTGCATACTCTTTGCCATTGTCAGAGAGAATTCATTTAATCCCCTTGCCAAATTGTGTTTGTACCATGTTATAAAAACTAATAAATATTTTTGGTACTTCTGACTTATTCTTCATCAAGAAAATCCAAGTGGCTCGAGTACAATCATCGATAAATGACACAAATCATTTAGCACCCAAAATATTAGAAATAGGTGCAGGTCCCCAAACATCAGAATGTATGAGATCAAAAGGTTCAACACTTCTTTTGGAACTAGGAGTAAAAGATGTAAGTATGAAATGCACCTAAGAGGGGGTGAATTAGGTGTTTAAAAATCTACCGGTTTTTTATGAATACTTGATGCAATATTTTTGGTTTGGTGAACGAAAGTATGTGAGAATTCTTTCTTTTCTTGTTAAGATATTTATGAAAGCGGTAAATGCTGAAAAGTAAAGAACACAAGGATATATCCTGGTTCCCCTCATAGATCGAGAGTACTCCAGTCCCCTTACAACATGCAAGAGATTTCACTATAGTTAGAATGATTGTACAACCTATTCACACCAATGGTGAAGCCTACTATCTAACCTATAGGGAGACCAAAGGTTCTTAACACCTTTAAGGTCTAACAACACTAAGTGCATGAATAACAATCATCTTCGATGCACAACTTGCTTCCAACAATCTTGGACAACAAGAATACAACAAGAATGTATGATTTTTACAAGAGTTTTTGAGTTTGTAAGATTGTAGAACAATATCACTTTGAGTGATTTATCAATATACTTGATCTTCCCTTCCAATAACAATAATTCACAATGACTTAGAGATATAGATTGCTCAAGATTTTCTAGTTTATGTAATGTGAAAGTATACATAAAATCTTATATGAAAGATGAACACTTGAATGTGAATATTTGAAATTTGAATAAATTTTGATTGGAAGAGGTAAGAAATGAATTTGAAAATTTGAGTATTTATATGTTCATGGCACCTTTTAAAAATATCATAAGTCTCTTTATTTTAATCATGAACAAGTGCCAAGATTAGAGACAAACTTTTAGTAAAAGGGTGCATGAAATGGTGCATGCATAAATTCTGATTTTTCAAAAATGTGCAGGGTACAATCGATTGCACCTTTGTGCAAATCGATTGCACGGGCTCTAACAAAATGAAATTTCAAAACCTTACAGTAAGCAATCGATTGCACCATTGTGCAAATCGATTGCACTTAGTTAAAAAGTGAAATTTTTTCAGCATGCAATCGATTGCAACCTCAAACAGAAACATTTTTAAGAAATTCATTCAGTATGCAATCGATTGCACCTTTGTGAAAATCGATTGCACAGTAAGAAAAATGTAATTTTTGCTTTGAAACATAGTGAAATCAAATGTGTATGTCATGCAATCATGTTAGGAACTTTGAGCATCTAAAACTTAAGTATTTGTGAGGTATTGTTATTATACCTTCTCAAAATTTATTAAATGCCCTGAGTCAAAATCTTGATCATGATGTTTTAACTTTAGAGTGTATTTTTCCTTGAGAAATATCTTTGCCTTCTTGCCATGAGGTTTGTCTTCATCAAAACATGATATCTTTATTGAGATTGAGAAGCTTGATTCTACAAAAGAGACACAGTGATGTTTAGCTAACTCACAAACGTCACATTTAAAAGACTCAACTGAATGATGTAAAAACAAAGAAGGAAACATAGACTTAACTAAAGCGAATGGTCGATGACCAAGGCGCTTGTGTTGAATCCAAATTTGTGCGGCAGAATGAGAAGAAGACACGGAAGACTCAGTCTGCAAGTAGGAAGCCAACACCGTCGAACAATTTGGTTCATCAGATAGGTAGTACAACCCTCCATTTTCCTTAGCAACTCCAATTGTCTTCTCCGTGGTAAGATCCTAAAAAACACAATAAGAAGTGAAAAATATTACTTTACAATTATGATCACGTGTAAGTTTACGAACAAATATTAGGTTGTGAGAGAGTGTGGGAACATGTAGGAACCATTAGCAGCCGTAACATAACGATTTTTCTCAGAGGAGGTGTAAGAGGCAATCAAACTAGGATTGAATGTCATATGGTCGGTGGCACCGGAGTCCAAAATCCAAGCATTCTTAGAGATTTTACCGCAAACACTAAAGGATTGAGAACATACACTCAAGCCGTTTGTCGGCAGATAACAACTTCCAGAAGGCTTACTAAGAGAGTTAAGTATAGTCTTTAAACTATTCACCTCATCCTCGGTGAATGTTAAAGGATAATCAATAGAAATTTTTTCAGCCATTTGTAGGAAGCTAAAAAAAGAACAAGACCAAACAACAACAAAAAGGTGAAATAAAGGTGTTTTTGACGGTTTATGGACATAAAAAAGAAATCGAAGGGTAACAAGATCAATGAAGGCAAAATTGTCACAATGAAGGTGACTTAGGGTTTACCGTAATGAAGACGGTTGGGGTTTATGCGGAAGCAAGTCTCTCAAGATCGAGAGCTTCTGATACCATGTTGATAATTGAATATTTGGTGAAATGCTTGAGTTACAAAGCACTCAAGTGATTTGATTATATACACAAGAGAATAATTACATGATAAGATTAAAGCTATTTCCTAAGTACATGTATGTAATTTACAAGACATAGATTCCTAGACTCCTAGATACATGAATAGACTCATAAATGCAATATTATAATTCCAATAATTCAAACATAATGTATAAACTTGTAGTTATGGTATAAAAGACAAATAGAATGTTAATGCTCAAATTTTGCAGATTTTAATAGTTCAGGAATAATTTGAAGAGAGGAATAATTTAAACACAATTGGTGGTTTATTTATAATTCAACAAGATTGGACACTCAACAATGCATTGCTACTACAAGCTTGACAAAACCTACTCTAACTCAACATATAGTGATAAGAAAGGAATTCACAATGCTTTCCTAGCTTCTCACAACTCAACTCAAGATTATGATTGGTACTTTGCAAGCAAACCATGTGTCACAATAACCAAATAAATTTCAAGAACCGAATAAACAACAAAAACAACAATCAAGCCTTATTCCACTAAGTAGGACCGACTACATAACTTTATTTTCACCACAATTTTCTATTCAATATCATGTTTCTATCGAAATCGTTAATCTCAAGCTCTTTTTTTAATAACTTCTCTTATAATTTTTTTAAGCCTTCCTCTACCTTTGATTGTTTGCCTTCTCTCCGTCTGATCTACTTTTCTTTTCATATAATCTACATGTCTTATGTATACATTGTCCAAACCACCTAAATTTAAATTTTACCATCTTTTCTAATATAAATATTATCCCAAAGACTCTCACTAATATAGTCATTTCAATTATATTAAATGTATAACAATGCTTTGCAATCTTTCTTCTTAGATTTTTGTTTACCACTCAATAGGCTTTTTGCCTCTTTATTAGTGTCCAGGAATTTTTTTCACTAATAAATTGAAGTGTTTGATAGTCTATCTATAGATTAAATGAACATATTACAATAAACATCAATATCACTCTATAACTTTTAACTTTACAATAAATTAGTCCAAATGATCAAGAATTATAGTGTTTTCTATTCCATATAAAACAATCATATACGCAAGAGCTTACATCACTTGTCACAAAACCTTCAAAATAATAGTAAATTATAGAACAACAACTCAATTATATTTTCTATGCTTTCAAACATTCTTGTATAAAAGCATATCTCATCTTTCATCATCTATCTCAAATTCAATCAAACATAATGGAGAAAAAGACATGCATTGCTATGGTTCCTTCACCAGGACTAAGCCATTTGATTCCACTTGTTGAGTTTGCTAAACTATTACTCCAACATCACAATGAATTCACTATCACATTTCTCATTCCAACACTTTCTCCTCTCACTCCTTCCATGGAATCCATCTTGAACACTCTTCCACCAAACATGAACTTCATTGTTCTTCCTCAAGTCAATATTGAAGACCTTCCACCACAGAATCATGAACCTGCAACACAAATGAAACTCATAGTGAAACACTCTATTCCATTTCTACAAGAAGCTGTGAAATCACTCACTTCAAAAACTAACCTCGTTGCTTTAGTCTTAAGCATGTTTTCAACTGATGCACATGAAGTTGCTAAGCAATTCAACCTTTCTTCTTACCTTTTCTTTTCCTCAGCAGCTATTTTATTCTCTTTTTTGCTTACTCTTCCGAAACTCGATGAAGCTGCTTCATCTCAGTTCTTAGAGTCTAGCTATGAAACAGTAAATGTTCCTGGTGTTTCATTTCCCTTCCATGTCAAAGATCTTCCCGACCCGGTTCTCTGCGAAAGATCGAGTGATACATACACATCATTTCTTGATATGTGTCAAAAACTCTCATTATTTGATGGTGTTATAATAAACACTTTCACAGATTTGGAACCAGAAATTGTAAAATCTCTTCAAGAGAGTCAGAATAAGAAACCTTGTGTTTATCCTGTTGGACCTATTATTAGGAATGAGTCAAACAGTGAAGCAAACATGTCGGTATGTTTAAGGTGGTTGGAGAATCAGCCACCAAGTTCTGTTGTTTTTGTCTCTTTTGGAAGTGGTGGAACACTTTCTCATGAACAACTCAATGAGTTAGCTTTTGGTTTAGAATTGAGTGGACACAAATTCTTGTGGGTTGTGAGAGCTCCAAGTAAACATTCTAGTTCTGCTTATTTTAGTGGACAAAAGGATGATCCATTAGAGTATTTACCAGATGGTTTTTTTTGGAAAGAACAAAAGAGAATGGACTAGTGGTTTCATCATGGGCACCACAAGTTGAGATTCTTGGACATGGTTCAGTTGGTGGTTTTTTGAGTCATTGTGGTTGGAGTTCAAGTTTGGAGAGTGTGGTTAATGGTGTGCCTATGATTGCTTGGCCATTGTTTGCAGAACAGAAGATGAATGCTAAATTGCTGAGTGATGTGCTTAAAGTTGCTGTGAGAGTAAAGGTTGATGAAGAAAGTGGGATAGTGAAAAGAGAGGAAGTTGAAAAGGCTATAGAGAGAATCATGGAAGGTGATGAGAGTTTGGAGATTGGCAAGAGAATGAAAGAGTTGAGTGATGCTGCTGCTACTGTGTTAAGTGAGGATGGTTCTTCTAGGAAAGCACTTTCTAGTCTAGCATTGAAATGGCATTGATATACATCTTGAATGGCCTGCAGAAATTGTTATTAATGCTATCGTTTATGAAGTATAGTTGAATTTTTAAGTGTTAGCTCCTTCTTTTTTTGATAAAGGAAAGTTTAAAGGAGAGATATTAATGTGTTTAGAAATACTTTCATTGATTCCAACTTAACTATCCTTGGTTTTAAAGGTAACACGTTTACTTGAGCTAACAATTAGTTGGACAATAATCACATGAATGCCAAAATTATAAAACTACTATGATAATTATTTTTGAGGATACTTTTGACAACAATCTTATTCTTTTAATCTATGAAGCTAACACTTAAATGCGGGTCTAACAACTACTAGAGAAACAAAATTCAAGGGTTAGGTGCACTATTTGAAGTGTCTCAGTCACTATAAATTTTTTTGATATTGATGCAACTAAACTAAAGGAGGCATGGGTTAAAGGGTGTTGCAAGTGTTGGTGTACAAAAATTAAAGATGACTGAAATAATAGGGGAATAAAAGAGAATGACGACTATAAAAGGTACGAAAGAAATAAGATTGTTGTTATAAATGACATCTACTACTAGTCTATTAATACAAAGAGAAAAATTGCCACATAGGCCCTAAAATAAACTTAATAACTAAGCAAACGGTACAAACTAGAAAATACTAAAGTACCCTTAAAACTAAACTTAATAACTACGTTAAAGAACCTAGAAGTTAAGCATATTTCTGGACGCAACCTCCGAAGCTTCTGCTTCTGACTAACAACCTCAGAAGCTTTACAGCTTCTGAACAACAACATCTTCTGAATAACAACATCAAAGCATCAGAACATCAGAAGCATCTGCTTCTGATTAACAATAACTTCTGAATATTGAATTGCTCTTCAATAGCGATGACCAAATACATCTAAATCGACTATGTATTGTTGTTAGCATTTGCAGAAAGATGACATTTGAAAACATTATTCTTTCATTCAACCATTTGGTGAGAGTGAGATAACCTCATCCTGAATGATATTTCTTATCTACTCGATCCATCTTTCTATTAAAGACCGACTATTGGATCACTATATGATTCATAGAATTGAAAGCATTGGACTTGATGGTTCAACACTTAAGAGATGAGGCCCAAATTGAGATTACTTAGACCGAAGGATACCATGCATGGTTTAGATGAGTGGAGAAGTTATACATAGGTCCTTTTGATCTTGTGGGGAACCATGTTTGCAGCACTTGCCTTTGTTAATCGTCGAGAGGTCTATAGACTATGTAGGTGCATTTAATTGCAAATGTCATCATGTATGTTCTTAGTTTTATTTTCATCTCTTGTAAGGGCTGTTTTTCAATTTGTTTTATCTCAATAAAATAATTTATGTTCTTAATTATTATTATTATTATTATTATTATTATTATTATTATTATTATTATTATTATTATTATTATTATTATTATTATTATTATTATTATTATTATTATTATTACGGTAAATTCTTCGCTACTCTTTGTAAATTTATGACTAATTTATTCTTTAAATGTGTTAAGGAGTGTTTTCGGATCGATTTGAATTGATTTTGAAAGTATTTGATATTCAAATTGATTAAAATTATATATATATATATATATATATATTGATTTGGATTGAACTTGCAAATTTGTTTTTGTTAAATTGATCGGATAGATGAAAAATACAAAAATATTTGAAACAATAACTTATTTATGAATTTTTAGATAGAAGACGTACCATATATATATATATATATATATATGAGTATTGTATTATCTATCACGATGTAATAATAAATTACATTCTTTAAGATATTTAATAATGTAAATTGGCCTAAATTGTGTTAGAGAAATAAGTATGCATTTGATTTTTTTAAACTTAAAACATTATTTTATTCACTATAAATTTTTTAATTGTAATATTCTTAACTTGTTCTTAGACATAAGTTAGCAACATCCTAGAGAATGTATGTTTCTAGCCAACATATTCGTCATAATCTATTTTATTTATTTATTGTAATGTAAAAAATAGATAAGTTTTTATTCATTTATATTATAAAATGAATGGATATAATTCAATGAATTAATTAATTTTTATTAATATAATTAATAAATAAATGGTGAATTATTGGATGAAATTATCACTCTATAGTCACATCTAAGAATACAAGCTTACATTAAAAAAGTCTCTTAAGTATAAATTCATGAAGTTTGGACATAGATATCCTTTTCTTATCACCATCCTCTTCCTCACTCATGCAATCTCTTCCATGTAACTCTCTTTCTCTCTCTGACACTCTTTACTACCTGTCTGTGTTTCAATATACAAAAATCTAGAAATTTTGATATCTTTGTTGTGAATTTTATTGCTTTTGTGTTTGTTTTATATTTAAAAGTTTAATTTTTTGACGATGGGTCATTGAGAATTGGATGTGATGCTATGTTTGAATTTTGATGTTGAAGTTCCAACACCTTTTCCAAAAACAAAACTAGAGTTAATTTTATGATGTTGTTATTGTTTGAATCTTCAAATTCTGCTGGTTGAAAGTAAATTTCAAGATATGTAAGTTAGGTCTTTGAATTACTTGAAGCTTGCATAGTTGCATTGTAGCTGTAATGTTAATGGTTTGAAAAAGTTACTACAAATTAGAGATTTGAAGTTTTTGCAGACACTTTTAACTCAGAATACTAAGCATTTTGAGTGTGATTCATATTCGCCGATAAATGGTGAACAATAGCATCTGTCTTTTGGATTTTGCCCTTATGTTTGTTAGGGTACCGTACCGCTAGGAATGTTTGGGGTGGCCAAGACGGAGATTTTTGTATGGTCTGAACATATGCTTTTAAGTGGAGGCAATCTTCAGCCTACAAGCCAGTTTTGTATGGTTGAGTGAGGTCCAACCACATTTTTTAACATGATATCAAGACCCCAATTTAAGATCTGTTGGGCAACCTGTTATTAGGTTTCTGATATCAGGCCACCCATCATGTCTCGTCCTTGGCGTGAGGGGATGTGTTAAGAGTCCTACATCGGCACAATTGGCTGAACTCCGTGTTCAATTATTGTGTTTTTGTGTGTTCATTTACCTACTTACTTTAGAACCGAGTTTGCTACTCTAACAAAGCATTTTTTTGGCAGTGAAATTTCTTTGTGCTATACAAGGACAAGGAGAATCAACTCATGGATGCACTAATAAAATCCAAAAGGATTACATGTAAGAGTGGCATTCTTTTTTTAAATGGATTGTCAATTCATTTTAAGTATCCACCTGAGTCGCATATTTGTTTGATTGGTTAGAGTGCAGGATGGTTCCACATTACATCCTGAGAATGTATTAAGGAGGAAACTTGTGCTTTCTGCTTTGGTCACAGCTGTTGTTTTTCCAACTTTATCTTCGGATGCGAAGACGAAAAATTTGAATCCGTATACTGAAAAACGTGTGTTACAACAAAATAGGAATATACAAAAGCAGAACAATGCACCAGATGACTTCCCAAATTTTATTAGAGAAGGTAATGTTCATTGTTTTTTTCATACATGGTTAAGTTAATTTGTGATTTCTCTATTATGTGTCACAGTTGAGCTTTTTTTGTTGAAATTTAGTGTTGAAAAGTTAGGAGCCTAATGCGGATATGATGTTTTGGTTTATTAATACAATTTTCAGGTTTTGAAGTTAAATTGGTAGCACCAGATGACTATGTAAAACGTGATTCGGGGCTAATATACAGAGATTTTGAAGTTGGTACAGGTGATTGTCCAAAGGATGGTCAGCAGGTTTTTCTTTTATTTTCTTTCCAACCGACTATTTCTTTCTTTGTTATTTTATCTTAATTGTTTGGAAGAATAAGTTCACACAAATATTAGGCAGAATGAGAACTAGAATTGTGTCTATGTAGTATTTTGCAATGAGCTACTACTCTAAATACCTTGAGTTTGTCGAGATGGGGAAAATTGGATACCGATGTTCTAAATTTTAGCAAACTATACTACAAGAATGCATGCAACTTTTAGCCTCTAGACACACTATCCATTAAACTTGACTTTAGCACACAATTCATGCCTTGCAGGTCACATTTCACTATGTTGGCTATAACGAATCCGGCCGCCGTATTGACAGTACTTATTTGCAAGGTTCTCCTGCCAAAATCCGCATGGGTAACAAGGCATTGGTTCCAGGTAAAGAAAAAATTTAGTATTGTCGTTCCCTTGTGTAGATTGTACGACAAAAAAACATTCATCATTTGCGTTCTTTTATGTTTTTCCACATTTTCTAATGTAGGATTTGAGGAAGGAATTAGGGACATGAAAGCAGGTGGGAAGAGAAGAATCATTATTCCCCCTGATCTTGGACCCCCGGTACATCCCTTATTTTCTTCCCATGTTTGATAATGACTACTAGAAACTTATGCTAAGGTCAATGAAATTTTTCCTGTGCTTATCTTGTCATGAGTAGCATGGTGATTGGTGTTTTGTGTTGTGCAGGTAGGGCCTTCAACATTTTTCAGCTCAAAACAATTTGAAGTTTTTGATATTGAATTATTAAGCATACAAAACTGTGAAAGAAGAACCATAGGATTTTACTCTGATGTTGTATGCAGTTGAGATAAGGATCATGTGATGTATACAGAGAGCACAAATATTAGCTAGATACTAAATTAGGATATTGCTTTGTAGCTATTGTCAAGTATTCTTTATTGTTTTGTATATGTATTATGAAAATACTTAGAAATTTTCAGTTGAATCCTCTTATCTTCACTCCATTAGATGGTTCAGCAACAATAAGTTTTAGTGTAGGTGCTGTTAGAATCAAAACTTGGTATTTCTTTTTGATAATTCCAAATACCTATTATTCATTACTAAGTTAATATTATTATAAGAAATTTTTTGAGCCGATTATTTTTAAAATCATAATCTCTCTAGAAGCTAATCAAACACAGACATTGTAAACATAATTTATAAGCATTTAGTGTGCATTTATTAAATAATCGGATTTCTGAGTACAAATATGCATAGAAAAGTATAAATATTTGTTTTATATTCATTTTGATCCTCAAAATCTCAATTTTTTTTCCTGAACAAGAGTGTTAAAATTAAATCCTAATGTTTTTCTGGTTATATTAAATTTCAAATGTTTTTAGAATAATTTTTTGTTTTTTTTAATTATCGCTTGCAAAGTTTAAGGTAATATTAATTGCACTTATGTCAAAATTACCCTAATCATTTATTACAGAAAGAGAGAAAAAATCAAATGCATTTGACAAATAATTAAGACATTAAGACTATATATTAAAGATAAAAATTACTTGTTTAAAAAATAATTTTTTTGGGTGTAAAAATGATAAAAGTCACACTTAAATTTTTTTTAATCAATTCATCCATATACAAAAAATTGTCTTGCCTTGGTTTATATATTTGAATTTTTATACAACAGCGACAGGGAATTCAAACAGTCACATTTCACATATTTATATTTAGTGTGCATTTATTTAACAATCCCTCGCATTTCTAATACCCAAAACAAATCCTATAGAAAGGGAAGTCAAAGTCAACAATCCGTCACATTTATATGTATTTAGTGTGCATTTATTTAACAATCCCTCGCATTTCTAATCAAATATTTCCTATTTTGAGTACAAATATGCATAAAAAAATATAAATATTTGTTATAATTATTTTGATCCTCAAAATCTCATAATTTTTTCTTGATTTAGTAAGTTTTTCTTTTCCGAATAAGAGTGTTAAAATTAAATCCTAAATTTTTTTTATGGTAACTAGTAACAAATCCGTGTCTACGCACGGGTTCTGATCCGGTACGCGCATATTTTTATATAATATATTTATTTTAAATAAAAAGTTAAAAAAATTAGATTAATAATTAAAAAAATCGTATATAAAAATATTAAGATCTATAATAGATTTTATGCGTATATCATTTAAGGATGATAAATATTTGGATCATAAATACTATTTTTCGTATATAAAAATATTTAATGAATAACATATTTTTCTCGTAAAAAAATATTATTTTTTTCTGGTATCGTTTACAAAATTATCCAAATCAATAGTAAATTTTTGTATATAATAATATTTATATCTATAATAGATTTATTTCCAGCATAAATTTTTTTCAGATATAGTTTACAAAAATATCTGAATCAATAATAAATTTTCGTACATAAAAAAATATTTAGATCAATAATATAATTTTTCTCGTTTACGATTTTTGTATAAATAATACATTTTCCCCGTATACAAATGTTATGTTTGTTTTCGTATCATTTACAAAAAAAATATTTGAATCAAAAGTAAATTTTCATATATAAAAATATTAAGATCAATAATAAATTTGTTTCAGATACCATTTTTAATCAAAGATTTTTGTAGTATAAATATCATTTTTAGTATATACAAATATTATTTCTATATAAATAGAGTTTTTCCCATATACAAATATTATTTTGTTTAGACATCGTTTAAAAAATATTTAGATTAATAGTAAATTTTCGTATATTAAAATATTTAGATCAATAATAGATGTTATCTCATATATCACTTTTAGATAAAAAAAATATTTGAATCATAAATACTATTTTTCGTATATAAAAATATTTGAATCAATAATAAACTTGTTCCCGTATTTAAATATTATTTATTTTCAACTATTTTTATTTTAAAGAAACAGTTATATTTATTATTTCTTATTCTATTATTTCTTATTCTATATTTGGAAGGATGAAATTGAAAAACTATTTGAAACTCATATTTACCTTTTATCTTGAAAATGTATCAAATGTTAAATTAATATTATGAAATGTTGAAAGAAGAGATTTGGAAGAAGAAATTTAAACAATGAGAAAATTTCAACATTGTGAGATAATGAAAAATATATATAAATATGGTGAGAGGAAAGACATGATGAATGAGTAGGTGAGAAGAAATATATGGAGATATATGTGTTTGTTAAATAAAATGGGTTAAGAAATGAAAAAGTATTGATGAGAAATATGATAAGATTGTCAAAGATAACATTGGGAATGAAAAGAAAGATAAAAATATGAATATGATTTTTGTTGCACATGAAATGATGAACAATCATGGAATTGATTGAAATCTATAATAAAAGACAATATTTAACCTCAAATTAGTAATATGTTTGAAAAGTAACAAAGGGTAAAAGGGTGATTTTAATATCAATTTTTCTTATATTATTGATATTAAATTCCAAATATTTATATTTATTTGACAAAGATACAATTTATTATCAAGATTATAATTAACAAATGATATTAATCACCCCTATAAATAAAATTGTCATATTTAACATTTTTACTCACATTAACAAAATATAATAATAATAATAATAATAAATAAATAAAATCAATTCAAACAGTCATCCCACAAATTTAGTTAAATAAGCGTTACATTAGATGCTAAAATCTTGGGGTTTTCTTGTTCCTTCTTCGCCAAGTTTCCTCTCTTCTATATATATATCTTTCTCTTTCAATTTTCTTTGTATCTATCAAAAAACCATTCATTTGTTTTTCTATACTCTATACTCTTTCTTCAATTCAACGTGTTTCTTGAACAAGACCTATTATATCAACAACAAAACAGTTTCAGTGTTAGTGTTGGAAATTGTTTCTTGTTTTTTAATTTATTGATATCTGTTTATTGTTGAAGAATCTTGTAGTTTTGATTGATAATGTGGTTTTTGAATGATTTCTTGGCAGGGAAGGTATTGCGAAATTTGCGAAAATGAGCTGGGATTTGGAGATGAGTACTGTATTCAAGAATATGAATGCACCTATGAATGCACCTTTTCTTGAACCTTGGGAAACTGAAATGATGCCGATTGATCCGCTGGATCCAAATGAGGATGATGAATATGTTGATATCATGGCGCGCGATGGACCTTTGATGGTGACAGATCCATTTGAAGGAGTTGCTGAGAGTTCGGGATCCTTTGGTGATACAGACAATGATGATCATGATTCCTTCAGATCCAGAAGTCGAATCACGAATGTATGCTGATACGGCTTCCTCTTCAATGCACGATGTTTGGAATGAACCACTCCGACAAAGGTACATTTCTTTCTCAGTAATGATCCATGTCATAGAGATCCGACAAAATTTTAGGTTACATTTCACTGAGACTAATGATCCATGTCATAGAGATTCGACAAAGTTTTACTTTACATTTCACCGAGACTAATAATCTATGTTATAGAGATACGGTAAAGTTTTATGTTACATGTTATATTTCACTGAGACTAATGATCCATCTCATAGAGATTCGATAGAGTTTTAGTTATATTTCACTAAGACTAATGATCTACGTCGTAGAGATTCAACAAAGTTTTACGTTACATTTCACTGAGACTAATGATCTATGTCATAGAGATTCAACAAAGTTTTACGTGATTTACTAATCACTGAGACTAATGATCCATGTCATAGAGTTTCGATAAAGTTTTACATTGGTTTTGTTTTGTTGTCGTTGTTGTTTGATTTCAATTTGAATAGTATATATGTTTATGATTTTTTTTTCTATTGATTTAACAATTCAGAAGGAAAAGGGCTACAACAGCTCATTGGAGAAGGTTCATTAGTCCTGTTGCGTCGCGCTGCAAGTGGATTGAGTTGAAACTGAAAAAACTTCAGTCTTTATCGCGGAAATACGAAAAAGAGCTCGCGGAACTCGATCATGAAAAGCAATTTGATTATGCACATTTAAGATTAGATGGCTGTGAAATCAAATCAGTACCTATTTCTTTTCGGAGGCATAGGAATAAAGTTATGAAGAGGAAAAATCGCGAAAGAGTTGAAAAAGGATGGCGATTTTGCATCACATATATCTAACCATCCTTTATTGTCCTACAATGGTATATGCCATTTCTTGTTTTTTAACTTTTCTGGTTTTGTTTATAATCGTAATGTTGATCCATTCCTTCTGTCATTTTTCAGATAAGGCTAATCGTAATGTGGATGATGGTTTGGAAGATCGTCATGAAGCTGTCATAGGTTAGTAGCAGTATCATATGATGCTGTCAGGAACATGTTTTAGTCATTTGTTTATGTGAGAATTCGCGACTTCTTATTGGACATTTTGTTTGAATGATATCAGGTAATGACTGTGGAAATATGTTAAAGTTTGAGCTGGAAGATGTATGGTCTTGTGTAGGTAATTATGATAATGATAAGTCTTGGGATGATATGATTCAACTGGTTATAGCTATGGAGTCTCAACTTCAAAATTTGAAATCTAGACATGACAAAGTGCTTAGTGAAAATCAAGAAAGATTTTCCTGTGTAAATCAACCATCTGATGGAATTAATCTGCCTAACATAAACGCCGATTCTTTTGCTGGTAACACGATTACATTTTCCATTTAGTTTAGGTCGTTTCATATCTCAACTTCACTCCGAGTTTCTAATGAAAGGTTTATTTTATGCTCATCAGGCGATGACAAGATCGTTCCGGATATTGAAGGCGCTGATAGGCCTCGACCGTTTGGTCTATTGGACTATGTAAGCTTGTTTTTCTGATAGTTATGAGTTGATTGATGCGATGATTTGTTTAAATTTTGAACTAACAATGTTGGTGAATTGTTTTAAGCAGGTCGATGAAGATCTTACGCAGTATCATGAGTTAGCCAAGATAGACTTGCGTGAATTAGAAGTTATTGGAAATGAAATGAAAAATCAACTTGAATCAATTAAAGAGACTAGTGTGCACAATGTCAATGTGCATTCGACTTTGAAGTCATGTTCTACATCAAAATCGAATATCCCTAGAAACAAAAGGAAACGCGTGAATATATCTGATAAAAAGAAGAGGTCAAGGACATATGGTTAAAGCAAATCTGATTCGAGTATTGTTCTGCAAACGGAAGCGGCTCTGAGGGATTCTGCAAATGTTTGCCTGTCAATTATTTTCGTCTCTTTAAAATCTTGATCTCGCGCGCAAGTGTTGGTTATGAAGTGATAGGTTAAAAGTGTTATGACTATTTATATTGATTTGTTCGATTCAATAGTCGATTTTTCTTCTGTATTAGAACTAATTTGGATTTGCATTTTTCACTATAAAGTTTTAGTAAACTAACTTTTTGGTCACGTTAGTCTAACGTGACAAGAATGACATGAAACATTCACTCTTGATGCGAGTTTGATTGAACGAAAATGTATAAACAAATACGCTTAATATTGCATAATCACAAGTAGTTGAAGATTAGTCATTCGATTACATATCGATTGAAAATTAAATAGGTTCAATTTCTTGAGTGTCATTCTTTTGGTAACTTTTACCGATGAGAGCCAAAATCGTAGCGGTTGGGACAAAGATAACATCGTATGGATTTCATGAGACTTAGTGAGGCAAAGATTGTCCCGACCTTTAGCTACCATAGTCACTGGAGGTGCAACAAATTGATCATCATAGAATCATCCACTTTCCGATATTCACATTCTTAATCATGAAATCGGTGAAATTTTGTTCTTGTCTTCTTCATTTGATTCATTCCATACCTTAAAAAATTCCTGTTTTTGTTTTGTAAACATGCTAGTTAAGGGAAGGTGCAACAAAAAAGTGATTAAAAAAATAATGAATTAATTGACCTCAATTTCCTTGTTTGAGGGTACATCATAATGTTTACAGGCAAGGCCATGTTGATAGTGCTATGAAGAAAAGAAAAAAAATTAAAATTGATGAAAAGTAAAATGATTATAATAATTTCCATTGAAATGAGATGGTTACTTGAAGATATCAAGAATGGCAGGGTGGAAGGCATCAAAGGTTTTGATTTCTTTCTTCATAAATTGATCATACAGTGCTCCAGATACAAGACTTAAAGTTTGGGAGGCTATTCCTCACCTAACATATCACAAATTATTGAGGAGATCACTATACAATTAAAGATATCGAATATATTAATACGTATATCCGACTAATAATAATATATAAAAGTTAAATCTAAAAGTATCGAATCATATTATTGTCCATTAATAATAATATATAAAAATTAAATCTAAAAGTATTTAATCATATTATTATCTAATAATAACACGTGTTATATACTGAACAAAGTTGATACAATGTAGAAAATAAGAGACATAAATTAAAAGTATAAAATCAAAGAACATGGTACCTGTTCCTCCCATGTAACTCATGACCATCCCCATAATGTTATTGTATTTTTATTTTTGTGAATCACAAGACAAATGCTAGCAACTATGACAAGAGAAAATGCATATATATATTTGTACATTGCAAGACAAAATGTGGGCCTAGGAAGTGAGTATATCTGATTCTTTGGTGAAAGTTAAGTATTCTTGTTCATGATTTTCTATGTTAGATTCTTGGCTTGGAAAGAACATGTGGCTCAAGATTCTGTCAAATATAATAAGGTTCATAGTTTAGAGAGAAACAAAAAACAAAAAGAAAAAATTAAGAGAAATGCACCAGCCGGGAATTAAACCCAGGTCTGTACCATAGTAGCATACTATTCTACCACTAGATCACTGGTTTTTTACTGGAAGATTTAAAACTGGATTTTAAATAACTAATTATTTTATTACAGACCCCTTAATAAAAATCAGACCAATACCCTCTTAGATGAAAACTTTTTAAAAAATAAAATTAGAAAAGAATGGTTAACATCATTTATTCAATTAAGTTATTTTTTTCTTCGTTTTTATGATTGGTGTCCAATCTAAATAATAAATTAATTAATTTGATTCGGATGACCTAACCAATTAAATTAATTATTGTATATATGAGTCTTTAGTTTATCTTGTTCATTAATTAGAAGTATTGTATTTGTAGAGTTTATGTAAATGTGTCTGATAATGTTTTTTTTATATAGGACAATTATTATTATTTTATTATTTCACAAAGCTGGCTTTAGATTATTCTCAAAAGATAAATAGTTATAATAGAAATAAGTCTGTTTTCTCAAGTAATGGAAAAATATCATTAAATTTGAAAATTACTTATAAAAACTAAAATGGCTAATTTCACCACTCTAAAGCCATTTTGTTTAAAATCCAATTGATTGTTGAAAAATAATCAAAATAATTATTTTCTCATTGCCTAACTTCAAAAAAGAAATATAAAAAGCCTATTGAATAAACTTGACCTCTATTTGAAAGCTGAATTGTTTGACATAATAGGAGTGTTACAATATTATGAATTTCTTGAAACTTTTCTTAGCTGCTTTAGCTCCAGTTTTGAACACTTTGTTCATTGCTGTTATTGGGGCTGTTCTTGCACTTGACAATATTGGAATACTAAAAAGAATACTAAAAGCATCTCAATATTGTAAGTTTCACTTAATTATTTGTGTTTTCAAAACACCAAATTTTCATATTATTCTGATTTTAAATTTTTTTATTAATAATTTGCAACACTTATATTTATTGTACAGATTGTATATTTTGTCTTCACTCCAGCTCTTCTTTATAGCAGCCTTGCTAAAACTATAACTTTGAGGAGCTTAGTAATGCTGTAAGTTTGTACTTATTATTTATTGTGATTTTCATTATATATGTATTATTGGGTGCAATTGTGGTTTAGATTCACATTAATTATGAATGGTAAAATATTGAATTTATAAAATAGGTGTGATATGTATAACTAATGTCTTTTGGTGGAGATACGATTTCTCCCTTTGTTGTGGCCTTGAAGCGTGTGATATGTTGTTTCTCTCAATTTTTTCAAACTCCTATTAAATGGTATTGAAGTTTTGATTCGTCCTGATGGGGTGGAGGAGTGGGAGTTGAATTTTATTATAGGATGTAGGAACTCATACTTGTTGGATTTAAGATTTTGAAAGTACATGTGATGCCTCCCTATTTTCTAGTTCTAGTCAGTTGGTCTTATTGCAATATTATTTGATCTTTCACGTCAAAAAAGAAGATTGACGTTGTGAAAGTGTTGTTTTGGAGATTTTTTTGCCTACAAAAGACTTGATACTTAAGTGTGTATGTTGTGACTCAATTACTATTTCTTGAGAATCTATATGGAAATCGTTTATAGAATGATTACAACTTCAATCACAAGTTCCACTGTGAAGTTTGGGATAGAGAAAGTTACTTGAAGAATAATTTTTCTTTTGAAAAATTTAATTGAAAGATGTGTTGATCCAATTAAGATTATACAAGGTGTTAATTAGTACACGATTATTTATTGTTTTTGATGCAAGTTATTTTGTGAGATTATGTCAGTGGTTAAAGAACTTTCTTCCAACATAGAAATTACATCATAAATTTTTAACCTAATTTTTGACATGAGAAAATAATTGAAGTGATTTAACTTAAAGTAAAGTATAATCTTAGAATACAGTAAAATCATTGTTTTGAATTTTGATTGTCAGAAAATACAATGTAAAAAAATATTAGAATGGTCTAGCCAAGTAATTTACTCTTTATGATGAACAATGATGATTCTTTTGAACTACGATTTTTAGGAAGAGCCAAAATATATTTTTGACCTAATATGTAGCATTAGAAATAGAAGTAGATTTTTGATCATACGAAAGATCCACGAGTTGAAAAGTAAAAAAGAATAGTCAAATACAATAGTTGAATTATGAAGATATGACGAGGAAATTATGGAAATAGGACTGGAGAAAATTGAGAAGTATGAAAAGTAAAATGATCGTAATATTTTTTTACTAAGAAATAACTAATGATGACCCTTTTTACAACCAAGAAATACAACTTTTCTATATCTAAGACCAAACTTCATTCTACGAGAGCATGCAATTTGAGGAGATAAATGAAAATACATGATTATTTATGAAAATTCCATAAGTGTGATTTCTTTAGAGGAGAGGTGGGAATCTTATTTATGAGATAAATATAATGTTGAATGGAAAATTTCTAGAAATTTTTAAGAAGATTGACTTGAAATTAAAGAATTTTATCCACATTCAAGAAGTGTTTGTGTTTACTCTTACAAATGTTAAAGAGTATTAATACACAATGATTGGTGAATGATGCTCTCATTAATGAGTATTAATACAATGTTAGATTATGTTTAGTAGAAATCGTTGTTGATTCTTTGGTTGTTGTCAAAGCAATCGAAGATGGAAAAGTGGAGTAGTTGGATTATGTCGTTATTTTTCGTCGAATTATAGAGATTTTATCAACCTTAGAGGTGGTGGTCATTTCCCATGTTTATCGGAATGCGAATGCTTGTGTTGATTGCTTGGAAAAACGTGGTTGCATGAAGAAGAACTTCACTATTTTCAAATAAACTCTTCAGATTCTGAAATCGTATTTAGATGTTGATGCTATTGAGATTGTTTCTTCTAATATTTTCTTAGAGTAATTGACTTTTCTTTTGGGCTTAAACCCTCTCCTTTATAAAAAAAAGCATAAGAAACTCAACACCATTATTACTTATCAAATATTTAACTTTAATTTGAAATTAAGTTTCAATAGAAGAAATTAGATAGTAAAATAACACAACTTTCTTTATTAAAAAAGACAAGTAGAGCATATAAAGTAAGTCTTTTGTTTGTTTTAAAAGATCCACTTTTAAATTTAATTTAGACCTAGGCATACATTATTTCCATTTAATTGGTTTTGTAATCTAGAAGAGATGCTTAATTCACACACATGTAAGAATGTAAGAGGTGCTTATTTGTTTAATAAATTATGTAGGTGGTTCATGCCATTAAATATTCTTCTAAGATATATTATTGGGACAACTCTTGCATGGATTCTTGCTAAAATAACTAGAGTTCCTCATCATCTTCATGGCCTTGTAATGGGGTGTTGTGCTGCAGGCAGGTTTATGTACACATTCATATTATTTTTCTTTTAATGGTCTCTTATAACATGTACAAATATTTACTTTTTGAAAAAGATATCAATCATTTTAAAAGTTATCAAAATTAAAAGTAGAATTAAAATAAAATTCATTTCATTAATCAAGTCAGTTCTATTTCATATAATTGATATATTAACAATTGATGTGTGCAGGAAATCTTGGATCGTTGCCTCTTATTATAGTTCCAGCTATTTGTAAAGGAAGAAGTCGAACTTTTGGAGATGTGGATGCTTGCTATCGTAAAGGATTAACATTTACTTCCCTAACAATGGCAGTATGTCACAATGATTGGTATAACATAATATATATAATTAAAAACTTTGATTTTAATGTTTCTTATTTTGGTAGGACACATTTATGCTTGGTCTATTGTGTACAACATTCTTCGTATATATTCACCTAAGACCAACATTATCAAATTTAATGATTCCAAAATCAATAAAGAAACTAAGATTTTAGAAAATATTGCAAAATATTCCACAAGAACATTGACACCGGTTGAGGAAAAATCAATATCTAATGGTTACATTGATCAATCTGAGATAGAATGTAAAGTGATTGACGCAGAAGAAAAGGTTTGTATATTTTCTTGTATATTCTTAAAATGATGATATGAATTTAATACACATGATATTTGTTCATATACTAATATTTAATTGAATTATTTAATAGAAAATGATGTTTAATTTTTTCAATGGAATCATAGGTACAAGAAAAATTGAAGAATATGAAGTCACTAACAATATTATTAAGTGACAAGATCAATTTTAAAGAACTATTTGCACCTGCATTGTGGGGAGCGGTATATGTCCATAATTCTTTTATCTTTTTTAGTACTTTTCTAATCATTCTCATTAATCAATTAGTTTACTCATAAGGTTAGTTAAGAGAGATAATAATATTATCTATTTTGGTTTGAGAATATTAATGCAGATCTTTGGAATAATAGTTGGTATAGTTCCTCAATTACAAAAAGTACTAGTTGGTGCAAGTGCTCCTCTCCGTTTTGTTCAAACCTCTTCAATTATGTTAGGGTGAGAATTCTCTCTTACTTATAAAGATGGTCTACATTAGAAATTACCACATGTGAGAGTGAGATTTTCTTTAAAAAAAATATATGTTGTGGTGTGAAAATCATGTCACAATTTAAAATAAATAAATAAATATGTTAGACTTGTACATGGAGAAATTTTGAATTAAAAAAAAAAAAATTAAGTTTTGACGTGAAAATTATATCACAACGTTAAATTCAAAAATCAGAAAACGTTTAGGAGGAAAGATGACTAACAAAAATTTTGATGGACAGATGATTGACATGTTTATTAGTGTCATGTTATTCGTGTTACAAAAATATAATCATTTGAGAGATGTCACGTGAAAAAATTGCTTCTATATTATAAAATACTTATACTATTTATTGAATTTAGTCTTTATATTAAAACATATAGTTAATTTAATATATTCTGTATTATTTTCTTTTACCATTTTTTGGTTTTAGGGATGCATGCATTCCATCAATGATCTTGTTAGTTGGTGCAAATCTTTTAAAGGGTAACTAAACAATTATTAATACTATGAATTTTTAACTGTGTCTTTCATTTTTCTTTATATAAATATGTATTATATTTAACTAGTTCAATGAAATAATACATTTTAGGTTTAAAGGGATTAGGAAAGAAGATTCCACTTGTAGTTGGCATTATTGTGGTCATATATGTTGCATTACCAACAATAGGTATATGTATTGTGAAAGGTGCAGCTCATTTCAATTTCATAAGCTCTGATCCATTATATCAATTTGTTTTACTACTTCACTACGCGTTCCTCGCAGACTGTGAGTAAGTTGTTTAACCAGAATCAATTTTACAAAATTAAATTAATCAAAATCATTTATGCCAGTCACTACATAACCAAATGTGCTCTAAATAATATTATCAATTTATCATAATAAATTTTTATTTTGACATTGAATGTTGCAAAGATACTTAATTTTATCAACACTTAGGTACAATGACTCAATTGCTTGAGTTGGTCAAAGTGAATGCTCACTTATTATGTTTGCAACTTATTCATCACTCCAATTCTACTTACACTTTGGTGCAGTCTTCATGTGGCTTGTATTATAAACTATAGATGATCTAAACTAACATCAAGTAGAAGTTGTATAATGAATTTATCAACATAAAAGTGTGATATGTTAGTTTGAAATATTAAAGATTGCTTATCTTAATACCAATAATATAGACGATTCACTATAATTAAATGACTATGTTTTTTCCCCTTTTTTTTTACAATAACTATAGAACATGTCCGATATTATATACCTCATACTTAAATACATAATTTATAAAAAAGTTTAATGTTCAAGGTCACTCATCAATTTTTAACATTGGGTATTTGATTGTTTAGAAGCATTTTTGTATACATGTTTTTGTAAATCAACGATTATTGATAGGTTCCTTGAGACACTCTGTGAATATGGATTCTCAAGAAGACTTTGGTCTGTCATAGTGATTTTTCAATAAGGATCCATGGACTTGTTGGGATTGCCAAAGAGTTTATCCGATTTATTGTGGTTGTTCTGTAATCGTGTTGATTATGTGGATTAAATCTTGTGTATAAGGCAAATCACCTTGTGGAGTGGATCAAGTAACTTAGTTAACAATGAACTAGGATAAAAACAATTGTGTTCATATATTTTTATTCAATTGTTAAGCTTTGTCACTACAACATTTTTGGTCTACAGCCATGCTAAATTTTTTCACAACTCAAAAATTGTGGCCATATACAAGCTTTAGCTAGGGTTTTCAAATCGTAGACATAGATTTTGAAATATTGAATCTGGAGTGTGAAACTGTGGCCTATTCTTTAATTGTCATAGTTACAAAATCACACTTATATTTAAGTCACAGTTAAGAAACTATAGATAGTTTAAGCCACAAAGAAAAATCGCGACATTATAATTTTCACTTCAAACTGTGGCTCAAGCCCAAAAAAATATATCTCGCCAGAATTTTTTTTTTTTTTTTTTTAGTTTCCCTCTCATTAATTATTTTCTTTTTTAATTTTTTTAAGATTAAAAAAAAGAAGTCTGGGCCGAACCGGGTAAAACCAAACCCGAAGCCATTCCTTAACTAGACAGGTTATAAAAGTACAAACCCTAACTCTTTTCTTTCTTCCGCCTCCCACGATCTCTCTTCTCCCTCATCATACCTATCTCTCTCTTTCACCGAACCTTCAAGAGAAGTGTTTATGGAGAGTGGTACTAGTGTGATGCAATGCATCGTCCCCGTGAGGTGGTTGATTAGAAGGTCAACGAAGACGCTGGTCGCTTGTTCCGACGCCCAAGTCCTTTTCCTTGCTTCATTCACTTGTTCTTTACAAATCCAAGTCCAACTTCGTTGTTCCGATTTCAAACGCTCGTATAAGCACTTGATTCGTACCTTCCTTCATCCTTGACTCTTTCTTTTCTACTTGTTTCGTGTGCTCTTCAAGTATGAGATTGTTGTCGATGTAGGTGATGGAATCGAATGAAGTAGTAGCATTTTTGCTATGGTGTTGTTATTATGATATCGATAAATTCTTCAAATCAAGAGGCATGCTGGATGAAGAATGACATAGGGTTCGCCACCCTCAACAACAGTTCCATAATTACCGGTAGGATGGCAAGATATGACATCATAAGGTTTTGAGCGCGAGCTAATACCCATTTGAGGTAAGGTTCCAAAAGAATAGAATTTTTGTGCCCCAAAGTCTTGGTGTCAATCTTCTTCACCATGCCCCAAGCGTACCCAAATCTTCGATGGTAACCTTGGAGATCGCCTAGTCAAATATGATGTCTTGGAGAAGCATATCATGATGACCATTTCTTCGAGCATAACCAAACTGTGGTAACGCTAGAGAAGGAGTGGTACATTAGGGAATTCTCCACATCGCTCAATGAAAGTGAAGTCTTTTTGAGAGTAGAGACACCAACAAATATCTAAGTGAGAGAGTGGCATCAACCTTTGAGACCATTTCAACCTTTGTTCGCTTTTCATTATCAACACGGTGGAGAACCGACTTGTTTTATTTTATGCTTGATCGCAAATGTTTGGATAGCAAGAGTCGCCACCGACTTTTCTTTTATCCAATTAAGGGAAGGTGAAAAGAACAGAAAAGACCTTCGTTAGATTCTCGGGTAAGGGAGGTGATTATGAAAGGGAAGGTGTTAGCACCCTTTTCGTCCGTAGTTATCTACGGCTCTTAATTGCTTTAGCTCACTTTTTACTTGCTTTTTGTGTGTGTGTTTGAAAATGTTTTGAAAAGGCACTTCGCTTTGACTTTGAAATGATTCACGCTGGAATGTATACATGTTCAAAACGCTTCGCTTTGGAAAAGTGTTTTAACTTTGTAAAAGTGTGAGGTGTAAAAGATGTTTTGATAGAGCAAGCAATTAAAAGTCTATTACCTACTCGTAACGGTCGCTTCCGTGGTATTTTACTTTTCTTTAGAATAGCCATCCATACCATAAGTTGGTAGGTAACCCTATTCGTTAGATGTGAAGGACATTCGGGACATCGGATGGTCATAGAAGGCAACTGTAGGAGTATCCTAGCACATTCGTAGCGACGATCATCACTTTCGTAGGCAACAATCGAGGACTAGATCATGTATTCGTAGGCAACATCGAGGGTCATCGAGGGACTATGATCTTTAATTCAAGGGACTATGACAATATGTTTGTAGGCAACTATGCTAAGATACCCCTACGCTCGAGGGACCGACCATTTATTCGAAGGCAACGAGAGAGAATACCCTGGGGTGTGTGTGAAGAGAGTATGTGAATTCGATAATTTATCTTGTGATTAGAGTTATCTAAGTTGATTTTATCTTGCCATACACGCCTAGTTACTAGCGCTTTATAGGTGCGAAAAGTAAATTACGGAAACGTAGTGCAGAAAGTAAATCCTACGCTATTACATGGCTTTGAGGCGTATACATAATTGAGGAGTACGGAAAGTAAAACCTAATTAAACTATTACATCCCATGAGCTATATAATATTGAAAAAAATGCGAGAAAATAGTCCTAACTATTACAACTCGGAAGCGCATAATAATCGGAAAAAATCGAATTGCAAATAAGAGAAAATAATGTTGGTGAAAAAGGTTTTTGAGTTAGGAAAAAAGTTTTAGGGTTAGCAAACCTAATTAGATGAGAATATATTTTTTTGGGAATTTTCTGGATTAATTTTAGTATAGAAAAACAATTAAAAGTTAATTTTTCGATTAATTAACAATTAATTAAAATATGAATGAAAAATATTATTTTTATGTTAAAATTAAATAAGCATTTTTCTGACCTAAATGCAAAAATAAAATATTTTTTGTGATTTTTTAATGTGTTAGAAAAATATTTAAAAAGAAATTAAATTGAAAAAAGAAAATATGAAGAAAATAAGAAAATAGAAGTTAGTTTGAAAAGTGATAAAAAATAATGTTGGAGCCACAGATCGAACCCTGCTCCTCTCCCTCACAAAGACGTCCCTTGGCCAACCGAGCTAGCATGTTTTGGTGTTAGGAATATGAAATGAATGAACATAAAGGAAATAATTTTGAAATTAATTGAATCAAAAACGTATGCAGGGTCTTCTTCCCCATTTGAATTTCCAGACTTTTAGCTACGGTTTTCATCCGTAGCAAAAGCTTTTACCTACAGATCGTCCGTAGCTATAGGACCTGCAAGTTTCAAAAATTCAATACAAGCAATATAAATTCATGGTAATGGCATGGATCGATCCGGTTGACCTCCCGAACACGAATATGTCTCGATTTTGGCTAAATGGAGGATCCCAAATTAGAGCTTAAAACCCTAACAATGGCATAATCTCAGATCCGCATCTAAAATCAAATTAAACAAACCGTAAAGCTTGCAAACATCATCATGATCCGTAATATACAACAAATCATGTTTATGATGCATAAATAATAGAAATCGAATTTGACTTAAAAGGATGCAAACCGTGTTCTTGATTTCGTGTTTCGGATGGTCAGTGATGATCCGAATTGATCGGGGACCTCTAGGAATTGATTGCAAGGCTTGGAAAGGCTTGAATTTGAGCAAAACTATGGCTGCTAGTTGCTTGAATGCCATTTTGCACTGGTTTAGGGTTCTTAAGGCATCAAAATCGCTCCCGTGGCATTTGGAATCGTGTATATATACTAGAGTGAATTAGGTCAAGAATTGTGAAGAAATATCATGTCAATCAATGAAAAATATTTGATTTGGAATCAAACCAAATATTGCTTTTTTGAGCCAATTTTAATCAATTCTCTTGCCAATCTTCATTATTTCGAAATAATCAGATTAATTGGCTTGCTTGGACCTCAAGGATGAGAGAAAATCAATCTTGCACTTAAGTTTTGATTTTATCTTTTATTTTAATTAAATTGGTTTTAAATGAATAAAAAGCAAAAATAAATAAAAAAATAAAAGATAAAAATGTGGCCTTGGCCTTGGAAGTTCCAATTCAGATAAGGAACATGTTTGAATCAAGAAAAGTTAGGCCCATTTGGATATTTTTTGATTTTCTCAAGTATTTCTCTTTGTGCACCTCCTCAAAAATGCTCAATTTGCACATCTTGTATCTTGCTCAATTTTTAACATTTTTGGGTGTTCTTGGACTTTTTAGAAATCTCAAGATGTCTTCTAAACAGCCCTTTTGGTTTCATCTTCATTGAACTTCCCATGCTCATGAACACTTCTTTGCAAAAGATGACTTTTGTTGACTTTTAAAAGACCGTAATGTTTTGATCCATAGATTCCAAATGAAGCATTTCTAGCCCAAGCTTGTGAGACATGAAGTGTAGAGAATTGAATTCTCTTCAAAATTAGCTTTGGACAAATTTCGATAAAGTATGTGAAAGTTATGCTTGGTCAAAGTTCTTGACTTTTGTCTAAAAACCCTAATTTAGAAACTCGACTTTGATCAAATCTTGACTTTTCTTGAGGAATCATGATCAACCTTTGAAGTTTGATTGTATGTTGACCCCATTGACTTTTTGTCCAATATAGTTGATTTTCAACCATCCGAGCAATGATCGAGCAAATTTGGCTTGTAAGGCTTGAAACTTGACATGGTGATCCTTGGAACATAGAATGAGGTATGATGACCACTTGAAGCATTGGAAGCCCACCTTGACTTGAGAATGGCTAAACCCTAGCTTAGGTTAATTAATTAGAAGAGGGTTTGTCTGGTCAACCTTGTGAAATCCTTGAGTATGGATATGTGAATTGTCTTGAGAAGTGGGAGGGTAAATTTTGGGGTATAACAATCGATCGAGAAAGGTGCAAAATAAAACCGGATAATAAAGTTATGCAACACATGAGAGTCCTTTGTCTTTTTATGGTACGAGTGTGGAGAGAATGCAGAATGTCTCCGAGAAAAGTAGGCACATGATTATGAGTGAGAAATATTTTGATGGCGTTTAAGTCTATGAATTGGTCTGGATTAGGAAATACCACCAAACCATAGATTAGCAAAGCCAAAATGTCTTCAAAAGTGTGGAAACTCATAGCCTTTAGGAATTCTCGAGCTTTCTTTATCATAAACTTAGCAAACAAGCCTTTAACTCCACTTCTTGTATCCCAATTATCTTCAATGTCTGATCGCTTTAGATGTAACGCTGATGCGATGTCCTCAAACCTCAGAACTTTTTCTAAACCAATGAATGGTATCTGATCAAGGATATGCGTCTCAAGTAGCTTAGAGAATTATTCTATTGTAGGTACCACTTGATAATCTGGGAAAGTAAAGCAATGATGCTTCGGATCAAAGAATTGGAATACGATGCTCATCATATCTTCTTTAAAACCGGAGTTAACAAAGTCAAGTAGATAACCATGCCTCTTGATAAACTGAGAGTGACCAGGAACTTTTGAGACTAATTCTTTGAGTTAAGAAGGTATACCCACAAAGTTGATTCGGATAGTCTTCCTGGAAGCCATAACCCTACAACACAAAGCAAAGATAAACCCCTAGGTCCTTAAGATGGTTAGAAATGATAGACGTTATGATGTTATGATGTCATGATGTCATATTTAAATAGCACACACAAGCAATTCACCAATAGAAGTTTAAGGCTTGCATGAGGTATAGGTGTCACCCTACCGTAGTTTAAGTTGGTCCAACCTGTCTACAATAGTAATCGGGTTCTAGGAATCTCATATGATAGATCTTTCTTGCTTTATTTCAATACGGCTACCAAATGGTCAACCAAAACATCCCAAAGTCGAATCTCTGCGTAGTATCGAGGATCAACCAACCTCGCTTTGTCCGACTATCTCACTACCTTCTAGTGGCCAAATGGGTCAATTAGGGTTCTAAAGTTGAGTTAGTGTTTATGACACCACGCAGACGCCAAATATTTCCTCAATCGAACATGAGGAGCATTAGACATCCAGTGTCACAAGAACTATAGTCATCACCTTGACCGCTTTGCTACACCCATGTGATGATCTATTGCTACTTACATAAGGAAACTCGATCCGTGTAGGATCCCCCACAAATATAATATCAAGCATACCTTAAAAATAAAAGCATAAAGCAAATGTAGTAATAAAGTGATCTAAAACCCTAAGGTAGCATCTCTTTAGGTAGTGTCCCGACAGAGTCGCTAGTTCAGAACACGTGGAGAACCGACTTGTTTGTTTTGCATTTTATCTCAAATGTTACGGATAGCAAGATTCTCCATCGACTTTTCTTTTATCCAATAAAGGGAAGGTGAAAAGAACAGAAAAGACCTTCGTTAGATTTTGAGTACGGGAGGAAATTATGAAAAGGGAAGGTATTAGCACCCTTTCCATCCGTAGTTATCTACAGGCTCTTAATTGCTTTACCTCACTTTTGAAAAATTGCTTATGTGTTTGTGTAGTTTAAAAGTATTTTGAAAAGTATGTGAAAAGTATTTTCTTTGACTTCGTAATGATTCTCACTGGAATGTATAAGTGTTTGAAATATTTGTTTGAAAATGTTTATCTTTGTAATGATTCTGGAATATATACAAAGTGTTATTTGAAAAGTTTTTGAAAAGTGTGAGGTGTGAAAAGTATTTTGATTGGAGCAAGCAATATGGTCTTATTTACCTACTCGAATGGTCTTTCTTGTTATTTTCCTTCTCCTTTAGAATAAGGCTATCCATACCATTAGTTGGTAGGTAACTTTATTCGCTGAGTGTGAAGGGATAATCGTAGGGTCATCGATGGTCATTGAACGCAACATGTAGGGATACCTTAGCAATTTCGAGGAACGATCATCACTTACTCGAGGCAACAATTGAGGGATAGATCATATATTCGAGGTACCATCGAGGGTCATCGAGGGACTATGATCTTTGTGATGATTTTATTCAGAGGCAATTGCTAATGGTACCCCACGCTCGAGGGACATGACCATTTTATCCGAAAGGCAACAATAAAGGATACTCTAAGGGGTGCAAGTGTGAAAGAGTGTGTTGTATTCAGATATATTAATCTTGAATTAGGGTGATCTAATAATGATTTTATCTTTCCATACAAACCCTAGTTAGCATACATCTAATCGTATATATAGTTTATAAGAGAGTGCGAGAAGTAAAGTGCGAAAGTAAATCCTACGTTATTACAAGGCTTGGGTAGTTACTTTATTGGAGTTGCAAAAGTAAATGCGGAAAGTTGCGTAAAGTAAAGCCCTAATTAGACAATTACATCCCATGAAAGCTACATAATAGTAAAATATGTATGAAATTGTAAATCTACGCTATTACAACTTGTGAGCAATTATAATAATCGGAAAAATATCCCGAAATGATTATATTGAAATAAAGAAGATAATGTTAGTAAAAAGTTTTTATGTTAGAAAAATAGTTTAGGTTAGTAAACCTATTTGAAAGAAAGAAAATATTTTTGTGAATTTTTAGATCAATTTTATTTGAGAAAAATAATTAAAGTTAATTTTATGGTTAATTAAATAATAAATTAAAATAAAAGGGGAAAAATATTTTTTTCATGTCAAAAATAAAATAAGTATTTTTAAAACCTAATTCTAAAAATAAAAAATATTTTTGTGATTTTTTGAGTATTTTAGAAAATAATTTAAAAGAATTAAAATTGAAAAGAAAATTGAAAAAAAATAAGAAAATAGAAAATATGTTAGTTTTGCAAAGTGATAAAAATATATGGGGTAGCTGTGGATCGAACTCCCTAAGGTCATACGCTACCCTTGCCACCCGAACTGTGTGCATTAGTTATCATGGAATGGAATGGAATAAATATATATTAAAACAAATTTTAAAATATATTCAAAAAAAAATCAGTCGTTGTCCCGCTTTGAATTTTCGACTTTTACCTACGTATGTGTTTGCTATAAACCTATACCCACGGCTCCATTCGTCACTATAGTACCGCAATTTTTAAAATCAAGGATATACAATATAAATCCATTGTGAGACCATGATTTGATTGCAATCAAGCTCCCGATCGTGAATATGTCTTTGGTTTAGTCCAATTTGTCCTAAATCGAAAAGCCCCGATTGGAAGCTTGAAACCCTAACCATGACAACTCACGACTCGTGATCTAAACTTCAATTAAACGAGTCGTAATGCATCGAAACATCAATATAAACACAAATATATGATCAAATTTAATTAGCATGCATGAATATGTGAAATCGAAATTGAAAACAAGAGGTAAACCGTGATCGCTTTTGCAATTCGGATGTATGGATGGCTTATGAATGACCGAACCGATCGAGAGAACACCAAGGAACGTGATGGAATGCTTTGTTTGGCTTGAATTGAAGCAAAACTCTGGCTGCAAGTTGCTTGAATGGCACGAATTTTGAGACTTAGCTAGAGTACTTGAGGCTACAAAAACGTGTCCTTAGCATCTGACAATCTTGTGTATATATAATAGAAGCAAATTAGGTAAAGAGATGTGAAGAAAATATATGCTTTCAATGAGAAAATATTTCATTTGGAATTGCATCAAATATTGCCTTTTTTGGATTCAATCTCATTCAATTCCTTTCCAATCCAATATATTTCAAAATTGACAGCTATTTTGACTTGCTTGGACCTCAAGAATGACAAATATCCATCCTTGCCTCAATTGATTTGATTTTTAGTATTTTATTTTAATTAAAATTGGATTTAAATGAATAAAACCCATAATAAATAAAAACAAAATAAAGGAGGCGTGCAATTGGTCTTGGAGGTCATGGATAATCTCAAGAACAAGTTTGGATCACAAAAACTTAGGCCCATTTTGAAAAATTTTGAATTTGCTAAGTATTTCTCTTCATGCACTTCTTCAAAAATGCCAAACTTGCACAACTTGTATCTTGCTCAATTTTCAACATTTTGAAGTGTTCTTGGACTTTTTAGAAATCTCAAGATATCCTCTAAACACTATATTTTGTTTCATCTTCATTGAAGTAATCATGCTCATGTGCACTTCTTTGCAAAAGATGACCTTTGTTGACTTTTGGAGGACCTATAATGTCTTGATCCATAACTCTCAAAGGATTCATTTTTGGCCAAAGCTTGTGAGACTTGAAGTTGTAGAGAATTAAATTCTCTTTAAAATGAGCTTTGGTGGAAAAATTTATGATAAAGTATGTGAAAGTTATGCCTGGTCAAAGTTCTGTTGACTTTTTGTCAAGAAACCCTAATTTGGAAACTTCGACTTTTGATCAAATTTTGAGTTTTCTTGATGAATCATGATCAACCCTTGATCAAATGATGAATGTGACTTCAAAATCCTGATATTGACCAAAAATGATGAAGTTTGATTGTATGTTGACCATAGTTGACTTTTTGTCCAATACAACTGATTTTCAACCCTCCGAGCAATTGGGAGCAAACTTGAGTTGTGAGGCTTGGTTGACATGGTTATACCTTGAGACATATAAGGAGATATGATAACCACTTGAAGCATTAGAACTCATCTTTGACTTGAGAGAATCAAAACCCAAGTTGTGGGTTAATTGCTTAGAGAGGGTTCATCCGTCAACCCTTGAAAATTCTTGAGTATAGAGATGGAGTGTCTTGAGAAATAGGAGGAAATTTTGAGGTATAACATGAATATTTCTTGTTGTTGAAATGTCAGGCTATTCGGCCTAAGTATTTGGGCCTTTGCTTAGCTTGTTTTGGGCATGGGCATTGTATGCCTATAAAGGCAATTCTTTGTAATCATAGCAATGAAATTAATAGAATTTTCATATAGTTTTACAAAATAACAAAACACTTTCCTCCCTTTATTATTCTTCTTCTCAAAAACTATTTTTCTTGAAAATCCTTTATTCCAACAAATTGGTATCAAGGAGCGACGAGAGATTCTAATGGCAAATGGAACAACAACGTCTTCGCAATTTTCCAACAAAACTACCGCTTTCAAGGGTTAAAACTATCAACGATGGGTTGCAGATGAAGGTTATCTTGAGATTTCAAGATGTTGTTGAAATCTTGAATGATGAGTCTCGTGGGGAAGCGATGCGATAGATGCCTGAAAGTCGCACACAAAGAGTAAGAGATTGTAAAGTAATGTTGTTGATTCATCAAGTGCGGACTCGATGTATTTGAGAAGATAATCAAGAAGAATCATCTAAAGATGCGTGACAAGTTAAAGAACTGGCTATGGAGGTGAGAAATTGAAGAAGGTAAAATTGTAGACATTGAGGAAGTAGAAAACGAGATGATTCGAATGAAATGATGAATCTCTTTGTATAATTTGATCAATAATTGTGACAAACGACAAACCTATTGGCGCAAAACAGCATCCGCGATTTGCGTAAAATAAGAAGTAATGACTCTCAATGCATATTCTTGACTACATAGTAATGACAATTCGAAGAGAGTGACTTTGCTGAGACGAAGTTGGAAAACTTAGAGCTTCATTGAGGCTCATGAGACGAGGTTGCATAGAAACTCGTAAAGAGAGGTGGTTGAACAAGCATTGCAATCAATATTCAGCAAGAAAGATGAAAAGTCGAAGCCAAAGCATCTTGGTGATGAGGTCAAACAAGAATGCGATTTGAGCAGAAAAGCGAGCAACAAGTACCGAGAGGAAGTCGACATGAACAGCAATGTTACAATTGTCGGCTTTGAAACTATGCTGTGAAGAAAGAAAGTAGCGGCAAAGAAATTGATGAAGCCCATATGGAAGAGCGGAGCTAATTCGGATGAGGTGGTGATGATGGTAAATACCCGGTCGGATAATGAAAACCAACATGTGGTATCTGGATTTAGGATGTAAAACCATATGATTGAAATAAATATTGTTTCACCAAGTTGGATGAGTCGATGAAAAGGTGATAAAATTTGTTGATGCAAGACACACCAACTATGGAGGCAAAGAAGACATCTCGATTTTCGTGAAGGATGGTGAAAGGCTACCACTAAAGTGTGATGTATTCTCTATGACAAGTAATTTGATGTGTAGGTCAATTACTTGCAAAAGGCTTCAAATTGAAGCTTGGAAATCAAATAAAAGTCTATGAAATGATGGAAGGCTAAAACATTCAAAGTCAAACACATTAGATCAGTCTTGCTGGACTACGGAAGAAGACAATCCTGCTATGGCATCACATGTATGGACATCTAAACTTCGTGGAGTTTATGCATGCTCAACCAAAATAGTGTTTCGCTTGCCTTATATGGGAACTAAAACAAGTATGTGAAGAATATTAAAGCTAAGCAAGCGAGGAAAGTTTCAAACATGACTTGCCAGTGAAATCAAGCAAGTTGAAACTAGTTCAATGTACCAAAGTGAATTCACCGAGGAAACATGTATTCCTTTAATTTTGTTGATGAATTCATGGCATGGATTTATATCATTGAAAGGAAGAGTGAAGTATTCACGCTAAGAAATTCAAGTTGTGCAAAACAAAGTGGTACGCAAAAGGTTAGGAACTAATGGTGGTGGTGAATTTATGTCTTCGAATTTGCCAAATTTTGTAATGAGGTATAGAGGCATGATATTATTGCACCCTATACACCTCAGCACAATGGCATGGAAAGGAAAAATAGAAGGACATGTCGAGAAGTATGTTGAAAGCTAAAGATATGCCTAAGATATTTTGGTCGCGGCCGACAATGATACATTCTAAATAGGTGTCCAACAAAGAAGATAATAGGAAGAACACCTTATGAGGCTTGGAACATGACAAGTGTGAGTCATTTTAGAGTTTTGGATCAATATGCTTCGGGCATGTACTTGAACAATTGAGAAAGGAACGGATGATCGGTGAAGTAATGGTTCTCGCAGTTTATCATTGGGGTGCATACAAGTTGTATTCGCCAATTAAAGATAAACTAATAATCGAGAGATGTTCTGGTCGAAAGCAAAGGTTGAGATCGAGTCAAAGTTCAACAAGAATCACACAGCTATAATCGGGTTCAAGGTATTTAGCCTGAATAGTCAGCGCTCAACTAGTTGAAATGAAGAACCATCCGAACAAAATGAAAGGAGGTCAAGAACAAGAATCGAATCAACAAGGCTATTGGTATGAAAGATTTCCAAATAAAGAAATTGATCTCGATGGGGATTTAGTCAAGAAGCCATCAATGGGTAACCAATCGATTTGAATGAATCCGTGAAACAGAAAGAAGAACCGTGAGCCTGAGGCAACAAGACCGAGCTTGCCGAAAGAACGAATAAGCCTATCGATGTAAAGCGATAAAGTGAAACGAAGGCCAAATGCGTAGATAGCGAAGCAGCGGACTGCATGAGATTTTACAAAAGTTCTGGCATCGACTTCCGGCTGGCGGTTGCAAGGCTTATCAAGTGCTGAATTATTGTTTCGAAAGCAGTGTATAGGGGATTGAAGATGCATCAACCGATATAAAATCAACATTCTTAAATGGTCCATTAGAAGAAGAAGTCTATGTTACTCAACCACCGAGGATTCAATGTCAAAGGGAAGGAGTCAAAGGTGTACAAATAAGGAAGACTCTCTATTGTTTGAAGAAAGCCCTCGAGCTTGGAAAGGATATATAGCTTCTTGATCGAGGCAGTGGTTTTACAAAGTTTGTCTCTCAACACGAGTATATGTAAATGATGTCAACACCGTCATCAAATCATTTTATGCTCTATGAGATGACTTACTCACCGGGATTTGTCTAGAGAGATAATGAAAGTCGTCGGTTAATGCAAGAATTCAAAATGTCCGACTTAGGAAATCTCTCGTGATTTCTTAGGGATGGAGTTCAAAAATCATTGAAGAAGGGTATTCTTGCATCGCATCAAATATGCTCAAGATATTTCGAAGATCTTCAACATGAGAAACTGTAATGAAGTAGACACATTTAGAGACCGGCAAAGATGTAAAGAATCGAATGATGATGTAAATTCGATTGTACAAATAAATTATTGATCCCCTAAGATATCTTGACAAGATATCCACGCAAAGTGTAGGATTTTTAGCGACGTTTTGAAGAAACCTCAAGAATGTCATCTCATCACAATAAAGAGGTGAGATATCAATGAACTATCGACTGTGGTTATGTTATTGCCTAGAAAGTCAAACGACATCACAAGTGTCAAGTTCATGGATATATCGATCTGGAAGGAGATCGGGCGAGCGGAAAAGAAAAGCACCGCAGCTATATTTTCATGATCGGTGCTTCAATCTTGGAGTTCAAGAACCAAAGCATTGTGGGCGCTATCATCTTGTATAGTTGCACATACGCCATACTGGCAAAGACATATGAAATGCTACCGAATCAATGGAAAGGTTTTACTGACAAAAATCAGAATTAACTGACAAATTACCCCGCTGAAGTGGCGAAGGTATCATTTTTGAGAGATCGTCAACAAAGGAAGGTCGAAATAAAGCATCGTAAGACTGGAAAGTTCAACTAGTCATATTCACCAAATCAAAGTGTCGATTTGAAAGAAACATCGATGATAGTCTCGAGAATATGAATTAGGGGTGTTGAAAGTATAATTCATATTCTTCGATGTTTGAATTGTGAATGTGCCTAAATTGGTACCGGTAAAGCGGTCAGAAACCATGTTAGAAGAATATCATCATTGTTATAATGTGTCAGACTACTTGGACCTTAGTATTTGGGCCTTAACTTAGCTTGTTTTGGGTATGAGAATTGTGCCTATAAAAGGGTAATTCTTTGTAATCATAGTAATGCAATTAATAGAATTTTCATATAATTTTGCAATAACAAAACACTCTCCTCTCCCTTATTTCTTCTTCTCAAAAACTATCTTTTTAAAACTCTTTGTTCCAACATCAAAATCTAATTACACCAAAAAGAGGAAAAAGTATGATTGCTACACCATAAAATAATTATAGTACTAGCCACATATGTGCTCCAATGTAAGTAAAAATGAAGCACAAGAATAATTTGCCAACATGATAATCGAAAGCATTCACCTTCACTAACTCCAAATAACTAGTAACTAACGCAGCATTATAATAAAATAAGCTTATGTAAAATAATATTTCATTAAAAATATTAATAAGTATCTTTAAAATAATCTCACCGGTGAAGTGCAAATTGAAGCAGAAAGAAATTGATACAATGGATCTGATGGATCAATCCAAAATGAATAGCACCTTTAACAATTCCAATACCTATTCCGCAATGCTATAAATCTAACCACAATAATTCCAACAATAATTGAAATTGTTTTCCTAACCCTTTTAAACCTGGAAAAAATCTATCAACCTTCATTTATAACAAACAATTTATTATATTTTGATTATTTATTTATATATTTATTTACCTTTTATAAGATTAGCTCCAATAACAAAGGTCATGTAATGCCAAAATTAAATAAATAAAAGTTATGATTTTATTAATTATCTAATATAATTTTATTATTCTAATATATTAAAGTTTGCAAATATTTAATATTAATTTTAAGATACTTACCCTACCATGACTATAGAGTCTTGAATAACAAAGAAGAGGAGCATTGTTTACGAGAATAGAGGAACTATGCCAATTATTAGACCAATAACTGCTTATAAGAAATTTCTATAGAATGAGATGAATGAAAAATAACTTAAACAAAAATGATAAAGAAAAAATAATTCTTACTGCTCCAATTGTTGATGGTGCAAATAATGCTTTGAGGTTGATCTTTCTACTAAGACTTTTAACAGTTTTTAATCCTTTCCATTTTGGTAAAAATTATTGAAATATAAGATCATCATAATTTCTATCTTTAGCGAAAAATAATGAAATATTAAAGAGTTAAATAAATGATATGTAAAAGTATCTTTACTCTTTCATTAGGTGTGCATTTAATTTCAAGTTGTTTCACATGATTTGTATGTGATCTATCTTTGAAATGTTATCTTGATCAATTTCTAATGTAGAATTTGAGCAATCATGAAATCATCAACTTTAACTTCATTGGAAATTTAATGAATATATAAAGCAATATTACGATTGTCCAATATAATCGATCCTATCGATAATAAAAAACAACAAAAGTTAGCTTAATATAATTGGATTGGACACCAAACAAAAGTTTATAGGTCCAATCAAATATTAAAAATGATAAATTAAAATCTTTGAAATATTTACAATTTAATGAGAATTTATTGATTTAGAGAGACGAGTTACGTAGAAGATACACAATTCACGTAGAAATATAGATTTATACATATATATTGCATATAGGTTAACCTAAAAATTGTATTTAAATTTTGAAAGTTTCAAAGTATCATACCGCCATTGATAGAGAAGCATAACCAAGTGCATTTTTATGACAAATATCCACATCTCCGGTTGCCGGTTTTTGCTTGCAAAAGTAGGAACAATAATAAAGGCAAATTTCCAGATTTGACGTTCAATTTAATTATTAATATGAAAATTTCTTTATCGACATGTAATAATCAAAAGTTCGATTGCTACAACCAATCAATTGTTGATTAGTTCATGGTAATTGATAATGAATTTGATAGAAAATTACGACATCTATCCTACCGATCGTGGACCTGAAACCACTTGATGTTAGAATTGACCCGAACCGACTATACCTACGTGATAAACCAATAACCACAAAACATTATTAGTCTTTATATTAAAATCAAATTGTTCAAATTTTATAATTAATATTTTGATTTTTCTTAAACTAAAATTTATATTAAAATCTAAATTATCTATAAATGATTGTATTTATCAGCCAACAATTCCCTAAAGACAAGACCATGAAGATGAAGGAACTCTAATTATTTTAACGAAAGAATAACCAAGAACAACTCCAATTATAAATGTGAGAAGAATATTCAATGGCATGAACCACCTATATAATTCAACAAATTAGACATATGATTCTAATTCAATAATTAATAAAAAATTGTTTTAAAAGAAACTTACAGCGTGCTCAGTTTTAGTTATTGTTGCTAAGCTGCCACAAATGCGAATGGAAGACAAAAATACAATCTGTACAAAAAAAGAATTATGTAAATTATATAATTTTTTCATATTTTTGTATTCTCTTTATAAAGAAATAAAAAATATGACCACTTCAACTATTTTAAAATCTAACACTTATAAGTTTTATTAAAATATGTTTTCATAATATATCTTTATAAAAATTATGATTTTAACCATCTTTTAATCTTTATTAATAGTTTTTAACCGTCGAATTGTTTTTTGTTCATCACTAACCAAAACAAGTCCCTTATATGTAAAAGAAAAATTACATTAGAGGAAAACAAAATTGATGATGAATTAAACCACACAAATTTGTACCACAAAAATTGAATGGTTATATTTAAATCAAGCTTTATGAAGTGGAAGTGACAAAACATGTGAAAGTAAGGTACAAAAGGGTTAGAACTTACAAGTCATTAGAACAACAAACAATTATTTATAAAGATTCATCACAATGGCATTAAATGTCATTAATCCTCAACCAACATAATCAATTCATTGCAAGAGTTCTTGTTATATGCTAACATGAGTTCTTTTGTTATCTAGTCATAAAATTAGGTCATTCATGCATGCGGAGGCAAATGTTAAAGATAACTGTATAATTAAATACAATGAAATAACATTTATAATTTCAGCATAAAATTATCACAAACTCATATACATATCCAAAATAATATATCTAAATTAACAATATCATGAATTTGTCAATTGAATTAAAGTCATAATCAATCTTAGAATAATATGTTTAAACTAACCTAATCATATATTTGTCAATTGAATTAAGACCACAAACATGATCTATATTTGAGACCGATCGAGCATGTTAAATCGCGAAATCAAATAGTAGAGCGGTATGATAACGTTATAGAATTTTAATTATAATTAATTAAAAAATATTTGATGTGACCCGACAAATTTACCGATAAAACGAGTGAATGAATTTAATAATTAATTAGAAAATATTTGGTGTGACCCGACAAATTTACCGATAACACGAGTGAACTGATGACTTTCTTTGAACCAATATCACATTTTAGTTGAATTAAAATATTGAATTATATATCTTACACTTTGAATGTCATTGATGCTTCAAATAGTTTTTATGACAGGTATAAAAAATAATAAAATAAAATTAAAAAGCAATGAAATGAACTTACAGTATTCAAGTTTTTCCTGAAGTCACTATGATATGAAAATTCAAGTGCAAGAAATATACCAAGAACAGTAATCAACAAACTTTTAACAATGGCATTAATGTACCACAAAAGCTTCCAGAATTCCATTTTACCACCCTGTTAGATCAAACAAGTTTTCTTCAATTAAATAAATAAACATCATTATTACTTATCTTTAACATAGTATTAATAAATTAAAGAGAAAGATAGAAATATGTTTGCTACCTGATGATGATGCTCTCTGTTTTTGAAGGGTTGTTTTGTTAGTAGTGAGAAAGAGTGATGAAAAAATAATATAGTTTTGGAACATAGAGACCCGTTTATATATACATGACGAAATCAAATTGTCTACCTAATAAAGTATTTGATTACTTTATATTTAGATTCTTTAGAAAATATTTAGAAAAAATATTTAAAATTTATATTTATATTTAAATTTATACTTTAGAAAATATAAAGTAATTTTTGTAAAATCATAACTTACAAAAAATTATATTATTTTATACTTTATTTAATATATTATGATTTACAAATACTACAAAATGAAGGATGAGAAATTTAAAATAAAATAAAAATAAAATGATGTGAAGTTTAATATTTATAAATAATTTTTATTTATATATATATATATATATATATATATATATATATATATATATATATATATATATATATATATATATTAATATATATATATTTATAAGGATATTATATTATATGCTATTGATCTTATTAAAAATAGTTTCCTATTATTTTAAAATAATTTTATTTTTGTTTTATATTATTTATTTATTTTTATAAATTAAATTATGTGCATTTATCAATTCATCATCTTCTACTATATTTGATAGAACTCCCCTTCTCCTGTCACCACCTATGCTATACATTTCTCGTAATTTTGAATAATTCGATCACAACCTAAATGATTGAATATCTTTCTTTGGATGTTTTTGTATTAAAGCAATTTTGCAAGGACACCAAAAATCTCATTATTATTGACTTTCATCCGACTACGATCCATAATCTCATAAAACATTTGAAAATAAAAAAAAACCAACAAGATAATATCAAAATAATAACCAAGTGACGGGCCAACCAAGAACACGAACAAGACAAAACATTAATGAAGAACTTGTGCAATTAAATGTGACGTAGACTAAAAGAAAAATGGTTTGAGCTTCCTTCCTCCTTGGAGAAGAAATATGTTCTTCTAGAAGAATAGTGTTTTGTCGCTCAGTAGGGCTAAAAATGAATGAACTAGACTTTACATTAACTTTGAGTGAATAAAATTTTTAGAGAGTTTTTATCCCAGTTTCTTTTAAATGAGGGAACATATCCGAGGTGAAATCTATAAAAAAAATGTTTTTTGTTAAAAAGAATAAAAATTATAGAATTTTGATATCATTTTATTTAAAACCCGAGGATGAAAATATATAAAAATAAAGCCTTTTCGGTTCTAAATAAAATATAAAATTGTAGGAGTTGAGAATCTAACCTCAAACCATGAGAAACTATTTATGTCGGTTTTGATAAAATCGAGGAAAAGATTTATTTTTTTAAATAAAACATGCCCTAATACCTATACCCTCATTTATTTATTGTTCGAGGTGAAACTCTGCTTTAAAAAGTAATATTTGTAGCAGCCTTTTGAGGGGAGCATTTGGTGGACTCACACTTGAGGGGACATCAGGTAAACTAACACTGAGAGAGAGAGAGAGAGAGAGAGAGAGAGTTGAAAAATAATTATAAGTGAAAGGGAAGTTTCACATTGGTTAAGAATGTTGAAACTTGAATATATAAATGGGAGAATTTTTCTTATCATCAAATTGGGTGAGTATGTGGTATCTCTAAAAGGTTAGTATGTAATATAACATAAATTAGACTTCTAAATTTTAGTGATGGCTTTGATGATGCCAACTCAATCAATACATGTAATCAATCATTTCAATCTTGGGCCATGTTTAACATGCCTTTTAGAAATGGAGTTTGGTCCAGAATGTATGAGTCTCCAAGGCCCAAACTTCCACTATTACAAATTATTATTCATCATTTACTATGCTTTACAACCGAGCTAAAGGTTTAAGCCCGATGTTATTTGATTGTCATTTGCCTCAAAGCTAATATTAAACATGACATGATCGCCAAACATCTTATTCCTTATCTCGTGCTTATGTTTGCAAGGCTCTTTGAGGATAAATATTCACCATCACCGCTTTCAAAATTCCTTACCCCCAATTCCTAAAACCCTACATCTTTCCTATACCAAATTCTAACCCTAGAAACATATCCCAACCACCAATATTTCTAACCTTATAGTCATTTCACACCTTTGTCCTGACTTCATTAGCATTAAAGTGGCTGAAGCTTTCACACGGTGTGTTGAGTTGTACGGCTTTCCCAAAACATTGGTCTGAGATAGACATAGGTATTTACAAGTGGTTGGCTGACAATTGTTCAAATTAAGTGACACTAGTTTGGCTATGAGTTCATCCTACCATCTTAAATTAGATGGACAACCGAGGTGTCAACAAGTGTAGAGTGTATCTCGAGAGTTTTTGTAGGAAAATACTCACAAATGGTCTAAGCTACTTGATTGGGAAGAGTTTTAACTCTTATTACCAATCTAGCATCTCATGACCCCTGAGGTCGTCATGGTAGAAAGCCTAATATTCATGAAATATGATAATGCCACAACTAACCCCCCAATTTACTACAGGCTCTACTTGTTGAAAGGAAAATATTTTTCAATTACTCAAAGCTAAACTCCATCGCCTACTGTTATGAAGAAGTATGTTGATGATAAAATAAATTTTTGTACTTCAAGGTTAAGTATCAGTCAAATAGTAATGTCCCGCATCATTCTTTGTTCTTGCACCAAAATTAGAAACTTGGCTAGAGATATTTGGTCCTTTTCCTCACATACAACAAATAGTAGTGGTGTATAAGATGTAACTACCCCAATTGATAAGTGTGAAAATGCCATTTTGTATATAAGTTTTGTGGCACTTATCTATTTTTTGTTGATATTCTTGCAATAAGTTCCTACTTTGTTTGCAAATACATTTAGTTTATGTATATTTGTATTTTCACATAATATATCGAATGATATTTTGTATCTATTTTGTAGGAATTCATGCATGGTTGGAGCATTGAGTAATAAAGGTCAAAGGCTAAGCTTCAAGAATGCAACTTGGGAGTTAATCAAAGAATAAGGCTCCAAACAAAGATGATAAAATAATTAATTTTCGATATTTATTCATTGTTAGATAGAATTTAATATGCTTTATAACCTCTCAAACTGGCCTAAATCGGAGTTAAGCTTCTCAAGTTATGGCGAAAATAAATGTCGATTTTTCTAACACCACATAGTGCGCCGAGCGCCCCACCGCTACCGAGTGCCCCTGTGACTTTGAAACTTATTAAATAGGTGAAAACAAATTTTTAGGTTATGGGTTGAGTATTTTTTGCAATACCATCAACTTCTTATTTTTTATAGAAAGAGCTTAGAAACATCAAATTGGGTGCATCTTGATGATCGTAGGTGGGTTTGCTTCAATCGGAGTAACAAATCGAAAGATTCTTGGTCATCTTCTTTTTTATTTTATTTGTAATTTATTTTTGGGGTTTTGTATGTGTGTATATTTTGTTTATATGTATATTTATTACTCATGGTGTTGTAAATAAGCTTTTGTTACAAATTAATATTGTGATTGTTTGCTTTATCTGGGTTTGGGTTGTTGAGAAATGGTCGGTTCAAACTGGATATAGGAAGAATATCTATCGGTTTTTATTCTAGATATTTATTAAGGCTTAGTATTTATGTGGGTATCATTCCTAATGCTTATGTGTTGTGTTGTGTCGCTATTGAGATCACGACGCGAAAGCAATACTTATTAATATCTCGCCAGGTTAGAAATAACTATGTGTCGTTGATACTTAATGATATTGATGAGTATTTTAGGTTGATTTCAAATGGTTATTAAGTTTAAGTATTTAACGGTATGTGAAATTCAACCTTAGAGTTCTATTCATTTCAAGAATGAAATTATTTTATGTTATAATTTAATTCCCGTGATTTATCATCTTTAAACCTATTCAATTTTCAAACTCATAAACACGAGACTTGTCGTAATGGAAATTCAATAACCACTAATACATGTGGTACGACGACACTATAAAATATCGACTTTGATTTCCGCTTTTACCATTAAAGAAAATGCCATGCTGTGGATTGATTTTTATTGAATCACATCACAATAGTTTCTTTGGTTTTGAGTTTTTACATAATGTTCATATTGTCTATATGATGTAATTATACTTAGACATACTTGTGCATTGATGTTTTGCTTGATAAATTTAGTGTATATGTTTGATTCTCTTCATGTTTGCTAATGTTTGTTTAGGTGTCACCGCTGGAACTAACCGTGTAGAGGCAACTCTGGAGGAGTGTATAAATAAAGGCGCTGCTTACTACATCAAACAAACATGTTTTTTTTTTGTTTTAAATTTTCATTGTAATGGTGTAGGTGTGGTGATTGTTATTTAAAGTTGAAATTAGACTTTTAAAATTTCAAATCTTCACTTTTCAACTTATTTATCTAATTCTCACCCTTTTAGTATGTTTATTAGTAGTATATTATAATGTTTTATTGTTCTTGGGACTCAAATCTTTGTCTTGGTTTAAAGTTGCAAGTGGTGATTTTTAAGTTTGATCATTTTAGCTTTATGGATGTATGGTAAATGATAGTTTTAAAGTTGGTACATTCTTATCGCTTATAGTATATAAATATGTTAAGAAAACTTTTCATTTGTACAATTACCATGCCATTCGTTTTTATATTTGTTTTTGATTGAATACTTTAGTTCCTTTACCCCAAATGTGAGGAAACTTTCCATTGTTCATATATGCCGAGGCCACAATTTTTATTTTAATCGGATTTCATTATGTTTAATATTTTGTTTGTGTTAATTGTATGAAAGTATGAAATGACTCGAATTTTGTTTAATTTTGAGGACAACTATCTAACCAAATAGTAATTCACCTTGTGAGTGGGAACTTTTGTTAACCCCTTTGATTTTTTTTTTTTGTCAATGTCCATATTGTTTTTGAACTTGATACTTGTATATGAGTGTTATCACCCTTTTGAATAGATGTTGATACTTTGTTTTCTTGAACCTCAACCATGATTTTTGCTTTGAATGTTTACCTTGCCTTAGAAAGTATGGAGTATTCACATCGATGTTGGTTGAATTCAAGTTGGGAGACTGTTTATCACTTATGTTGTTGGTTTCTAGAAGAAAGAAAAGAAAAAGAAAAGAAAAATGTGGAAAATAAATGAAAAGAAAAAGATCAAAAAATTCAAAAGAAAACAAAACGAGTAGAATAGTGTTGTGTTAATAAGTATGTGATTGGTGTAAGAATTTGGGATGAAGAAGAAGTCTGATTAAAATTTTGTGTTTAAACTTTGGTGACTCGATCACTCCCTTAGGTTTAGGGTTTTTTTTCGATTAGCTTTTGTAATTATCTCTTGTTTGTTAACCAGGCCACATTACAACCTTTAAAAACCTTGTGATTCTTGCCTTGTTCAATGTGAATTTTTTGATGAAGGCATAATTTAGTCTTTTGTTTGAAGATTGTTGTATGAGTGTCAAATCATCACCTTTGTGTGTTTTTCATCCTCGATGAATTTTTCTAGGTTTGATTCATGATTTAGCTTGTGTGTTTTAGATTGTTTGGCATGAGTTGTACTTAGGATTTGTTTTGTTTCATGTTGTCATCAGAGGATTGTGGTAAGTATTTACTTTTATGCGGTTTTCTTTGAACCATACATTTATTTTCCATTTTCAAAACCTATTGATTCATGATTCTGGATTATTGTCTTTTGCTTTAGGTTTTTATTTTGTTTGAGGACAAACAATGTTTCAAGTCGAAGAGAAGATAGTGCCAAAATGTCGTTATTTTGTATATAAGTTTTGTGGTACTTATCTATTTTTTGTTGATATTCTTTGCAACAAATCCCCACTTTGTATGTTTAGTTTGTGTATATTTGTATTTTCTTGTACATGATGTATTTGTGATTATTTTGTAGGAATTCATGCATGGTTGGAGCATTGAGTAATAAAGGCAAAAGACTAAGCTTCAAGAATGTAATTTTGGAATTCATCAAAGAATTATCTTAAAACAAAGATGATAAAATAATTAATTTGGTTAATATTTATTCATTATTAGATAGAATTGAATAAGATTTAGAATACCTTAAACCGTATGAAATCTTATTCTGTTTGAAGCAAAATGTTGAATTTTCGAACATGTATATTTACATTTGAAACTCATTAAATAGGTGAAAAAAACATATTTTTAGGTTATGGGTCAGTATTTTTGAGTTCAAACCATTACCAACTTCTTTTGGTAGAAATAGCTTAGAAAACATCAATCGTTGTATAATGATTGAGGTGAGTTTGTTTAATCTCTAATGCAAACCGAATCGATTCTTGTTCATATTCTTCTTTTCTTATCTTTGTATCCTAATTTTGGGATTTTAATGTAAGTATAATTTGTTTATATGTATATCTACTACTTTCACGGTGTGGTATGAAGCTTTGTTACAAATTATTATATTAGATTAAGCCGCTTTTATTTGACTTATTGTTTTGTAGAAAGATTGGTAAGTTTAATATTTCGGATATAGCAAGAGATATCCGTTGGGTTTATGATTCTAAGAGATAGATTATTTGCCTTAAAG